>CM035847.1:197482014-198015392 GCA_020510985.1 Pholidichthys leucotaenia | reverse complement strand
CTGGTCCTGTCCCACCTCAAGTCCATCACCACCCCTCTCCTGGACCCGCTGCAGTTTGCCTACCGAGCCAACAGGTCTGTAGACGATGCAGTCAACCTGGCCCTCCACTCCATCCTGCAGCACCTGGACTCCCCGGGAACCTACGCCAGGATCCTGTTTGTGGACTTCAGCTCCGCATTCAACACCATCCGCCCCGCTCTGCTCCGGGACAAGCTGTCCCTGCTCAACGTGCCTGACTCCCTCTGCAGGTGGATCATCGACTTCCTGACGGACCGGAGGCAGCATGTGCGGCTGGGAAAGACTGTCTCAGACTATACTAGCATCAGCACCGGATCACCCCAGGGCTGTGTACTTCCCCCCCTACTCTTCTCCCTTTACACCAACTCCTGCACCTCCAGCCACCAGTCTGTCAAGTTGATCAAGTTTGCGGACGACACCACCCTCATCGGGCTCATCTCCAACGGCGACGAGTCCGCCTACAGGAGAGAGGTGGCCCAGCTGGCGTCCTGGTGCAGCAATAACAACCTGCAGCTGAACGCTCTGAAGACAGTGGAGATGATTGTAGACTTCAGGAAAGTCACTACTCCTCTGCCCCCCCTCACCCTCTCAGGCTCTCCCATCACCACTGCTGATTCCTTCCGCTTCCTAGGCACTACCATCACCAGGGACCTCAAATGGGAGCTGACCATCAGCTCACTCATCAAAAAAGCCCAGCAGAGGATGTTCTTCCTGCGGCAGCTGAGGAAGCTCAAGCTACCCACCAAGATGTTAGTGCAGTTCTACACAGCCATCATCGAGTCCATCCTCACCACCTCCATAACCGTGTGGTACGCAGGAGCCACTGCCAGGGACAGACTAAGGCTGCAGCGCGTCGTGCGCACTGCTGAGAAGGTGATCGGCTGCAAGCTCCCATCTCTCCAGGATCTGTACATCTCCAGGACCCGGAGGCGTGCTGGCCGGATCATAGCCGATCCCTCACACCCTGGTCATGTACTGTTTGCCCCCCTCCCCTCTGGTAGAAGACTTCGGTCCATCCAGACTAAAACCTCCCGTCACATGAACAGCTTCTTCCCCTCTGCCATTAGACTGCTGAACACTAAGTGACTCTCGTGCACCATGTACAGCAGCTCAACCAGACTCATGTCAATCATCACTGTTTTCTTCCTGCATTACCGACTGCACTATATAGTTCTCCACAGTATCTGCTGCTGGCTAATATATATTTTAACTGTTGACCAGTATCACTTAATCTTATCCTACACTTTATTACATGTATAGTTTATTTCTCTTATCTTATCATGTTTAATGTTGCAGCATTGTACCGAGACAAATTCCTAGTTTGTGTACTACATGAACAATGGCAATAAACCTGATTCTGATTCTGATTCTGATTCTGAAGTATATTCATTTTGACTGCTTCAATTCTTTGTGCAGTACCCAAGAATGGTATCATATTCCATCTTGCTAGATCAGATTTTATTTTTGCCACCAGTGGATCATAGTTTAGTGGTATAATTTTGTTGAGTTGTTTCGGGATATTGACCCCCAGATATTTCATAGATTCCATCTCCCAGTTAGTTTTGAGTTTGCTTAGTAAATATTGATTTGGGTCATAGTTGAATGTTAAAACTTGGGTTTTATGCATGTTTAGTTCGTACCCCGATAATTCTCCATACTCTGAAAAAACTGAGATTAGTTCTGGAACAGAGGAGTCCGGCTGCCCCAGGTATATTAAAATGTCATCAGCAAATAGTGCTATTTTATGTTCCTTCTGACCAAGTGTAATACCTTGAATTTTTTGATTCTGTCTTATCCATTGGCTCAGAGGTTCTATGAAGATTGCAAAGAGCAGTGGAGACAAGGGGCAGCCCTGACGACATCCTCTTTCCAGCTCAAAAGATGATGATAATTTTCCGTTAATCCTTATTTTAGCTGTTGGTTTTTTATATAATGTCTGGATAGTTCTAATGAAGTTGTTATGAAAATTGAAACTGGATAAGATTCTACATAGGAAAGACCAGTCAACCGAATCAAATGCTTTTTCAGCATCTAATCCCAATATGGCTGCATTTAAGTTATATTTTTTTATATGATGAATTATGTGTAAAGTGCGTCTAATGTCTTGTGTCTGTCTTTGTCTTATAAAACTTGTTTGGTCTAAATGAATTAAGTCTGTCAGTATATTTTCTAACCTTTTGGCAAGGAGAGTGGTAAAAAGCTTATAGTCCTGATTTAACACACTGATTGGTCTGTAGTTGGAGCAGTCAAGTTTATCCCTTTCAGGTTTAGGTATGACTGCAATGACCCCTTCTCTCCAGGAGGGGGGGATTTCCCCTGTGTGGAGGACATAGTTAAATGTTTTCAGGAGGAGAGGAGATAGTTGCTGTTTAAAGGTTTTGTACCACTCTGCTGTATAGCCATCTGCTCCTGGGGATTTGTTAGCTTTAAGTTTCATAATTGCTTTTTCTAATTCTTTAGGTCACAGGTGTCAAACTCATTCCATGGAGGGCCAAGACCCTGCAGGTTTTACCTCCACCCAGTGTCTTCAACAGGTGATTTCTCTGAATTTCGTCCTACTGATTGCTGATCAGTGAAAACACCTGCTGAAGAGACTGGGTGGAAGTAAAACCTGCAGGGTCTTGGCCCTCCATGAAATGAGTTTGACACCCCTGCTTTAGGTTGTATTTCTGACAGTAGTGTTTTATTTTGTGACTCAGTAAGTTGGGGAAGGTTTAATGTGTTTAGGAATGCTTCGGATGCGTTTTTATGTTTTTTGAGGGAGTACAAGTTCTTATAGTAGTTCTCGAAGCTTTTAAGAATATCCTGAATTCTGAATTTTATTTCCTTTGATACTGGGTCTCTGATTTTGTAGATTGCTCTCTCCGTTTGTTGTTTCCTCAATTTATAGGCTAGTAATTTTGCCGATTTGCTGCCTGCTTCATAGTATTTTTGTTTCAGAAATGTAAGTTTCTTCTGGATTTCTATTGTGTAGATCTCATTTATTTGTTTTTTAATTTCCTTAATTTTGAGTGAGTCATTAGAATGAGTGTTGTCTTTGTGCTCTTTTTCTAGGTACTTAAGTTCTGACTCTAATGTGGTTAGTTTTTCTTGTCTCAGTTTCTTTTGGGTTGCCAGTTTTGCAATAATCTTTCCTCTTATTACAGCTTTACATGCATCCCACAGTATTAAAGGGGATACTTCTCCATTATCATTTTCTTCCAAATATCTGAGAATATCTGATTCCAATTCATCTTTCAGTGGTCCTTTCAGGACATTTGAATTCAACCTCCAAGAAAATGTATTATTTGTGTATTTTTGGATACTTAAGTCCATATAGATCGGACTGTGGTCAGAGAGATCCATCAGTCCTATTTTACATGTTTTTACTCTTCCAATGTCTCTATTAAACATAAAAAATAGTCAATCCTTGAGTATGATGAATGTGGTGCTGAGTAAAATGTATAATCTTTTACACTGGGGTTGAATTCCCTCCACACATCACAGATTCCCATTTCTTTTAGTAGCATCCGAGTTTTCCTACTTTGAGTGTTATTTTGATGTGGAGAATTACCTGATGCATCCCAGTATGGATTCAGTCTTAGATTGAAGTCTCCACCACATATCACTAAACCTTGGGCTTTAGTTATCATTAGGTCAAATACATTTTTATAAAATTTCCAGTTAGCCCCTGGAGGTGCATATACATTCAGCAGGGTGATATCTTCTCCCTCTAGCCGCCCAAGTACCAAACTGTCTCTCCCTTCTTTATCTTTGTGTTCTGATTTTTTTTCAAATATAATTTTGGTTGAGATCAATGTCGCTACTCCTTTCTTCCTCCCTGACTTATATGAAGATGAAGAGATCAGTTTAAACCCTAGTCTATTGAGTTTAGTGTGCTCCACGTCTGTTAGGTGGGTTTCTTGTAAAAATATAATTCCTGCTTTGTCTTTTTTCATTTTGCCTAGAATCTTGGATCTTTTAACTGGATTCAGGATCCCTTTTACATTATATGAGATTATTTTGGTTACACCCTGTTTCTCCATTGTGTTGTCTTATTTAGTATAACAGAGTGGTGGCCCTCTTTTATGCTACTCAGAAACTGAAAGAACACTAAGAACATAAAAAACATTAAGAACATAGTGTATAAAACTTTAAAACAAAAAACTGACAAAAGAACTTCCTGAGCTGAGGTCTTTTTAGTGACCCTAGAAGAGCCATGATGGTGTGTAGGCTCTGGGGGAAATTCCTCAGATTCAGTTATGTGCTGAGGGCCCTCTCGTACCCCTGTAAGTTGTCCCATGTTTTTAACGTGAATTTCAGATCCTAATCCGAACTTGTAATGATTTTTTTTTTTTTTAATATGCCTATACCCATGAAATTGTGTGCACCCTCCCACCACCATCACAGCAAACATTCACGTTAATACAGTATTTGTTAGTGTGGAGAGAACAAGTGGTTCATTGTCACATTTCTATTTCAACAAGTTTTGTTTTTGTTTTTTTTTTTAAAAGACTTATTTGTTTCTAATATTATGACTGTTCCATGAAATGTTTTACCACTTGCAGATTCTGCATCTCCTTTAATGTTTGTTACCTTGTAGGAGGGGGGGTTGGATGTGCAGATTGACTAAAAATATCGTTATTCCCTCCTGTAAACGGCCAGTTTTTCCTTGTAGCTCTGGCGCTGGGTTTCCCGCTGCTGGCCCGTGGATTTTGAGGGCCTCTGTGTGGACCACGTTTGAGCCTTGATTCTTTCGATCGGGTCTGCTGCGGGTTTATATACCGTTACCGGGAGCCCTCTTCTCGCCATATCCGTGGTTGCTTCTTCCGCCGAGTTATAGAGACACGTCTCATCGCCGTAGAAAACCCGCAACTTCGCCGGAAATGGTGTCTGGAAGCGCAGTTTTTTCTCTCGTAATACCTTTTTAGCGTCGTCGTATTCCCAACGCTTTTTAAGGACCTCCGGGGCGTAATTGTGTTCCACAAAAACTTTTCTCTCTTGGTGCATAAATCCTTTTTTCTGCCAAGCCAGTCTTACAACCTCTTCTTTTATTTTGGAGTTGGAAAACTTCACCACCACCGATCGTGGAGGCGCTTCCGCCGCCGGCCTAGGGGCTAATGTACGGTGCGCCCTTTCTGTCTTCAAGTCGGTGGTTTGGGGAATATCCAACTTTTCTCTCAATAAGGATTCCACGCATGCCGCCATTGTGGTGAAACCATCCTCGACTCCTTCTTTCAGACCATGAATTCTTATGTTGTCTCTTCTTAGTCTGCCTTCTTGGTCGGTTAGCTTAGCCTCCAGTCTTGACTGTCTATTGTGTAGATCCAGCACGGTATCTTCCAGCCCTTTTATTCTTTCCTCTGCTTCCAAGATTCGGTCCTCGGCCTGGTCCACTCTGCTGTTTGTCCTTTTTATTTCTTCTTTGATTTCATGAAATTCGGCCCAACACTCTCGGCGAAATCGTCTTAATTCTTTAAATACCATTTTTAAGCTAACCTTTTTGCTAGCTTCATTTGGCTCCTTGTCTTCTGAATGGAAATCCTCCGGATCAGATTCTCCGGCCGATGCGTGTCCTGGCCTGGTAAATGTCGATTTCTTCTGTTTTCCTTTAGGCATGATGACTTTGTCTTTTGATTTTCACTCTTCCAAAAATCCGTTAAATCTGATTTTAAAGGTATTTTCCTGGATTGGGTCTGGGAGCTTCAGCGTTAAGCTGCTATCACCATGGTGTCCAGACCGGAAATCCTAGTTTTTAACTTTTAATATGACTCTTCTCTCTTACCTCTGGTTTTTCTCTCATCTCTTTGTCTTTTTTTTTTTTTTTATTTAAGTTTTTGTAAAGGGTATACAGGTCGTTACAGCAATGCAGTGTTTACATTTTCATCACATGTTCCCTTATTTTCTGATATCTGACAGCATTGGAAGATTAATTCTTACAACACCCCTTTTTTTTTTTTTTTTAAAGTGAAAGAAAAAGTGAAATTAAAGAGAAAAAAAAAAACAAGAAACAAATAACAAAAAAACAAACAAACAAACCAGTAAAAAACAAACAAAAAGAAAAAGTAAGTAAATAAAGATAAAAGAGCATCTGAGTAGCCTTGGAACAAAGAGCGGAACCATTATTGAAATGGTATTTGTCAAAGATTAGATCTAATGGAAGACACATATGCGGTCCAGGGTTGCCAAAAGTTCATGAACACATCCATGTCCTGTCTCAGTGCGAATGTCAACTTTTCCATCGAGTAAATGTCTTGGATCACGTTAGTCCAATCTTCAGGTGTAGGACAGTCCTTCAACATCCATTTTTTAGTTAGAGCTTTTTTGCTTGCCAATATTAAAACATTGAATAAGTATTTTTCTCCTCGTCTTTCCAGTGAGTCCGGTAGTAAACCCAAATACAAAGTTACAAAAGAAAAGGGAACTGTAATTTTGAATATTTTCCCCAATATTGTCTGTACCTTGGTCCAATATTGGTGGATAACTGGGCATGACCAAAACACATGAAAATGATTTGCAGTCTTTTCACCACACAAGCGCCAACAGTTCAATCCCTTATGGGTAAATTTGTTTTGTGCAGGTGTTCTGAAAAATCTTGCCAAGTTTTTCCATCCAAATTCTCTCAACTGCAGGGATGAGGTACTTTTCCATTGCTGTTTATTTAGCTTTTCCCATATTTCCAGTTGTAAAGTGAAATTCCCCTCTTTTTCCCATCTCTCTTTTATATAAGATGTGTTGTCTCCTTTTAAGTCTTGAAGACCTTGGTATATTTTAGAAATGTATCTGATCCCTGGGATCCCTTTATATGCCATTAAGAAGACCTTCAGAACACCTGACTGGGCCCTTTCCAAAACCTCCTTTTTAAGTATATTGTTTATGTGGTGTCTAAGCTGGAAGAACCTGTAAAGGTCTTGATTTATTAGGCCTTGTTTTTTCAAATCTTCAAAACTTCTTAAGATTTGCCCTTTAAAAAAATCGTAATATTTTATCAGCCCTTTCTCCTTCCACTTTTTAAATCTGGTGTCTGTTTTATTAGGAGTAAAGTCCTGATCATAGGCGATCCATTGCAGAAGTCGATAGGGCTCTTTAGTTTGATTCTCTCTGACTATCTTAAACCAAATTTTTAGCGGGGTCTCTATCCACGGGTTAGTGTTATTCAAAAGCTTGGGTAAGACATTGTTCCCTATTATCGCCTGTAGGGGGATGTCACTTGTTATTTGGCATTCGATCTCCTTCCATTGTGCAGTGTAGACTGGGTTACATATCTCTACTAAAGTTTTAATTTGTGCGGCTTTAAAGTAGTCCCTGATATTTGGCAGCGCGAGCCCACCTTTGTCTTTGTTTAGCTGTAGGGTTCTATATCTGATTCTAGGTCTCTTGCCCTGCCATATGAATCTTGAGATCCTTCTGTCCAGCTCCTGCCATGTTTTTTTGGGAGGTTCTACCGGTATTGTTTGGAAAAGGTATAGAAGACGTGGAAGTATATTCATTTTGACTGCTTCAATTCTTTGTGCAGTACCCAAGAATGGTATCATATTCCATCTTGCTAGGTCAGATTTTATTTTTGTCACCAGTGGATCATAGTTTAGTGATATAATTTTGTTGAGTTGTTTCGGGATATTGACCCCCAGATATTTCATAGATTACGACTCCCAGTTAGTTTTGAGTTTGCTTAGTGAATAATGATTTGGGTCATAGTTGAATGTTAAAACTTGGGTTTTATGCATATTTAATTTGTACCCCGATAAATCTCCATACTCTGAAAAAACTGAGGTTAGTTCTGGTAAAGAAGTGTCCGGCTGCCCTAGGTATATTAAAATGTCATCAGCAAAGAGTGCTATTTTATGTTCCTTCTGACCAAGTGTAATACCTTGAATTTTTTGGTTTTGTCTTATCCATTGGCTCAGAGGTTCTATGAAGATTGCAAAGAGCAGTGGAGACAGGGGGCAGCCCTGACGACATCCTCTTTCCAGTTCAAAAGATGATGATAAATTACCGTTAATCCTTATTTTAGCTGTTGGTTTTTTATATAATGCCTGTATAGTTCTAATGAAGTTGTTATGAAAATTGAAACTGGATAAGATTCTATATAGAAAAGACCAGTCAACCGAATCGAATGCTTTTTCAGCATCTAATCCCAATATGACTGCATTTAAGTTATATTTTTTTATATGATGAATTATGTGTAAAGTGCGTCGAATGTTGTCTTGTGTCTGTCTTTGTCTTATAAAACCTGTTTGGTCTAAATGAATTAGGTCTGTCAGTATATTTTCTAACCTTTTGGCAAGGATAATGGTAAAAAGCTTATAGTCCTGATTTAGTACACTGATTGGTCTGTAGTTGGAGCACTCTAGTTTATCCTTTTCAGGTTTAGGTATAACTGCAATGACCCCTTCTCTCCAGGAGGGGGGGATTTCCCCTGTGTGGAGGACATAATTAAATGTTTTCAGGAGGAGAGGAGATAGTTGCTGTTTAAAGGTTTTGTACCACTCTGCTGTATAGCCATCAGCTCCTGGGGATTTGTTAGCTTTAAGTTTCATAATTGCTTTTTCCAATTCTTTAGGATGTATTTCTGACAGTAGTGTTTTATTTTGTGACTCCGTAAGTTGGGGAAGGTTTAATGTGTTTAGGAATGCCTCGGATGCGTTTTTATGTTTTTTGTGGGAGTATAAGTTCTTATAGTAATTCTCAAAGTTTTTAAGAATATCCTGAATTCTGAATTTTATTTCCTTTGATACTGGGTCTCTGATTTTGTAGATTGCTCTTTCTGTTTGATGTTTCCTCAATTTATAGGCTAGCAATTTTGCCGATTTACTGCCTGCTTCATAGTATTTTTGTTTCAGAAATGTAAGTTTCTTCTGGATTTCTATTGTGTAGATCTCATTTATTTGGTTTTTAATTTCCTTAATCTTGAGCGAGTCAGTAGAATGAGTGTTGCCTTTGTGTTCTTTTTCTAGGTTCCTAAGTTCTGACTCTAATGTGGATAGTTTTTCTTGTCTTAGTTTCTTTTGGGTTGCCAGTTTTGCAATAATCTTTCCTCTTATTACAGCTTTACATGCATCCCACAGTATTAAAGGGGATACTTCTCCATTATCGTTATCTTCCAAATATCTGAGAATATCTGATTCCAATTCATCTTTCAATGGTCCTTTCAGGACATTTGAATTTAACCTCCAAGAAAATGTATTATTTGTGTATTTTTGGATATTTAAGTCCATGTAGATCGGACTGTGGTCGGAGAGATCCATCAGTCCTATTTTACATGTTTTTACTCTTCCAATGTCTCTATTAAACATAAAAAAATAGTCAATCCTTGAGTAAGATGAATGTGGAGTTGAGTAAAATGTATAGTCTTTTACACTGGGGTTGAGTTCCCTCCACACGTCACAGATTCCCAATTCTTTTAGTAGCATCCGAGTCTTCCTGTTTTGGGTGTTATTTTGATGTGGGGAATTACCAGAAGCATCCCAGTATGGATTCAGTCTAAGATTGAAGTCCCCACCACATATCACTAAACCTTGAGCTTTAGTTATCATTAGGTCGAATACATTTTTATAAAATTTCCAGTTAGCCCCTGGGGGAGCATACACATTCAGCAGGGTGATATCTTCTCCCTCTAGCCGCCCAGTTACCAAACTGTATCTCCCTTCTTTATCTTTGTGTTCTGATTTTTTTTCAAATGTAATTTTGGTTGATATCAATGTCGCTACTCCCCTCCTCCTCCCTGATTTATATGAAGATGAAGAGATCATTTTAAACCCTTGTCTACTGAGTTTATTGTGTTCCACGTCTGTTAGGTGGGTTTCTTGTAAAAGTATTATTCCTGCTTTGTCTTTTTTCATTTTGCCTAGAATCTTGGATCTTTTAACTGGATTCAGGATTCCTTTTACATTATATGAAATTATTTTGGTTACACCCTGTTTCTCCATTGTGTTGTTTTGTTTAGTATAACTGTGTGGTGGCCCTCTTTTGTGCTACTCAGAAACTGAAAGAACATTAAAAACAAGAAAAACATTAAGAACATAGTGTAAAAAACTTTAAAACAAAAAGCTGTCATAAGAACTTCCTGAGCTGAGGTCTTTTTAAAGACCCTGTAAGAGCCTTGATGGAGTGAAGGCTCTGAGGGAAATTCCTCAAACTCTGTTACGTGTTGAGGGCCCTCTCTTACCACTGAAAGTAGTCCCATGCTTTTAACGTGAGTTTCAGAACCCAATCCAAACTTGTAATGATTTTTTTTTTTTTTCCTTTTATGCCTAAACCCTGTGAAATTGTGTGCACCCTCCCACCCCCATCACATCAAACATTCACGCAAAAACAGTATTTGTTAGTATGAGGAGAACATGTGGATTATTGTCACATTTCTATTTTAACAAGTTTTTTTTTTTTTATTACAAAGACTTATTTGTTTCAAATAATATGATTGTTCCATGAAATGTTTTACCACATGCTGAATATGCATCTCCTTTAATGTTTGTTACCTTGTATGAGGGGGGTTGGATGTGCGGATTGATTCAAGAGAAAAGAAAAAAAAAAAAAAAAAAAGGTCGCTATTCCAACCTGAAAACGGATAGTTTATCCGCGACGCTCTGGTGCTGGGTTTCCCGCTGCTGGTCCGTGGATTTTGAGGGTCTTTGTGTTGTCCATGTTTGCGCTTTGATCTTCTCACTCGGGTCTGTTGCGGGTTTAAATACCGTTACCGGGAGGCCTCTTTTCGCCATGTCAGCTGTTGCTTCTTCCGCCGAATTATAGAGACACGTTTCATCGCCGTAGAAGACCCTTAACTTCGCAGGAAATGGTGTCTGAAAGCGCAATTTCTTCTCTCTTAACACCTTTTTCGCGTCATTGTATTCCCTGCGCTTTTTAAGGACCTCCGGGGCGTAATCGTGTTCCACGTAGACTTTTCTCTCCTGGTGCATAAATCCTTTTTTCTGCCAGGCCAGTCTTACAACCTCTTGTTTTATTTTGAAATTGGAAAATCTTACCAACACCGAACGTGGGGGCGCTTCCGCCGCCGGCCTAGCGGCTAATGAACGATGTGCCTTTTCTATCTTCAAGTCGGTGGTTTGTGGAATATCCAATTTCTCTCTTAGTAAGGATTCCACGCATTCTGCCATTGAGTTAAAACCATTTTCGGTTCCTTCTATCAGACCATGAATTCTTATGTTGTCTCTTCTTTGTTTTCCTTCTTGGTCGGTTAGCTTAGCCTCTATAGCTGCTTGTCTTTTGCGTAGGTCTAGCACAGAATCTTCGAGCACTTTTATTCGATCCTCTGTTTCCAAGATTCGGTTCTCGGCCTGGTCCACTCTGCTGTTTGTCCTTTTCAATTCTTCTCTGAATTCCCGAAATTCGGCCGTAACATCTCGGCGAAATCGTCGTAGCTCCTCAAATAGTGATTTCAGGCTAACCCTTTTGTTAGCTATCACCAGTTCCTCGTCTTCTGAACGGAGATCTTCCAGTTCGGATTCTCCGGCCGATACGTGTCCTGGTCTGGAGAATTTCAGTTTCTTCTGTTTTCCTTTAGACATGATGATTTTGTCTTTTGATTTTCACTCCTCCAAAAATCCGTTAAGTTTGATTTTCAAGGTGTTATCCTGGATTGGGTCTGAGAACTTCAGTGTTAAGCTGCAGTCGCCATGGCGTCCAGACCGGAAGTCCATCTCTTTGTCTTTTTATACCCTGATTGATGGAGCCTTGAGTATTTTTATCATGTTCATAGTCAATTTCATGTGTGCCTGTGTTTGTGTCTATGTTGAATGTAATTTGTGGCTTGTAAATATGGATATCACCAGACTGCAAAACAGATCTACCTACGGGTACAAATAAAGTAACCTGAACCTGAATTTACTGTAGTGCCACTGCAATGTTAACTTTGAACTTTGACCCCAAACCCATAGTTAGGTCAGGGTGTAAATCGTCCAAGATGTCTATTAGATACAACTACTGTATCGATGTGAAAAGCTTATGTCATTTCTTTCAGTAGTTATTGTGTTTAGAAGATTTAGGGATGTTATCAGATGACCTTGATGTCAAATGACCTTTGACATCAAGGTCATCTGATAAGAGTGAAATTGCAATATGCGCATCATCAGTCTATCAAACCATGGTACCAAGTTTCAAAACAATTGGAACAAACTGTAGGAGGAGTTGATTTCACAAAAGGGGGACAGACGAACGGACCCATAACGTAAAAAAAAAATGAAGGGTCTCTGCACTCACGGCAAGGGGTTGTGAGGAATTGGGAGAAAATTTGACAGAAATCTGGCTCAGAGGGCAGTTTCTTATACATTCAAAATGGTCAGTTCAGAGCTTTCAGAACAACAACAATAAAAAATTTCAATCAGTGACAGAATAAAACACTACAGGTGGTCTTGATCCAAAATAATCATTAATTTAGATTGGAAAAAAATATGCTCCAGCTGTTCTAAATATTTGAGTTAAAGTGAATGGTACAGCCTCATGTATTCAGCTATAATTAATAACTTAAGAGGACAATTATTGATTATATTTAATCCTAATCCCCCAACTCCAATAATCATCATTCATAGTTGCAGTCCAGACATTATAATACTATCTTTCTTTTTGGACCTATAAAAATGGCACACTCTTTAAAGTTGACAGCTAGTTGTTATGCAGTTTATCTTTTTTTTTTTAAATATTCAACTACACTCACCTTTTATCAGGTCAGACAGGTTGTTCTGCTCCACATTTTTGGTAGCATAGTCGAAGCAGATGTCATCCACCTCTGTGGCCAGGAAGTACCAGCCGTTCATTGTGGCTCCTAACAAGGGGTAGATACACGACGCTCCAGTACCTCAAGAAACACAAGGACAGACATTTCAGACACAGTGACAGTGATGTATGTGTTCAGTATGATGATGGATTGTTGCTGCCATTTAGTGTTATAGAAATGTGCTACAGCATAGTCTGACGTGAAAGACTGTAAGGAGGAAGGATGCCCAAGAGTGTGACATGACCTCTTTTAAAGGAATTATACTTGACTTGATTGCCACATTGAGCAGTTAAAGTCAACTACTGCTGTGATTACTAAATCATTCACATCTAACAACGGTATAAAGGTGCACAATTTAGCTCAGGGACAGGCAGACCAAGTGGTGATCCATCAGCGAGAAGACAGCTTCAGTCTGCTTAGAGATGGCTTTAAGGTCACCAATCAGTGACCTGCGGCTCTGCACAGTGCACGCACACACGCCAGCAAGTGCACTTAGACACAGAAGAGAAACAAGTTGTGACGTAGACTGGAATTCGACTGAGAAGTACTGGCAACACTGGGCTGATGTGCTGGAAGCTACAGCTGATATTTTGTGTGCCACGCTGAGCTACAGGGGGCCATACAAACAAGAATACTAACATTAACAAGTAGAGACAGTAAATCTTAAAGGGCTGATAATAATCAATAAATTCAACAGAGTAGTTAAATTTAGTGACAAAAAAAGGCCAAAGAAAAAACACATGAATAGAAAATAAAAATGGCCATCTGGAGCACAACTGTTATGGACAAAAACATGCTGCAATGAATTTAACTTTACCATATTGCACACATACTGTATTTGTGTGCTAAGCAAGTCCCCCTGTGGCTGTATTTATAATTAATTTGCTTTTGTCTTTTTTCATCACTGGCTGTGGAGAATGAGAACTAGCCAGCTCGTAAAAGGAGATAGGGTGGGCATCTTGGGGTTGGTGCTTCCTCACCCATCAATATCCACTATCAGCAAACCCATCAGTCTGTTTGACTGCCTTGTAGTTTTGTTTTTTATTCTAAGCTGGGTTGAGTTTTACCTGTGTTCCTGTTTTCAATTTTATTTCATTAGGCAAGATTCCTTTAGTTAGGTTAGAGAAGACACTAGAATCTGACAGCCCACTGATGGGTTGTTTCGAAGTCTTCTCAACCTTGTGTATATATACTGTATGTGTTCAAACTTGTTTTGTTTTTTTTCTAATAAAATATTTTGACTGCAGCAATAGTGGAATCATATACGTTCGGTTCCTCAGAGCCACTTAGGACCATAACAAAGTCCCACCTCATGCTCCTTCTCCACCAAAGTCGTAATGGTACATGTTCCAAAAGCCAATTTGGCAATCCTCTCGTCTAACCAACAAGTGCCTGTTAATGAGACCGGGGCTCAGGGTGGATCCCGATCTTTCTTGTCTGGGCTTGTTTTTTAAATTTCTTTGAGTGGTTATCATAGAAGATCATTGAAGCATACATACCCTTCCATCATGGTAACACAGAGAACAACTGATCCCAAGGGTGTCTGGGTTTATCATTTATGTGCATATATAGTCAACATATTAGTCGCATCACAGATAATTTCAAGTTTAAAGGGGTCATTGACTGCACTTTTTCCACATTTTAACAGCTCACACGTCTAAAAGTGACACTCCGGCAAAAATCAAGTTTTTTTCTGTTGTTAACATGCCTGTAACATGTTTTTTTGTGACTTACAAGACATATCAAGAGCAAAATCTCACCACAGTCCCAACTCTGTGTTTTTCAGCTGTGAATTTCCAGTTTAGTAACGCCCCCCTGAAACAGACGAGTTTGGACAGACCGTTTCTAGCTACACAAGTATTCCTACTTAGCCTAGTTGATTATAACATCAACCAATCACACTGATACTCTTGGCTACCTTGGGGGAAGAAGGGGGAGCTAAGGAGCAGCAGGATTGAGGGGGATGAAAGCGTCAGTTTTGCACAGCGAAGCAGTGGGGGGGGGGGGGGGACCCGGCTTGAACGTGGCTCGGCTCACTGCAGTCGCCAGCGGACAGGGTGCCACGCTCAGCGAGACCGCTTTCAAAAAAATGTTTCGCTTTTGACTTTTGAAGGTATACAGTAGGCAAAACTTTAACATCTGGGAGCGTCATGAACAGACTAGCAGCCCACTCACTAGGAGCCGCAGCGACCAATCGCACGCAAGCCTTGGAAGTCGGGGAGCATGGCGACCAATCACGTGCAAGCCCTGGAAGTCGGGGAGCGTGGCAACCAATCACGTGTAAGCCCTGCAAATCAATGAGAGCAGAGCGGGTTGGGGTAGACAGAAAAAGGTCATCAAACTGCACTTTTGTAACTGAATATACTGCTTGAAAACCGGCCGAAGATCTCTGACCAAACAGTGGTCCTATCCATGCAGTTTGCAGCTGGGAAGCATGATAATGCACAGTTAGGTGGACAAGTAGTTTTAGGGGGATGAAGACTTCTGTTTTGCACAGCAGTCTTCAGGTCAGAGAAGAGCCCTCCCCTCTCCTCTGAGAGGCTGGCCTTGCAGCATCAGCCAATCCCTGCACCAAGCCCTGCAGGCCGCTAATTACAATATTTATAGATCCACACACACTTAAGTATATGTAAGATTGAAAAGCACTTTCCAAACAATTCTAAGACAATGAAAGTTTTTTTTTTGTGGGTAAAAAGCCACAATATACTATTTTGGGCAATACATATTTGTTTTTGAGGTGGTTTTAGAGCCGCCAGAGCGCATCTTAAATTTAGTGTTTGTGACATATTTTCTTCACATTTCCTTTAATTTTTTTAATTCCATCCATCCATCCATCTATCCATCTTCTACCACTTTTCCAGAGGTCCGGGTCACAGAGGCAGCAGTTCAAGCAGAGAAGCCCAGACTTCCCTCTCCCCAGCCACCTGAAGAGCTCCAGCTCTTCAGAGAAGATACCAAGGTGTTCCCAGAACAACTGGGAGACATAGTCTCTCCAGCGAGCCCTGGGTCTGCCCTGGGGTCTCCTCCCAGTGGGACGTGCCCAAAACACGTCAAGTGGGAGATGTCCAGGAGGCATCATGATCAGATGCCCATACCACCTCAACTGGTTCCTTTCAATGTGGAGGAGCAGCATTTCTACTCTGAGCCTCTCCCGGATGACTGAGCTCCTCACCCTCTCTCCTTGGTGAGTCCAGCAATCCTATGAAGAACACTCATTTCAGCCACTTGTATCCGCAATCTCATTCTTTTGGTCATTACCCAAAGTTGGTGAACATAGGTGAGGGTAGGAACGTAGATTGACCGGTAAATCAACAGCTTTGCCTTAGAGCTCAGTTTCCTCTTCACCACAACGAACTGGTACAATGTTCACATCACTGCAGATGCTGCTCTGATCCCTCTGTCAATCTCTCGCTCCATTCTTCCCTCACTCGTGAATAAGACCCCGAGATACTTAAACTCCTCCACTTTGGGCAGGAGCTTGTCCCCAATCCAGTGAAGACAATCCACCTTTTTCCGGCTGAGCACCATGGACTCGGACCTGGAGGTGCAGACTCTCATCCCAGCCGCTTCACACTCCGCAGCAAACCGTCCCAGTAAGACTTGTAGGTCATTGGTCAATGAAGCCAACAGGACAACATCATTTGCAAACAACAGAGATGAGATCCTGTGGTCACCAAGCATGACACCCTCCGTTTCCTGGCTGTGCCTAGAAATCCTGTCCATAAAAATAATGAACAGGATTGGTGACAAAAGGCAGCCCTGGCAGAGTCCAACTCTCACTGGGAATGAATCCAGCCAAGTGCTGGCAATACGAACCAAACTCTCGCAACAGTCATACAGAGACTGAATAGCTCGTAACCCCATACTCCTGAAGCACCCCCCACAAAAAAAACCACGAGGGACACGATTGAATGCTTTCTCCAAGTCCACAAAACACATGTAAACTGGTTGGGCAAACTTCCACAAACCCTCGAGGATTCTTGAGAGGGGAAAGAGCTGGTCCGATGTGCCACAGCCAGGACGAAAACCACATTGCTCCTCCTGAATCTGAGGTTCGATCAATGGCCAGACTCCCTTCTCCAGTACCTTGGCATAGACCTTGCCCGGGAGGCTGAGGAGTGTGATCCCTCTAAAGTTGGAGCACACCCTCTGATCCCCTTTCTTGAAGAAAGGAACCACCACCCCGGTTTTCCATGCCAAAGGCACTGTCCCCAATCTCCTCGCAATGTTGCAGAGGCAAGTCAACCATGACAGCCCTACAACATCCAGGGCCTTGAGGTACTCAGGGCGACTCGTCCACCCCCGGGGCCTGGCCACCAAGG
The DNA here is from genome assembly GCA_020510985.1 of Pholidichthys leucotaenia. Lineage (NCBI taxonomy): Eukaryota > Metazoa > Chordata > Actinopteri > Cichliformes > Pholidichthyidae > Pholidichthys > Pholidichthys leucotaenia. Next base: position 197,998,343 of record CM035847.1, on the reverse strand, counting down.
AGTTTTTTAACCACTTTGGCAACCTCAGTCCTTGTGATGGGCGAGTCGTCCCCCTCGTCTACAAGCCGTGCTTCATCTGTGGAAGGCGTGTCAGTGGGACTGAGGAGATCCTTGAATTATTCCTTCCACCACCCGACAATATCCCCAGTCGAAGTCATCAGCACCCCATCCGCACCATACACAGTGTGGACAGGGAGCTGCTTCTCCCTCCAGAGCCCCCGGACAGTTTGGCAGAATCTCTTCGAGGCCGACTCAAAGTCTTGTTCCATGGCCTTAATTTTTTAATTATTGAAGCAAATTTGTTTTGTATGTTTCCCGATTTTCCAGTCCCTCCAGGATTTTGCGATGTTGCGATTCCATCAATTCACACAAAAACAGCCAATCAGCACCATTGTGCAACCTTGCAACTTTGTCCAATCACCACAACTTTGTAGCAATTTTGGCCAATCCTCGTCAACTTCCGCCAATTCCACCAGTCAAATTTGTCCCTGAGTGGTGCTCAAACACTCAGTCTATCAAATGCGTCATTGCAACGTGCTCACTTCAGTGTTTACAGTGAGTATTAACGGAACACATCAGCAAAAACAGAGTGCGTGATTTAAAAAAAAAAAAACACTCACCCCGCAGGTTTCCAAAACCAGCCCTTCCTCCCTCTCCCCCAGCCTGCCGGTGGACATCTAACCACATCTCCATCCTGACCGCATGTACGAAGTGCCGGGTTTGGGTTCAAAAACGCTCGCCTCCCCCAAAAGCACCCTGTCATGGGACCATGTGTGAGGAGAGATGCCATAAAACCACAAATGAGACAAGTGTGTGTCAAGACGCGCAGCAGATAGACAGGTAGGAGTTAGGCACGGAAAGAGAGAGAATATAGTCTAATTTTTTTTCAGAAAAATGTAGACTCTGACAGACAATACAGAGCAACAGAATAAATTATTTTTTCCTCCCCACTCCATACCAAGTCGTCGGAGACCGTAGGGAGTTTTCAAATGAAGGTGCTGCCAATAATTTCCAAATCTATACTCTTTAACATGCATTCAGTGCAATTTAGCTGTTGTAACGGATATTGTGTTAAAGTCTGTATTTGCTGTTGCACAAAAAGAGTTTTTCTGCATAGCAGAAGTTTCTGCTTAATTTACAAATTACTGTTTAATAGGACATTTTTGTACAATGCTTGGACAATTTAAACAAAAACTAAAGGAAGAAATACTCCAAGCATATACAGTATACATGTAAAATCACATAAGGATTGTCATATCCAGTCTGTGTTGTGTTGTTGCTTAGTTTTTTTTGTCACATTTTGTCTTAGCTTTGTTCCGAATTGCAATCGCTCGTTTTGTTTTCCTTTTGACTTCTTGGATGGAATATGGGTGGGCAATATAAGCTGCGGCTTCAGCCATCACCCATTTCGGATAACTTATGTTGAACTGTATAATCAGAGGAGTTACTGTTTAATTTGACCTTGTTGGATTTTTCCCCCCTTTGTTATATTATTCTGTTTCTTTTAATCTTTACTTTTAATCTATCCGAAATAAAGATTCATTCATTCATTCACCCTGTGCTTTTCTTGTATTGTTATATAGAATACAGGGATGGCAACAGGAAATTCTGATTTCAGCTGAAATCTAATTTGGTCGATTGACTTATGGGGGGGTGCAGCCCCCCTGAAGCTGGGAGGTTTTCAGTAAAACAGAAGTAATTTAGACTGAAAAAAAATGATTAAAAAAATGAAATACTAGACTTGGATAAATCATTAAATTTAATGAAAAGTTACCTTACTTTTTCTTCAATGTTGTCTCACTGTCTATAGTCCAACATATTTAACAGTTCTATGCAGTTTATTACACTATTTACACTGGTCACCAAGTCACTTCTAATGTGAAACTTTCTTCCTTTTGGCAGCAAGCTGTGTCAGTCTCTGAACTTTGAACTTCATCTCCTTTTCTGGTTTCTTCAGAAACTGTCCGAGTGTTTCTGTTACCTCGTCGAACTTTGAGCCAATTTTCACCTTTACCGTCACTTTTCTCTCAAGCCAATTCCATCGGAACTTATTTTTGACACTTTTGTCTATTTCTAGCACTGATGACTCCTGATCCTTCGATAAAAATCTCATAATTCCGCTGAAAACAATACCGAAAGCTCAGAATTCCAACACGAACCAGCAATGTGATTTGGGGTTGGGGAAATTATCTGAAAATTCAGCAGGGGGTCTGGGGGACACAGTCCCCCAGCGGGGCCAGGGCAGAGCCCCGTTGGGGGGGGGGGGGGGCAAGGGGGGCAAAGCCCCCCGAAGCTCCTGGGTTTTTATGATTTTTAAGTACCAGAACTGTGCTTAAATGACATAAAACAAACAGCTGAATGCCACTTATTACTGTATAATATTGACTTATGTTCCAAGAAGATAGCATTCCTAAAATATTCCAACAAGCATTATCCATCACATGCTTTAACACTTGATCAAATCAAAATCAGTTAATTTTATCTATTCCATAATAGAAATAAAATTCCAACATACCATTACTTTTTATAATTTCAGCATTCCTTTCAGATCACCAGTTTCAATCTCCATTGAGACTTGAGCTGTTCATTTTGCACAATCACTGATGTAGCCAAGTCTTAGAAATATTCAAAAGTTATGAGTCAATGTCCACTGTCAATTTCAAACTGTTTGGAATCATAAAAGGGGATGGTTAACTTTTATTACCGTTTCCTCCCTCGCGCCAGCCCAGCTCATACAGCCGTTGTATGCAGCCAGTAACAGAGAGTTAATGGCTCTCCACCTGGCCATACGCCACTTCCAGTCCTGCCTGAAAGGGCGCAGCTTCACTGCGTTCGTGGACCACAAGCCGCTAACGTACTTAACGTACTTTATCTTCCTGGAAGATAAAATAAAGCGGAATTCGGCGAATTAGCAGAAAATCACATCCCTGAGAACACGCCGCCATGAATCTTTGAAAAAGCATACAACGAGCCATTTGATTGGTCCAATCGTTTGCAACTATCCAATCGCAGGGCTGTCAAGCTACTGCAATACAGCAGTAGCTTGAACACAACACATTCGGGTTATCGCGGGAGACAACTTCCGGGGAAGCGCCGAGCGCTTATGTAATCGTGTTGATTTTCGCTAAAATCGGTAACAATAAGGTACCTTACCCCCCCCCCCCTAAAATTTTCTCAACGGATTTAGACGATTCACAGAAATGATCAATTTGAAAATAAATAGGCGGAAATCCGCGGATCGGCGGAAAATTGCCATCCCTGAGAATATCACTGCAGTAAACTGGAAAAAAACATCTGCTTTAAAATTTGTAATTTTTCCCACAACTTTTTGTGCAAAAAAAACTCTCAAAACATTGCAATTTTTATCGCAATTTAAAAAAAAAAAAATTCTGTGAATTCAGGCTTTTTGAGCCGCAACAATCATAAAAACATCACGCAAAATCCTGGAGGGACTGGGTTTCTTGAAATGCTCTGTCACTTTAACCGGTTGAACTCGGGAGATTCCGCGGGCGGTCACGTCTGTGCGCCTTAGTGCGTCTCAGTGTGCACTGAAAAAAAAAAAGCTGTATTTCCGGTCTTCCAGTACAGACACAGCTGTAAACAGAAAGCCAAAGGAGTGTCTGATTGGTTTAGAATGAGATTGACATCTCATTCGACCAACAAGAGCCTTGATTTGGGTTTTTAAACCTTGAATAACCAATGATCGTAAGCCTAGCAAGAGGTACCTGCCTATTAACGACCGCGAATACAAAGAGCCAATTGAAGCTGAGTAATCTGACGATGGACGTGTCGTTTAGCCAATCAATTTCTGACTTCAATGACATCCTACATACCTAGTTCAGTGTTTATATTTCCGGTAAAATACCATGCGTTCTCGTGCGTAAAATCTTTTTTGACTCCGCCGCTGTGTGACGTGCAGTCCTTTGTGATACTGTGCAGAAGGATCAGGGTAAGATTAGCCATTATTTTACTTGTTTTGAAAAATGGTTCACAAAATAAACCAAAACGGCGTGCATGAAAACGTCGATGGCTTGACCGGGTCGGGTGACCTGGACGACGTAAATAACGGAGGTTTCCATTGATCAACGGAATAGCTGACGGTCGTCACATGCCAGTGGACAATACCAGTGACAGTGCGGTTGTGGACAGGTAAGTCTTATAATCTAAATTATTCTTTATTGATAAAAATAGTAATAAAAACTTTTGACCAATCGCGGTAATTACAAGGGTCCCGCATGCCGACGTTTTTGTGTGCGCCGTGGGGGGGGGGGGGGTTATTTGTTACTGTGTATATTGCAGAAAAATTTAATAATTTTTTAGTATAATTTTTATTTCACTGTAGGCTATTTTTTCTTGTAAAAAAAAAAAAAAAAAAGGAACTGTGCTGTGTATGTCTGGGTTATTATGCCTTTGTTTTACTGTGTAAACGTGATCTGGTGAAATGGAGCCCTGATCATGTGAGCACACTATTGTGAGCACCCCAGGTGGACCTTGGTATTCAATCTGTACATTTTCAATCCAGTGATTTACAAAGTGATTCATAATTTTCTAAAGCCTCATTCAGAGCATTATAGTCCCACAGACTGGTTTTCATCTGGGGCAGCATTTATAAATCACTGGATGGAGAATGCACCTGTACATGTACAGATTGGATTCCGTGGTCCACTTGGGGTGCACATTTGGTCAGGGGTCCGCACTTGGTCAGGGGTCCAGTTGACCTGTATCTGTGTAAACTGGTGAGATAGTGAACTCTGGAAAAATTGGAGGGGGGAGAGGGTTGTTTTTGTGTATACTTTAGTGAAATGTATTAATTTTTCGCATAATTTTTCTTACACTGTAGGCTATTTTTGCCTGTAAAAAAAAACAAAACAGGAACTGTGCTGTGTATGTCTGGGTTGTTACCCCTTGGTTTTACTGTGCAAACTGCTGAGATAGTGAACTCTGGAACATAGCTTTCCAAACTGTGCCATTTGGTACAGTTTGGCACAGTTCAAGAACGCCTTGTTACAACCTGAGAAAAAAGCTGTGTAATATATTCATTTTTTGTGGTATTGTTACAAAATTTTGACCTGAGCTTGAAAACACTTGGTTCTCCATTTCTGTTGTTTTCCAGCAAGTTTCACACAGCTGTATGTTATTTGCAAGCATTTGTATCTAAAAAAAAAAAACACTCAGGCAAACTTTATTTTCTTCAAATTCACTATGTTTAGATGATTGTTACTCAGTGGCAGGAGCACTTAAGAGAGATTATGACTGTTTTGCCAAAAAATTCAGTGTTTTCTTTTAAATGAGACCAACCTCATGAAGATGCTGCAAAGGGTTGAAGAACAGCTTTTGATTTACTTTGGGCATGTTATTTTTAGGCGTTTTTAGGGAAACTGACCAGAGTTCAACAGGTTAAGAAACATCCTTCACCTATTCAACTCTGCTCTCCCTCTTACGCCAGTTAGCCATTAGCTGACTAGCTTTTAGCCTTTGGCCTTTAGCCTCTTTCTAGCAGGGATGAGCGGCACTGGTTCACTGATCCACAGTCGATGATGCATCTCGTGTAACTCCAGCCCATCTCCCAATAATTATGTTGTGATTCCATGACAAATTGCTAGCACCGCGCGGCCCCCTAACTGCCACAACCACACTGGCCCGGAACCCAAGGCTGCTGGGTGAGCTGAGGCAAAGTTTGCTGAGCCACTAGATCTCAAAGGGCAGTGTCTTGCCCTGCGGGATGCCACTCCCCTCCCACAGCCAGCTGGGGGACACCCCATCAAGAGGTGGCTCTCCTTCATTGCCCACGAGAGCAGCGCGGAGCCTCAGAGGATGGTAGGGGAGCTGGACATAAGTGCCTGCAGCGTACAGCCAGCAGCCTTGGGTCTAGGTCAATTGCCGCGACTGGAGCACCAGTACTGGTGAATTGCTGTGGAATCGCAGCGAAATTATTGGGAGATGGGCCGGAGTGACATGAGGTACAGTGGTGTAAAAAAGTGTTTGTCCCCTTCCCGATTAGTCATTTTTTTGTATGTTTGTCACACTTAAATGTTTCAGATCAAACTAATTTAAATATTACACAAAGATAACACAGGTAAACACAAAATGCAGTTTTTAAATGAAGGTGCTTATTATTAAGGGGAAAAGAAATCCAAACCTACATGGCCCTGTGTGAAAAAGTGATTGCCTCCTAAACCTAATAACTGGTTGGGCCACTCTTAGCAGCAACTGCAATTAAGCGTTTGCGATAACTGGCAATGAGTCCTTTACAGCGTTGTGGAGGAATTTTGGCCCACTCATCTTTGCAGAATTGTTGTAATTCAGCCACATTGGAGGGTTTTCGAACATGAACCGCCTTTTTAAGGTCATGCCACAGCATCACAATTGGATTCAGGTCAGGACTTTGACTAGCCCACTCCAAAGTCTTCATTTTATTTTTCTTAAGCCCTTCAGAGGTGGACTTGCTGGTGTGTTCTCGATCATTGTCCTGCTGCACAACCCAAGTGCGCTTCAGCTTGAGGTCACAAATAGATGGCTGGACGTTCTCCTTTAGGATTTTTTGGTAGACAGCAGAATTCATGGTTCCATTTACCACAACAAGTCTTCCAGGTCCTGAAGCAGCAAAACAGCCCCAGACCATCACACTACAACCACCATATTTTACTGTTGTTATGATGTTCCTTTTCTGAAATGCTGTTACTTTTTTGCCGGATGTAATGAGACACACCTTCCAAAAAGTTCAACTTTTGTCTCGTCAGTCCACAGAGTATTTTCCCAAAAGTCTTGGGGATCATCAAGACGTTTTCTGGCAAAATGAGATGAGCCTTTATGTTGTTTTTGCTCAGCAGTGGTTTTTGTCTTGGAACACTGCCATGCAGGCCATTTTTGCCCAGTCTCTTTCTCATGGTGGAGTTAGGAACACTGACCTTACCTGAGGCAAGTGAGGCCTGCAGTTCTTTGGATGTTGTTGTGGGGTCTTTTGTGACCTCTTAGATAAGTCGTCGCTGCACTCTTGGGGTAATTTCAGTCAGCCGGCCACTCCTGGGAAGGTTCACTACTGTTCCAGGGTTTCACCATTTGCAGATAATGGCTCTCACTGTGGTTCGCTGGAGTCCCAAAGTTTTACAAATGGCTTTATAACCTTTTCCAGACTGCTAGAGCTCAATTAATTTATTTCTCATTTGTTCCTGAATTTCTCTCGATCGCAGCATGATGTCCAGCTTTTGAGGATCTTTTGGTCTACTTCACTTTGTCAGGCAGATCCTATTTACGTGATTTCTTGATTAAGAACAAGTGTGGCAACAATCAGGCCTGGGTGTGGCTAGAGAAATTCAACTCAGCTTTGCAAAGATGTGACAAACCACAGTTAATTTATGTTTTCACAGGGAGGCCAATCACTTTTTCTACACAGGGCCATGTAAGTTTGGATTTTTTATTTTTTTTTTACCCTTAATAATAAACACCTTCATTAAAAAACTGCAATTTGTGTTTACTTGTGTTGTCTTTGTCTAATATTTAAATTTGTTTGATGATCTGAAACATTTAAGTGTGACAAATACCCCAAAAAAATGACAAATCGAGAAGGGGACAAACACTTTTTCACACCATTGTATATTGCTGACTGTGGACAAATGAACCAGGTGGTAACAGGGGTGGCTTTAGGGTGACTAAGATCTGAGGAAAATAATAATATAAGCTGTGCTTGGTGCAAGCCTCCTGGTACCAGTGTGGGGGCTAATACCGGGGGGGGGGGGGTACCAGGGGGGCTAATAGCTCAGGAGCTAATAGGCTACCTTTAGCACCCTTTCAATCTACATGACAGACAGCTAGGCGGGCCAATAATAAAGCAGTGGGTTGGTCTCAAGGATGGCGGTGGGTTGGCTCTGCCAAATCTTATGTAAACGATTTACTCAGAAGAGTCAAAAACATTTCTGGCATTTCTGGGAGAGGAAAAATGAAATCTATCGATCTATGCATCTATCTATCAGCTGTGTTTTAAGAGAATTGACTGTTTTGATATTGTTTGGATAATTACATGACCAACAGACACATTTCAGACACTTAAAACCTACAAACACCATTTTTCAGTCAATGACCCCTTTAAAGAGAAAAAAAAACAAAAACCTTAACATTACACAGAATCAGGTCACTGGTCTTGCTGAGCACTACTGCATATGCAAACACTGTTATATAAAACCTACTACACTCCAGGGAGAAGTCTGAATTCACCTATACTATGCGAGTTAGAATGTTACGAGAATAAATTTTATAAGTTGGATATAGTGTGAAAACGATTATATGTAAAAACAGTTGCCAAAATGGGAAAAAAGAAAAACACACAGTTGCAAAGTAAAGTCAGTTCTGAACTTCTATTAAATTTTGAAGAGGAGAGGTGTGCAGAACAGGAGGCAAAAAATAGTGGCAGTACCGATATCGATGCCACGGCGTGGTTGCTTCTGTCCATCAATGAGGTCCTCCACCCAGTGGATGTAGTTGAGCCTCAGGGGTACGGTGGGTATGAGGCGTTCCAGGGGGATCTCGATTGTCAAACCGAAATCCTCCTTCAACAGGGTACAAGTGAGTGCTCGTACTGCCTCAGGTTCTTTAAAATTCACACTAGAAGACAGGACAAAGAAAGAGAAAATCTTTTAAACCATGTTATACTCAGAAAGGAGTGTTGAAAATAAAGAGAAATTTAAAAAAAGAAAATCATAATTGGTACACCTTACTGTACCATTATTGCAAATAAAACTGCCAAAATCTGAAAACAGCACATTCAGAAAGACTTGGATTACCTCAGAAACTGATTTTAGAGAAAGTTTAGTCAAGAATAAATAAAAAAATAAGTGTGTGGCACAAGGCTAAACTTATTGACAAAGAATCAGTTTCCAAAGAATCCCATTGCAATATGCTTTCCAGTCATTTTCAGCCACAGAGCAGAAAAACCATAGATCAGTTAGATGTGTTCATATAACTGGAAGTAAACCAAGACTTGGATAATCAACCTGCCAAAGGTAAATGTACAGAAATATTATCTGTTTGATTCACACATAAGCACCAGTGGCAGATTAAACTTCAGATAATGTTCAACTCATCTGGGTCCATTTTCTCATATTGTCCTCTGTTTGTGAAGTCCCAGAAAGCTTTGAGGTAGCAATGCATGTCCATATGGCTATAGATCAAACAATGTCAAATACAAAAACGCTGATGTTGATGCTAACTTTTTAGTTTAATACTTCTTATCAGATTTATAATTAGTTGGATTATTACAGTGCATCTGGAAAGTATTCACAGTGCTTCACTTTTTCCACATTTTGTTATGTTACAGCCTTATTCCAAAAGGGATTAAATTCATTTTTTCCTCAAAATTCTACACACAATACCCCATAATGACAATATGGATTTTTTAAAAATATTTTTGCAAATTTATTAAAAAATAAAACTAAGAAATTACATGTACATAAGTATTCACAGCCTTTGCCATGAAGCTCAAAACTGAGCTCAGGTTCATCCTGTTTCCACTGATCATCCTTGAAATGTTTCTACAGCTTAATTGGAGTCCACCTGTGGTAAATTCGGTTGATTGGACATGATTTGGAAAGACACACCTGTCTATGTAAGGTCCCACAGTTGACAGTGCATGTCACAGCACAAACCAAGCATGAAGTCAAAGGAATTGTCTGTAGACCTCCGAGACAGCACTGTCTCGAGGCTCAAATCTGGGGAAGGGTACTGAAAAATTTCTGCTGCTTTGAAGGTCCCAATGAGCACAGTGGCCTCCATCATCCATAAATGGAAGAAGTTCAGAACCACCAGGACTCTTCCTAGAGCTGTCCGGTCGTCTAAACTGAGTGATTGGGGAACAAGGGCCTTAGTCAGGGAGGTGACCAAGAACCCGATCGTCACTCTGTCAGCGCTCCACTGTTCCTCTGTGGAGAGAGGAGAACCTTCCAGAAGGACAACCATCTCTGCAGCAATTCACCAATCAGGCCTGTATGGTAGAGTGGCCAGACGGAAGCCACTCCTTAGTAAAAGGCACATGGCAGCCCGCCTGGAGTTTGCCAAAAGGCACCTGAAGACCTCAGACCATGAGAAACAAAATTCTCTGGTCTGATGAGACAAAGACTGAACTCTTTGGCGTGAATGCCAGGCATCATGTTTGGAGGAAACCAAGCACCGTTCATAACTATGCCAATGGTGGTGGCAGCATCATGCTGTAGGGATGTTTTTCAGCAGCAGGAACTGGTAGACTTGTCAGGATAGAGTGAAAGATGAATACAGCAATATACAGAAACATCCTGGATGAAAACCTGCTCCAGAGTGCTCTTGACCTCAGACGGGCGATGGTTCATCTTTCAGCAGGACAACAACCCTAAGCACAGCCAAGATATCGAAGGAGTGGCTTCAGAACAACTCTGTGAATTTCCTTGAGTGACCCAGCCAGAGCCCAGACTTGAATCCAATTGAACATCCCTGGAGAGAGCTGAAAATGGCTGTACACCGACGCTTCCCATCCAACCTGATGGAGCTTGAGAGGTGATGCAAAGAGGAATGGGTGAAACTGCACAAAGATAGGTGTGCCAAGCTTGTAGCATCATATTAAAAAAAAAAAAACCTTGAGGCTGTAATTGCTGCCAAAGGTGCATCAACAAAGTATTGAGCAAAGGCTGTGAATACTTACGTACATGTGATTTCTTAGTTTTTTATTTTTAATAAATTTGCAAAAATCTCCAACTTTTTTCATGTTGTCATTATGGGGTACTCTGTGTAGAATTTTGAGGAAAAAAATGTATTTAATCCCTTTTGGAATAAGGCTGTAACATAAAATGTGGAAAAAGTGAAGCGCTGTGAATACTTTCCGGATGCACTGTATATTATTTTCCAATTCTTGTTACAGCAACTATGCATGAAAAGGGACTGTAAATGTGTTCTATTAAAATATCCTCATATAAAAATATTCTCAACATTTATTCTATAAAACTGAGGTTGGGGCTTATTTTGCCTTTTACCTTCAATTAATCCTCCAAATAAATGTGGTTAGTGCAGGGTTCAAGATGTGTGACAGGAACATGGGTCATAAACAAAAATGTGTGTCAAGAGTGGGTGAAGCTAGACTTCCCTTCGAAGAATTATTTCAATTTAGCTGCTTGCTGATCCTCTTTTTTGCCACTGAGGCCTCCTGACAGCAATTTACCAAACAGCACTTAATACAGCATTTCATTAACCTTCCGCCTGCTGCCACTCTCCTCACTGAGAACCATTACCTTACATTACACACAAGCACGCTCACATAGACACAGATGAGAAACAAAGGGGAGATAAGCGACCCATCAACTCACAATCCCTTGCTGATGACAATGAATTTCACATTTTCAACACATTCAGACCTCCTACTCTATTAACTCCCAATCCTCAGACATGTTTAATGATTCCAGCTGTCACACAAGCAAGCGGACAAAAACGAGTGGGTGAAATAGGTGTAATTAAAGCTTTGCGGAGTGCTTTCACACCTTAGCAGATGCAATTAGACACATCCTGGTGAAGAATGTGTCTGTCGCTTCACAACTTGGGTGCAAGCATATTCCAGTGGAGGAAAAAAAAAGAAGCTACAACTCAGAAAGCCAAAGATGCAAACTTGAATTTTGACGATATCACTGCTGAATTATTTCTGAATGAATGATTATATGTTTCACTCCTTCAGGGTTTACCTTCTTGTAATTGAGGCAAGTGCATCTGAGCAGTCAGCAAGAAAATATGGCAGTGTCAAAAATTGATAACATTTTAAAGAGCAGTGATGCTTCATCTTTCAATGGATCCACAAATTAAATTACCTAAATAAGTGACACTTCTCAGCAAAGTGCTCATGAAAGTGATATTATTACTTGCACTTTAGATTATCATAAATACAAAGTAATTCTCCCAAGACTGTGAAGGGGATTTTGCAGGATGTTATGACTTCTTCTCCTTTTGGCTGCTCCCGACCATCTTGTAAATCTTCCCTGTCACTCCAACTGCTATCCTTCTGTCACATACCACCCCTGACACTTGTCTCCATCCATTCCACCCTGCTGTTATGATGCCATGTTGAAACAAACGCTTGGTCAAATTCAAACTATGCTAGACCATCTCTCTTCTTAATCATGTGTTCAGCATCAAGAGCTAGAGTAAATTATGCAGTTTTACTTTTCATGATGATAGTCATATACCCACGGGCTGCTGAGGGCATGAAAATTATATTTATTGATGTTACATTAGAAAAAAAAGAATCAAAACAAACCCAAATAGATACTCAAAATTTACATAAACCAACAGAAATCATAGACGGCACATTATAAAACCACATAAAACCTGTGAAAATGTGTTTTTGGTTTGAATATTAAGATTTGTAATGAAGTACTTTATTCTTTAGTACATTTGTATGGACATGTAGGATAACTAAGTAGACGGTTATGCTGTTTCATTCCATCTAGCAACAATGCTCTGCACTGTGTGTGTTTATACAGTATATTTACATATTTATTCCATCTAGCTACAATGCTCAGCACTGGGTGTGTTTATATATTTATATATCTACATATTATTCCATCTAGCTACATTGCTCCGCACTGTGTGTGTTTATATACTTGCATATTTATTCCACCTAGCTGCAATGCTCCGTACTGTGGGTGTTTATATATTTACATATTTATTCCATCTAGCTACAATGCTCTGCACTGTGTGTTCATATATTCATATATTTATTCCATCCAGCTACAATGCTCTGCACTGTGTGTCTGTGTGTGTGTGTATATATATATATTTTATAGTAATATGTACATATGTATATTAGCTGCTCTTGCTTGCTTGTTTTTTTCTTGCCTTCTGATTGTTGCTCTGAGTGTTGCTATCCCTGTGCTGTTGCAATCCTGGAATTTCCCCGTTGTGGGACTAATAAAGGCTTATCTTATCTTATCTTATCTTACATGTGTGGTGGGGAGGGGGTCTGGCTTATCTTGGACACATGGGGGGCGAAGTTCTGTGGAAAAAGATTGGCAACCACTGGATTAAATGATAAGGGCTTGCATTTCTTCATATAGCATGTATTCTAAACTCAAACACCACTCAAAGCTCTTCACTAGTTACCACATTAACCCTCTATTCTACAGGCTTTACAGAGGGCCAATTTTGTAGGGCAAATTTACTCACTAGTTAATCAACCATGCATGTCTTTGACTGTGGGAGGAAACCAAGGTCCAATTTACACCTGGTATTACTATGTGTTTTCTCTGATCAGACAGCAATTGGCTACAGCCTAAACACATATATTTACACACAGGCTTCGAGAGACTGAGTCAAGAAAGCACAATAATTTTTAAATCAAGGACCAAAAAAAGTGTTGAGCAAGTGCATGGGGAAATTAAAAAAAAAAAAAAAACCCTCTCTGACCGACCCGCAGGGGGTGGAATTTTTTTTTAACCTCTTGCACTCTGGTGTACCGCGGGCGGGCACGTCTCTGCGTCCTAGAGCACACGAGGGCGCTGCGTCCTAGAGCGCACTGAAAAAAAAAGCTGCATTTCCATTCTTCCACTACAGACACAGCCGTGAACAGAAAGCCAAAGGAGTGCTTTGATTGGTTTAGATGTGATTGACCTCTCATTCGACTAATAAGAGCCTTGAATTGGGTTTCTGAAACCTTGAAGAACCAATGACTGAAAACCTAGCAAGAAGGACCCGCCTACCAACGGCTGCGAATACAGCCAGCCAATTGAAGCACAGAAGTTTGAAAGCGTGCGTCCCTTGCAAAATCTGTTTTGTGTAAGGCTGGGTGAAGAGAGACTGACTGCTGCAGCAGATGAAAAAAGGACCCGCAGGAAGAACCGCCACAGACCCAGCAGCACGGAGACCATCCACAAGTGCGACCTGTGTGACAGGGACTGCCATTCGCGCATTGGCCTGTTCGGCCACAGGCGGTGCTGTTCCAGCAGAGTAGACGTTTAGGATTCTCTTCCATGGTCATCAGAGGCCGACGACGAATGCTGGGTGACACACACGCGTTCGCCAGTCTTTTTTTCTTACTACTGTTATTTGTTTTGAAAAATCGTTCGCCAAAACCGCAATCATGGAAGCGCAAAACCGCAATAATGGAATTATGGTTTGACCGGGTCGCGTGACCAGAACCACGAGTCTGTAACAAGCGGACCAGCTTCATGTTCGTCTGACAATGAGGAAGAGAAGTTCACCAGCTACGCTGCTGTTGTGAACAGGTAAGTGTTATAAGCTAAATTATTCTTTATCCCTGAAAATTGTAATCAAAAATGACTTTTGACCGATCGGTAAATTACAACTGTGTGTAGTAGACCGCGGCGCACAAAGTCCAAAGTCCGTGCGCCGCAGTACACGGTTCGTGCGCCGCATCCGGACCGTGAATGCACCCCACCCCACCCCGCTACTCTTCTGTAGCGGATTGCAGATATATTGCAGATATTTCAGTACAACTGTGCGTAGTAGACCGCGGGGACTGTGCGCCGCGGTCGCCACATCGCCACATGACTGTTCCGTCATGTGGCGATGGGCGATGTCCGTCCTCTGTAGCGGGGGTGGGGGGTGGGTGGGAGTTGTTATCTTCTACATTACAGATATTTTAGAATAATTTTTAGTGCACTGTAGGTTATTTTTTCTTGTAAAAAAAAAAGCCACACATTTTTTACGTGGCATGCTTCTTTGTGTGTGGGGGCTTGTTTGTTCATGCATTCATGAATGAATGAATAAACAACCCTCCCACACACACACACACAGCCCTGAGTGTCACCTTTCATTAGAGCCCAAGATGAAGCTTCTATAATGAATCATTCAAAAGTTACAGACGTTTTTCCAAACTGTGCCATTTGGCACAATTTGACACAGTTCAAAAACGCCTGGGAACAACCTAAGAAAAAAGCTGTGTAATATACTCATTTTTTGTGGTATTGTTAAAAATTTTGACCTCAGCTGGATAACACTTGGTTCTACATTTCTGTTGCATTTTCCAGCCCATATCTGACAGCTGTGTGTTATTTGCAAGCATTTGTATCCAAAAAAACACCCAGGCGAAATTTATTTTCTTCAAGTTCAGTATGTTTAGATGACTGTTACTCAGTGGCAGGAGCACTTAGAGAGATTATGACTGTTTTGCCAAAAAATTCAAAGTGTTTTCTTTTAAATGAGACCAACCCCATGAAGATGCTGCAAAGGGTTGAAGAACAGCTTTTGATTTACTTTGGGTACGTTATTTTTTGGCGTTTTTAGGGAAATTGACCAGAGTGCAAGGGGTTAAATCAGATGAGGTTTTTTGTGTATTTTTGTAAGAGAATGAGAAGAATTAATCCTGTTGCTAATTGTGTTGTTAATTAAAATATAAATAAATGAAAGCTGCAGAAATGGAGTGATTTGCAGAAGTGGAGTGATTAGTCTCATGTCTTCTCTGCTCAGTGAACTTTCAGTCAGCATTCATCATGAAGGTAAGATTATTTTTTTTGAGGGTATTTTTCTTTACATTACTGTATATTTGACAAAAAATATCAAAATCTGCTCATAATATAATGTCCTCAAGTCATGTGCTTTCTTTCTTTTGGTCGGTATGCTTTCTCACCTGGAGGACTGCACCAGAGATCGCCAGATGATTCAGATCGAGACCACCTCTTTTAGGTGGTATTGGTGCAGCTGTTTTGGTGTGCATCTGAGTGCGATTACCGTGTTTTTACCAAACAAAATGAACTGCATTAACGGAGAAAACAAACTAAAGCCCATAGGTGTGAAAGCACGCTTAATCCTTAATCATTTGTTTTGATTTTATCATTCATTAATATCGTGTGCGCCTAGAATTTCTAGGCGCAGCCAGGGAATGGAGGGTGTCAAGCTTGGTGACCACAGGATCTCATCTCTGTTGTTTGCAGATGATGTTGTCCTGTTGACTTCATCCAGCAATGACCTACAGCTCTTGCTGGGACGGTTTGCCGCCGAGTGTGAAGCGGCTGGGATGAGAATCAGCACCTCCAAGTCCGAGTCCATGGTCCTCAGCCAGAAAAAGGTGGATTGTCCTCTCTGGGTTGGGGACAGGCTCCTGCCCCAAGTGGAGGAGTTTAAGTATCTTGGGGTTTTATTCACGAGTGAGGGGAAAATGGAGCGAGAGATTGACAGATGGATCGGAGCAGCATCTGCAGTGATGCGGACGTTGTATTGGTCTGTTGTGGTGAAGAGGGAGCTGAGTTCTAAGGCAAAGCTGTCGATTTACCAGTCAATCTACGTTCCTACTCTCACCTACGGTCACGAGCTTTGGGTAATGACCAAAAGAACAAGATCGCGGACACATGCAGCTGAAATGAGCTTTCTTCATAGGACTGCTGGACTCACCCTCAGAGATAGGGTGAGGAGCTCAGTCATCCGGGAGAGGCTCAGAGTAGAACCGCTGCTCCTCCACATTGAAAGGAGTCAGTTGAGGTGGTATGGGCATCTGATTAGGATGCCTCCTGGATGCCTCCCACTTGAGGTGTTTCGGGCACGTCCCACTGGGAGGAGACCCCGGGGCAGACCCAGGACTCGCTGGAGAGACTATGTCTCCCAGCTGGTCTGGGAATGCCTTGGTATCCTCTCTGAAGAGCTGGAGCAGGTGGCTGGGGAGAGGGAAGTCTGGGCTTCTCTGCTTGAACTGCTGCCTCCGCGACCCGGACCTCCGGAAAAGCGGTAGAAGATGGATGGATGGATGGATAATATCGTGTGTATGACCTCCATTTGCTGCGAACAAAGCTTCATTTCTGCATGGGACTGATGCCACTAACTTGTCAGTTTGATGCTGAGGAATGTGGTCCCATTCAGCAAGCAGCCCAACTCAAGCACAGCATCATTTCTTGGTGCAGGATTCCAACTGCATACAAACTGATCCAAAACATCCTCTAGATGTTCTGATGGGGAGTTGTATGCATTGAGATGAAAGGGATTATTTTATTGCACATGCATTAATACTGTTTTAAAACAAACAGTTTTAAAGTACATAATTACAAAGATATAAAGGATTTTGTTTTCTTTGTATCTATGACTCAGTGTATATCCCATGAGATTTTCTTAAAAATTCAGTAATGAATTTATCGTTGCAACGGCTGCATCCTCCATCAGATGTCATAAAGACAAAGAGCCCTGAATAAGAAGTACTTTACCTGTCCAGCCATACATTAATCAACCCCAGTATCTCCTCACTGAATGGACATATAAGGTTAATGGGTCAGTTTAAACAGCTGCCAACCTCTCACAGCAACTAACACCTGCTTCATCTGAAGACCTGTGACATGACTGCAGAAGACAAACCTGTGAAGAAATAAGCACTTTAAAAATGGCCTTGGTTTTGTGGGGAAATTGGGGTAATGAGGGAGAAGTGAGAGATAAGCATACTGCTCACGCTTCCCCAAAATGAAAGGTGGCCTCCCTTTTCTGACCAGCTCTCAGATGTTCTGCCCTTTTTCATTTCTCCTCAGAGGCATCATTAGATAAGGATCAATATTCAGAGAGGGAGGCTGTCCAGACCGGCCCTCTATTTTTAGACCCTTCTTTCCGTGTGTATGTTTGAGTGCAATGCAGACCAATCGCTCCCATCAACAGCACTGCGAATGCCACATCTCCATGGCAACCCCACCTACTGAACAGATGAGAGCACGCAAATCCGGCCACGTTGGAGCAATGGCTGATGCTAGAAGAAGCGTGAGCGTGCTCGCGATTGAGTGCTGTTACGTAGGTTCACCACGGCGTGCTTACGCTATTGAAGTGCTGGATGGGATGCAGTATGGGACAAACCCGAGTGGGAAAGTTATGATGAGGAGAGAGATGGGAAGTCAGCATCAGGTGAAATCCAATTGTACGAGGACAGCAGAATGGGTGAAGAAATAAGATTTACTGCTGAAGCAGAAAAATTCAGGTGAATAAAAGAATGAACTACAAAGGGAGTTTACTGCTGAGGCAGACACAATGCTACATGATCAGCATAAAAGCGTGCACGCACACACACACACACTTATTGTCCATTTGGAGAGAGGTGACCTTCAAGGTACATCACTTCCCTCAGACAGCGTAGGGAAATAATATTTTGTGCTGATTATCAGCAGCTTTGATTCCACTTGCTTTTGTTAAAGTTCTCATAAGAGCAGAAAAGTGAGCATCACCCAATACTCACCTTGAATGAATTTAAATAAAATCACTTTTGAATTACATATTGACAGGGTCATTATGAGTCAGTTTCTAATTCTGGATATGTGCTGATGCTTAAGGGGTGGACAATCCAAAACCGACCAGTATCATGCCTTAGCAAGAACAAGTTTCTTTTATTTTTTTAACATGGAATAAATTCTTTAAACAAAAATCATTTTATACAACAGGTAGTTCCAACTAAGCAATCTGATTGGACAACAGGGATCCCAGGAGTTACCATTTCCCCGATAATCGCACATTTCACCAAATACAGTATGTATCACTTTGCTTCAGCTGTATCTCAATAATCTTTAAATTATAGATAAAAATCAGTGGGTTCTTATAATATGTCAAACAATTGTAATACTGTGTTGGATACCTTAATTTGACAGTGAGATGCTACTGTATTTAAAAATCAGACCTCTGTGACCAGAAAGTCGCGCCCTTGTAATCATCCAGCCATAGATGTTTCACTCCTGTTTACAACAAAATAGACAAGCTAGAGTTGTATTTATTGTTTTTGATTTGATATAGTTTATTGATCCCCAAAGGGGAAATTGAGGGCATCCACAATACGGCGCTATCCCTTCACCATTCACACACACATTCACATCTAGGGCCACTTTTAGAGTCTCCAATTAACCTAACTTGCATGTTTTTGGCCTGTGGTAGGAAACCAGAGAACTCCCGGAGTAAACCTACACAGACATGGGGAGAACATGCAAACTCCACACAGATCACTGTTGGTCAGGGGCTGGGATCGAATCAGGGATCCCATGGCCAAGGGTGAGTTACTGTGCTGCCACAGTGCTAACCACTGCGCCACTGCACTGTTATTGTGGTTGATTAACCAACCACAATAACTTTGTGGCGATGAACTCTTTATTTCATCTGATAATGCCAAGAAAAAGCGAGCAAAGTGTGCTGAAGCTAAATTGCTAA
This sequence comes from Pholidichthys leucotaenia, assembly GCA_020510985.1. Taxonomy (NCBI): domain Eukaryota; kingdom Metazoa; phylum Chordata; class Actinopteri; order Cichliformes; family Pholidichthyidae; genus Pholidichthys; species Pholidichthys leucotaenia. The sequence goes on along the minus strand of CM035847.1, from coordinate 197,979,230 downwards.
CAAGCTAGTAAGGCACCAGCGTGAGTCACGGTGACCCACAAAATCTACTCAACAGGTGGACTGGTATGCATTGTAAACACTGACTTCAGCACTGGACAGCATTTAACTTGGTTGTGTGTGAAATGACAACAGGCCTGTTCTTTTCTATGTTATGTTCATTGAGGTGCTTAGCAACAGTTAACTTGATACATTCAGAAGGGACTATTTTTCCGGCGGTGCAAAATAACGAGTTAAACAAACAAAAATCCTATTTTATCCTGTGTTGCTATCATTTAATAAACTGTGCTAATGGAACTGTTGTATAAAAGCAATATTACACTCAAGGTTGTACGTTATCATGACTATAGTAACTGCAGTAATGTCTTCCACTGGATCTTCTCAATTATATACTCATTGATACTGTACTCCCTGTTGTGTAATAATGCTTAATTAAATGTAAAACATTAAATAACTCATTATTTATCCTGATTATTAAGACAGTACTACTATGGCATGCAGAATATTTCCAGTTCTGACTGCAAATATATAAACTTGAGTAGTCAGAGCTATTTAGTTATTCCATCAAAATTGCCCAGCCCAAGTTAACTTCAGCTGATCCTCAATTTTCCAATATTGTTAAACATACAATATCAGTATACATAAGTCACCCCACTCCCTCCGAACGCTCACATGTACAGAACTGAGGACCTTTATAATTATCATAATAACACCTGTCTCTGCACTCCGTACTTTCATGCACATTGACCCAGCCGTGAAACCACTACCATACCTGTGTATATTTTCCATAATCCTTGAGCCATTTTATTCAATTGTGTGTTCTGCACTCCGCACTCTTATGTACATACAGTAGTTCCATCCGTGAAGCCACTACCATACCTGTGTAATACACCTGTGGGCTATTTTTATTTCAGACGTATGTTTAATTGTGTATTCTGTAACTGTTGCATCAAATCCTTCTCTTACTTTTTTGCGCAGTAGCCTGGTGGAGCATTCACAATTTCGTTGTACTGTACAATAACAATAAAGCCTATTCTATTCTATATGCTTTGCAGCACAGCAAGAAGGTAGCCATATCATAGCCAGGAGCGGCACTGGGGTTAAGCTCCTAGTGCTCATAAAATGCTCCTTACGGCGTGCATCTCGAAAAGCCTCTGACAACTAAGTCCAACTCCTAGCCTGCCCGTGTGGTTTAGTCTCTAAGCCTGGCGGAACTGCTTTTACTAATAGGAGAAGGGGCGAGGGCGGATCTCTGGCGCCTTAAAACCAGATGCTTCGGGTAGATGGTGGCTCGTCAACCTGGGAAGGTAGCCCATCTAGGGGAAGGTAAACCCTGATTTCAAACCTCCGCTGCCTTGCGGCACACCCGGTCACGGGAAAGGCCTCGGGAGTCAACCCTGAGGAAAAATCCGGAGTTGGAGCCCCTAAGGCAGTTCTCTGTTGTGCTCAACATCATTCTGGCAGCTCCTGCGACGGCGCTGGTGCCAAACTATAGTAGCCCTGCTGTTCCTTTGGATTCATCAGTGACGTGGAGAGGGGGGGACATGCTGCATGGGTAACATCTTGTCCTCCATATTTTCCTGCCCAGGCTTGAATCCTACCAACGCCCAATGCTGGAAGGTAGAACACCGGTGCGCATCGGCCTGTTCAGCCACAGGCAGTTCTGTTCCAGCAGAGTAGACGTTTAGGATTCTCTTCCATGGTCATCATAGACTGACGGAGGCCGACGACAGCAAGAAGGTCGTGGGTTCAATCCCACCTTGACCATTGTGGGTTCGATCCCATCCCTGACCATCGGTGACCCTTCTGTGTGGAGTTTGCATGTTCTCCCAGTGTCCACACGGATTTTCTCCGGTTAATACGGTTTTCTCCCACAGGCCAAAGACATGCATGTTGGGTTTATTTGCATCAACTGGGGATTCTAAATTGTTTTTAGGTATGAATGTGAGAGTGAATGGTTGTCTGTCTCTCTGTGTTGGCCCTGCAATGGACTAGTGATCTGTACAGGGTGCACCCGGCCTCCCGCCCAAAAGATGCTGGGATAGGCTCCAGCAGTATGTAACTTTCCAGTTCCTGATATAAAAACAAAAAAGCCTAACACTGGTTTAGGAACTCAATTTTATTAGCCAATCATACAATATAACTTTGGCCAATGAATAACAAAGCGTCCTGTGACTGGCTACTGGGACTCAGGCTGTAAAAGGTACCAGTTTTAGTCTTTTCACTGTTCCTACCAGAAACAGAAAAGATGCATAGGGCTGTTGCAGGCAATGCAGGTCCAGTCAGGCAATGGTGGAAGTTACATTCACCAGGGCAAAGGTTGAATCAAAATGGTTTGGGAAACATTATTCTATATGGTGAAATTCTTACCTAGTGTTTTTTTTTTAGGCCAGATGATACATCAACCAGACGTTAATAAGAGCGGGACACGCAAGCCACATCTGCTCCAAGTTTCAGATGGTGAAATACACAGAAAACTAGAAAAGCACTCCAAGAGTGCATACCTCTGCCAAGGCTCCTTCCATCCCTCATGGATCACCTCCAAAATGTAATGGGTTTGTGTGTAGGCCTATAGCCACTTCTGGTGAAAATTGCATCAAAGTCTCCATTAGTTTTGGAACATTCTTGCTAACACACTGAGAAGATAAGTGCCTTGGCTGAGTTATGCATTCTCAGATCATCACCAAAATGTAATGCCTTCCTCTGTAGCCCAAGAACAACCTCTAGTGAAAATTTCATCCAAATCCATCCAGTAACTTTGGAGTATTGTTGCTAACACTCTGTGAGAAGATAAGAGCTTTGGCGGAGGTATGCATTCTCGGATCATCACCAAAATGTAATGACTTCCTCTCTAGCCCAAGAACCACCTCTGGTGCAAATTTCATCCAAACCCATTCAGTAGTTTTTGTGTAATCCTGCTGCACAAATACAAACAAAGCCCTTGGTGGAGGTATGCACTTTCAGATCATCACCAAAATCTAATCATCTGTTCCCTGTGCCATTACACACCTTTCCTGAAAATTTCATCAAAATCCATAACTTTTTGAGTTATGTTGCTACCAGACAAACCAACCAACGCCATTAAAAACATTACCTCCTCCCTTGGCGGAGGTGATAAAATTCCTTACACTATATCTTCATAGTGTGAACATTTGTTATCTCTTGTCAGTGGGGCTACAACTAAAGATTATTTTAGTAGTTGACTAATCTAATGACTATTTTTTTCAACTAGTTGACTAATCGTGTTTATTTTTCTCATGTCCACCATCTCTGCTTGTCTAGTGCATATTTTACCTCACCTGCTGTTTAATATCTCTTAACGTTCCGTCTCCCGTGGGCGAGAGGCATTTAAATGCCATAGTGGGCAGTCATGCCTTACATCATTTGAAAGCTTGGAATCTCATCTATTTGGTTATTGAAACAGATTTAGACAAAATCATAACACTGGATTTAAATATGACTTTAGTTTAAACAAGCTACCATAGTATTACTAACAGCACTGACTCACTGAAAGAGCTTTCTTGGCGTCCTTGAATGAATGATAGTTGAACAAACACGATCCATTTGTATTGCAAAGGGTCCAATAGATCAATCTAAGTAAGATTTATTGTCCATCTTGATGGCAACGGGGAAAACTGCCCATACATTATCAATAATGTCAACTAATCGTTTCAGCTCTACTTGTCAGACAACATAAAAATGATTTAAGGACGTGGCTGAAGAGCCTTGTAAGACTAAATTTCATTTTTTCTCTGCGACCAAGAATGTGTTTAATAATACATCCCTGAAGAACGATAGTGAGAAAGTACAACATTTTCAAATTAAATATCATCAGGACTGCTGCATTTTTAATAACCATTCATCCAAATCACACCCCTTAATCTCTCTGGTCTGAGCCCACTTTTCTTTTCCTAAAAAACAAAGCTCACCAACAATCAGAATGTTTTGGATTTATCTTTCCCTAACTTTCATTCAAATCAAAATCACCATATTTCTGCAGCTGCCTCTAGCCTCCCCTCTGCCCGCTCCTATCAGCCCTCTCCACTGACGCTCCCTTAATGACGAGAGGCATTTCTCCCCTGAGGATTGAGTGAGTGTCTCCCCAAGATTATTCTCATCCCCCAACTCACTGCTTAAATACTTAAAAAAAAACCAACAGTAGATGAATTCAATGAAGAATACAAAATCACACTAATCCCTCCTGATGGACTGACAGGCTGATGGAGAGGAAGAGCCAAAATGTCTGCAGACAGTCAACCAAAGCTGGAACCACATACAAAGGGAGGGTAAAATCCTCAACATCTGCTCACATCACCAACAGGATAAGGTACCAACACTACAAGTGACTCTGGCCTGTACGCCTCTTTCCAGTCCATGTCGGATGATGCTCAAGGTTGCTGTGATAATGAAAGCACCAAGGTGCTGATGCCTCGGTGCCTGTGGCAGGGAGGCATGGGGGTGGGGTTGTAAAAAAAGGTGCACTGCTACCGGTACTGGCCCGGCATAGTTATTACAATACCTTTTTCCCAGTGTGAGTGACGATAAAGGTGAGATAAATTTGTGTTTATTTTGATAACAAAGCTGTATGTGGAAATTGTGCCAAATAAAAATTTGATAAAATATGGTGATACAACGATACAAGCCTTTAGTTTCACATGATTTTGACCAGGTGAGCTGGAAAGCTGGTAACAAACAGACAGATAGATACACACACAGACACATGTAGCGATTATGGTATGCCTAAGTTGCTTTCCACTGAGGCATAATGACTGTAACCAAGCAGCCCCCAGTACGGAAGAAAAATACAGTGGTTTGAAAAAGTGTTCGCCCCCTTCCTGATTTCTCATTTTTTTGTATGTTTGTCACACTTTTAATGTTTCAGATCATCAAACAAATTTAAATATTAAACAAAGATAACACAAGTAAACACAAAATGCAGTTTTTAAATGAAGGTGTTTATTATTAAGGGCAAAAAAAAAAATCCAAACCTACATGGCCCTGTGTGAAAAAGTGACCCCCCCCACCTGTTAAAACATAAATTAACTGTGGTTTATCACATTTTTTGAAAGCTGGAGAGTTCAATTTCTCTAGCCACACCCAGGCCTGATTACTGCCACACCTGTTCTCAATCAAGAAATCACTTAAATAGGACCTGCCTGACAAAGTGAAGTAGACCAAAAGATCCTCAAAAGCTAGACATCATGTGGGGATCCAGAGAAATTCAGGAACAAATGAGAACCAAAGTAATTGAGATCTAGCAGTCTGGAAAATGTTATAAAGCCATTTCTAAAGCTTTGGGACTCCAGCAAACTACAGTGAGAGCCATTATTCACAAATGGCGAAAACATGAAACAGTGGTGAATCTTCCCAGGAGTGGATGGCCGACCGAAATTACCCCAAGAGTGCAGCAACGACTCATCCAAGAGGTCACAAAAGACCCCACAACAACATCCAAAGAACTGCAGGCCTCACTTGCCTCAGTTAAGGTCAGTGTTCATGACTCCACCATAAGAAAGAGACTGGGCAAAAATGGCCTGCATGGCAGAGTTCCAAGATGAAAACCACTGCTGAGCAAAAAGAACATAAAGGCTTGTCTCAGTTTTGCCAGAAAACATCTTGATGATCCCCAAGACTTTTGGGAAAATACTCTGTGGACTGACGAGACAAAAGTTGAACTTTCTGGAAGGTGTGTGTCCTACTACATTGGCGTAAAAGTAACACAGCATTTCAGAAAAGGAACATCATACCAACAGTAAAATATGGTGGGGGTATAGTGTGATGGTCTGGGGCTGTTTTCCTGCTTCAGGACTTGGAAGACTTGCTGTGGTAAATGGAACCATGAATTCTGCTGTCTACCAGAAATTCCTGAAGGAGAATGTCTGGCCATCTGTTCGTGACCTCAAGCTGAAGCGCACTTGGGTTCTGCAGCAGGACAATGATCGAAAACACACCCGCAAGTCCACCTCTGAATGGCTTAAGAAAAACAAAATAAAGACTTTGGAGTGGGCTACTCAAAGTCCTGACCTGAATCCGATTGAGATGCTGTGGCATGACCTTAAAAAGGCTGTTCATGCTCAAAAACCCTCCAATGTGGCTGAATTACAACAATTCTGCAAAGATGAGTGGGCTAAAATTCCTCCACAGTGCTGTAAAAGACTCATTGTCAGTTATCACAAACACTTGATTGCAGATGTTGCTGCCAAGAGTGGCCCAACCAGTTATTAGGGTTAGGGGGCAATCACTTTTTCACACAGGGCCATGTAGGTTTGGATTTTTTTCCTCTTAATAATAAACACCTTCATTTAGGGCTGTCGTGGTAGAGGAATTTCCCCTGTGTTGACGGTGGACAGCTCAACACCGCGGTGTGATTGCAAATGTTTTTAGGACCCTGTGGACTCGTAATTTTAAACGGGGTTTATAACTTATGTGGCAAATGAGGGAAGCTGTTAAGAGTCTCACTGCAGCTCCACTCTCAACTTTGTGCGTGTGTGGCAACTGTGCGGAGCTCCCGTCTTCTTACAGGCATGAACTGCTGATTCTGTTTAAAAAAGAAGAAAAAAATTGATAATTTTCAGAAAGCAGTGGCGGTAACTATGGGGTGTATGGACTGGAGACTGCAGTGACATTTAGCTTATTTCAGCAGGACAGTCTCCATACAGGGCCCTGCGTGGCTCTTGTCTCCGTAATTTTTGCTGCTGTCCAAAAAAATCATGTTAAAACAAGCTGCTCTCGGAGCTCATACACAGGAGCATACACAGTCAGGATCATACACACTCCACTCAGAAGGAAATAATACGCTTTGTGCCCTTTCAGTGCTCACTGTCATGGCTGTATTTAACAAGGAGTCCAAATGCCTTTACCACTAACTGCCTACTGGAGTCTGTCTGGAGAGAGTGCCCCAAATGGTGCTGTCGCTGTAAGCATCCGGCGGCAGCAGCACCATGTGCTGTGGAAGCTTCTAGAGTACCGGGTGCAAACATGCTGTTGGCAATAAAAATACACTTCATTTAACAATTTATTTAATAATCAATGGGGGTATATAAGTGAACAACGAGATATAGCCACACACAAAAAAGTGAACACTGTGGTTGGTCGTTTTCCTCTGTGGTAGGCATGTCCATTGCGAAGTATTACATAATTGTGGTTATCGCGACAGCCCTACCTTCATTTAAAAACTGCATTTTGTGTTTACTTGTGTTATCTTTGTCTAATATTTAAATTTGTTTGATGATCTGAAACATTTAAGTGTGACAAACATATAAAAAAATGAGAAATCAGGAAGGGGACAAGCAACACTTTCACACCACTGTAGGACATTGGATGAAAAATTATGTGACGTAACATAAGCTTTAAGAATCAAACGTTGCAGTTGTAGGAGTTATTAGCGTTTTAATATTGAAATGGCTGCATAATTTAAGCACTAAACTTACTTGGAAAGAGTTTTTTCCTTTGTTCAGCTATCCGCTGTGGTCCACCATGTTATAGAACACAGACATAATACAGACAGGTGACGTCATATAGACAGGTGTCTTTCACTAGGTGATCAACGGCAGGCATCACTCACAGTGATCCTTAGAGCTCAGGAATCATAGGGCTCACGATGCCATCATATAGATATGATGTCTATATGACATCATAGATATATTGACAGGTGTCTCACTATAGCCATGTTTACATGGACACAAGTAACTGGATTAAAAAGCCTGATCAGAATAAAAATGCTTCATGTCAACATGCCAACCTGAATATTCTGACCAGATCAAGCTCATTTGGATCAAAATTTTATTCCGACTGAGATGGGTGGGTTATGCCAATTGTTAATCTGAATGGTGCGCATGAAAACACTTATTCTGAAGGCTGGGCAGAAAATGTGTTACTGCGCATTGTCTGTATGTCAGCCACACGTCGACGTGACGTATTTCTGCCTTTACAGCAGCTAGCAGAAGACATAGCGGGAGTAAAACAAAACTGGTCTGTATCGTCTTGCTGTCTCCCTCTGTTCGTCATATGCAGGAGTATGTACTTGCAGCGTCACTACGGAGACCAGCAGAAGCAAAAGTACAGTATGAATAACACAATACAGGTCCATTTCAAAAAGAGAAAGACACGAAGCAGGGTTTGGTTACACCAGAAGTTGCTTCTTCTTCTACCATTTTCGGAATGTCGAAATGTCGATGTGCGCATGTCAACATGATTTAGTCCGTTCAAACGTGTGACACATGGAAAACCCACGTCCTAATCAGATCAGCTTTTTCAGGATCCATGTAAACCGTAAAATTCTAATCAGAATTGAAATCAGATTGAAGAAATTTTGCCCATGTAACCTTAGCCTGTGATCAACGGCAGGCATCACTCACGATCATAGGACTTGCTATGACCGATGATGTTGCGATGATCTATAGATAGGATGTCTATAGGACATCAAAGACATATAGACAGGTGTCTTTGTCTACATGACATCTATAGATATATAGACAGGTGCCTTTGACTATGTGATCAATGGCAGGCATCACTCACAATCATAGCACTTGCTATGACCTATGATGATCCTATGATCTCAGGCATTCAGGACGGCCTATGATGTCTGCATGATGTCCTATGATGATCCTATGATCTGAGGCATCATAGGACTCGCGATGCCGTCATATAGATATGGTGTCTATGATTACATTATGTCCTATGATGTTCCTATGACACCAAGGATCACAGGACCACCGATGTCTGTGTGTCACAAGCATAGCACTTTGTGTTGCCATGGGAACCATGTCAAAGATCAAAGGCAACCATCACTCACAATAATAATAATAATGCTGATAAACTTAAAGAGGAAGAACAATGAAGAAATAAATATGCAAAGACAGAATCACTCTATTAAAGCAAGAAATCTTTGTGTCCGTGTGTCACATTTATAGGACATCATAGGACGGCCTATGATCTCTGCCTGATCATCATAGAACATCCTATGAACTCAGCCATCATAGGACTCGCAATGCTGTCATAAAAGATATTCACGATGCTGTCAAAGATATGATGTCTTTGTGACGGCACATAGACAAATGTGTCTTTATGATGTCATATAGACCATCACTCACGATGCCACGTCACTTTCTCAGCAATGTTGTTTTTAAAGAGGTGCTGACACAGTAAAAATGTGTAACCTTGAAGAATGCCAATCTACACTACAAATGTGTAAAATGCCAAGCAACACGCTGATTTTCTCCGGGTGCTCCGGTTTCTTGGTTTCTACGGGCATGCAGGGGCCTTCTGACCAGGGTCGAAAGCCACTTTTTGCTCAGATCTATTTTCATGATCCTGCCCATGAACTGGCACGACGCACCTATACCTCAACTAGTGGTCTGAACGAAGAAGACCTACCAGATGGAAAGCAATAGAATGAGGAGAACTGCTGCACGTCAGAAAAGATGCTGTGAACATGAAACACCTCAGGGTCCAGCAGTACGCCGCAAGCATGACTGTGAACAACACAGCCGTCTGAGACAGGAGGAGACCCTTCAGCAATGGGCATGCAAAAATACTTGCTTATACTTGGTTTCTACGCGCATGGATGGGTATGCACGGGTATGTACTAGTAATAACAATATTAGCAACCCAGGATAATAATAATAAGGTGAAATACAGAAAATCCAAACTTAAAGAGAGGATGTGGGCTGGGACCCATGCCCTGGAGACAAGGAATATCACTATATATAATTCACGAAATCTGTCTCGGTCACAATGTCACGATCATAGGACGCACAAAAACATCATAGGACTTGCCATGAGATCAAACGTGGGCTGCATTCACGATCATAGGACTCGCTATGACATCATCAAAAATCAAAGGCAGGCATTACTCATGATCAGAGTACTCACTATGACATTATCAAAGATCAAAGGCAGGCATCACAGATCAAAGCCAGGCATCAACGAACGAGTGGTGATGTCAGAGATCCAAGGCAGGTGTCACTATGGTTGTTGTTGCCATGGTAACAGTAACTTTCGACGGCCATGCAGAAATATTTGCTTACACTTGCCTTCTATGGGCATGCACGGGTATGCACAGGTATGTACTAGTTTTTCCAAACAGAGTGGGTTACCGGTATTGTACAGTGAAACAGCATGTGGCAGGAAAGATTTCTTTTATCTGTCTGTTCTACAGCAGAGCTGTAGCAGTCTACTGGAGAAAGTGCTCCGCTGTCTGTCCAGTGTGTGATGGAGGGGATCATCAGGGTTATCCATGATGGATAACAGTTTATTCAGTGTCCTCCTCTCAACCATAGTCTCAAAAGTCTCCAACCTGAGACCAATTACAGAGCCAGCCTTCTTGATAATCTGATCAAGTATGTTGGTATTGCTGGCTCTGATACTGCTACCCCAAGAAACAGCAGCAAAGAAGATAGTGCTGGCAACAACAGCCTGGTAGAAGATCTCCAACATCTTGTTGCACATGTTGAAGGATCTCAGCTTCCTCAGATCCTTCTCTCAGGTCCTGGAGAGACTGGTCTTAGCCCATATGAGGCCGTAGGTGAAGATGTTGCTGGACCCTCTACAGTTTACATACAGTGGGGCAAAAAAGTATTTAGTCAGCCACCAATTGTGCAAGTTTTCCCACTAAAAAGATGAGAGAGGTCTCCAATTTTCATCATAGGTATACCTCAACTATGAGAGACAAAATGAGAAAAAAAAATCCAGAAAATCACATTGAAGGATTTTTAATGAATTAATTAGTAAATTCCTCAGTAAAATAAGTACACTGATCCCTCACTTATCGCGGTTAATGGGGTCCAGAACCGACCGCGAAAAGTGAAAAACCGCGAAGTAGCGTCACCCCCCCATTTTTTACATACTTTTTTTGTGTATATATAATATCAATAAGTGTATATTAACCCTATAAATGCATATGTTATCATTAGAACATTAAAGAATAGTTTGAAACATGTAAATAAAATATTAATAATATAAATAATATACATAAAATAATGTATAAATAATACGTACGTTCATTCTCTCACTCTCTCTCTCTCGACGGGAAGGCGTAGAGGCAGCAGGAGGAGGCGTAGAGGCAGCAGCAACATCTCGGCCAATCAGCTTGCGAGATTCCCGAGCCGAGCCAACACGAGAACAAAATCTCTTGGGGGGGGGATGCTGGCCAGCGAATCAGAGAGGTGGATTTTGAGTTGTGCCGGCTCTCCGTGTAGTCTCCCTGCCTTCTGCTAGTGCCCGGGCAACTTTTTTCTCAATTTTGAATTTTTGATGAATATTTTTGAAAAATCCGCGATGCACTGAGGGCGCGAAAGGTGAGGCGCGAAGTAGCGAGGGATCACTGTATTTGGTCACCTACAAACAAGCAAGATTTCTGGCTCCCTCAGACCTGTAACTTCTTCTTTTTTTTTTTCCACAATATCTTTATTGAACCTTTTTTTTTTTTTAACAAACATGATACAAACAATCAAACACTAACACTAAAGTACTACAAAAAAAAAAAATGCACTAAAAACACCAACAACCACCAACAAAATCAAATCTTCAACAATGCTCCTCTGTTTAGTCTAGACAATCCAATACATAAGTATACTTATTATGTTCACCAGTTTGGAATTTACAAGGTCCACACACATCATTCACCTTCTTCTTCAAGAGTTATGTTTAAATTTTTTACATAATCAATAAAAGGTCTCCATATATTCTCAAACACAATTTCCTTTGATTTTAGTATATATGTTATTCTTTCTAATGGAAGGTTTGTTAACATCTGTCTTAACCACTGAGTCACATCTGGTCTATGAGTCTTTTTCCATAATAGTGCAATACATTTTTTGGCATTAAGCAAACTGAGGTCTATGAATGTTCTTTCACTTTTATTAAAATTATGCTTTTCTGGGTACAGACCCAACAAAAACAGTTTAGGATTCAATATGATTTGTTTTGAGATTATTTTTTCAATTGTTACCCTCACCTCTTCCCAAAACATTCTTATTAATCTACATTCCCATAAACAATGAAATAGGGTTCCTTTACTTTCCATGCATTTTGTGCATGTATCTGGTATATTTTTGTTATATCTATTTAACTCCTCCGGTGTAACATACATCCGCATTAACCATTTGAAATGTATCAATTTAAGGCGTGCATTTATTGATTTGGTTTGAGCTTCTGTACAAGCCAATTCCCATTGTTCCTCTGAAATTTCAATTTGCAGATCTTCTTTCCAGTAGTTTAATCTTTTCAGTGAATTTTCACTTGAAGATAGTGTCAATGAGTTATAAAACTCTGAAATAATACCCTTTCTTTTACTATCTTTCATCATCATTTTTTCCAAGGATGAATAAATAGGTCGAGTGAGAGCTTTATTTTGATTTGATCGAATAAAGTTTCTAAGTTGAAGATATTTAAAAAAATGTGTTCTATTGAGATTAAATTTGATCCTCAGCTCTTCAAAAGACATTATGTTGTCTGCACCTGGCAAATATAAATCCTGAATCTTTTGTATCCCTTTTAAATTCCATACTTTAAATACAGCGTCCGCTCTCCCTGGTTTAAAATATTGATTACCCCATATTGGGCTAAATTGTGACAATAACTGTGGTTCTTTTAAATAGTTTTTAGCTTCACACCATATTTTGATCATATGCTTTACAAATGGATTTTTAACTTGTTTCTGTAATTTTTTTGCCGAATCTGAGTATATGAATATGGGAAGAGGTAAAGGTAAATTGTATGATTCCATTTCAGTCCAGTGAGGGAGATCATTTGATGAAAAATAATATGTCATAGACCTCAGTTGTGCCGACCAATAATACAACATAAAATTTGGACATTTCAGACCTCCACGATCAAATGGTAAATATAATAAAGACAAACGTAATCTAGCCCTCCTGTTGTTCCATATAAATTCCACTAACTTTTTTTTTATTCTTGAGAATAGATCTAAAGGTGGTGATAAGGGAATGTATTGAAATAAATAAAGTATTTTAGGTAAAATATTACTTTTAAGTATATTGATTCTCCCGATCATCGACATTGGTAGTGACATCCATCTCTGAGTTAACTCATTGATATCTGACATTAAGGCTTCATAGTTGACACTGGCGACTGATTCTAGCTTAGGCATAATTTGGATTCCTAAATATTTAAACTGATTTACAACATTGAATTGATTTACCTCAGGGGCTGGGTAATTTCTCTGGGTCTCATTTAGCATTAATATTGAAGATGTAACTTCTTCTTTTAAGAGGCTCCTCTGTCCTCCACTCATTACCTGTATTAATGGCACCTGTTTGAACTCGTTATCAGTATAAAAGACACCTGTCCACAACCCCAAACAGTCAGACTCCAAACTCCACTATGGCCAAGACCAAAGAGCTGTCAAAGGACACCAGAAACAAAATTGTAGACCTGCACCAGGCTGGGAAGACTGAATCTGCAATAGGTAAGCAGCTTGGTGTGAAGAAATCAACTGTGGGAGCAATTATTAGAAAATGGAAGACATACAAGACCACTGATAATCTCCTTCCATCTGGGGCTCCACGCAAGATCTCACCCCGTGGGGTCAAAATTATCACGAGAACGGTGAGCAAAAATCCCAGAACCACATGGGGGGACCTAGTGAATGACCTGCAGAGAGCTGGGACCAAAGTAACAAAGGCTACTATCAGTAACACACTACGCCGCCAGGGACTCAAATCCTGCAGTGCCAGGCGTGTCCCCCTGCTTAAGCCAGTACATGTCCAGGCCCATCTGAAGTTTGCTAGAGAGCATTTGGATGATCCAGAAGAGGATTGGGAGAATGTCATATGGTCAGATGAAACCAAAATAGGACTTTATTGTAAAAACTCAACTTGTCATGTTTGGAAGAGAAGGAACACCATACCTACTGTGAAGCATGGGGGTGGAAACATCATGCTTTGGGGCTATTTTTCTGCAAAGGGACCAGGACAACTGGTCCGTATAAAGGAAAGAATGAATGGGGCCATGTATCGTGAGATTTTGAGTGAAAACCTCCTTCCACCAGCAAGGGCATTGAAGATGAAACGTGGCTGGGTCTTTCAGCATGACAATGATCCCAAACACACCACCAGGGCAACAAAGGAGTGGCTTCGTAAGAAGCATTTCAAGGTCCTGGAGTGGCCTAGCCAGTCTCCAGATCTCAACCCCATAGAAAATCTTTGGAGGGAGTTGAAAGTCTGTGTTGCCCAGCGACAGCCCCAAAACATCACTGCTCTAGAGGAGATCTGCATGGAGGAATGGGCCAAAATACCAGCAACAGTGTGTGAAAACCTTGTGAAGACTTACAGAAAACGTTTGACCTCTGTCATTGCCAACAAAGGGTATATAACAAAGTATTGAGATGAACTTTTGTTATTGACCAAATCCTTATTTTACTGAGGAATTTACCAATTAATTCATTAAAAATCCTTCAATGTGATTTTCTGGATTTTTTTTTTTTCTCATTTTGTCTCTCATAGTTGAGGTATACCTATGATGAAAATTAGAGACCTCTCTCATCTTTTACGTGGGAGAACTTGCACAATTGGTGGCTGACTAAATAGTTTTTTGCCCCACTGTAAATGTAAAACTCATCACTCCTAAAAACAAAAATTCCTTATAATACAGTTTAAAAGCACAGGGGATAAAAGAGAGTTCATGTTTTTTGGTTTTACTCCTGGGTACAACAAGTTCGCTGGGCCGCAGAAGAGAGTGAACATCTGGAGGGGCAGCAGACAAGAAGCTGTGCAGAGGTGAAGAGCTGTCCCTCAGAATGTTGGTGAAGGTACTTAGAGTAGCCTCATCTCACGGCTCACTTAGGGTGGTAAGAGAGGAATGTGGGATGCCAATTATTCTACAGCCCCGCTTCTGTACCCTCTCTAACAATTCAGAGATCTTTTGTCAGACCTCCCCAAACTGGACTGGCATATTCCAGAACCGGATGAATGAAGGTCAAATAGATCTGTTTTAAGACATCAGGTGGGAGGCCAGCTCTTTTAGCCACACTGGGTGTTGTTTTTGAAAGCATATAGTTGACATGAGCATCCCATGACAAATCAGATGAGATCTGAACTCCAAGCAGCTTGAATGCGGAGACTCTACTGATGCTATGACCAGAGACCATCGGCAGTGGACGAGCGGGAACGTAAGTCTGTCTTCTAGCACTAATAACCATATCCATGGTCTTAGCTCCATTTATAGTCAGAGAGAAGTCCTGTCCCTATGCAGACACAGAGTCCAAGGCCTTCGGAGTCAGGCTAGGTAAAGACTCCATCAACGATTATCTGAGTAATCATTGCAGCCCTAGTCACTACACTTTGGGCACAGGTTCACCCTGTCACCCTGACCTCTGACTCTGGTTTTGGGATTGCAAGGTCAAAGGTCTACGTCAAACTGCCATTCAAACTATGGCCGTTTCTCAATATGTGTACTTGTGTGGACTTGTGTTCTTGTGAACTTGTGAAACGTCATCAGTCACAGCCCAAGTCCTGTTCCAATTGAAAGTTCGCATCAAGCCAAGTTCGGTCCAAATGCCCGGGTGTGTTATTGCTCCGCCCATTTTACCGAGGATGCATCAGGAGGTGACTTGTGAAGACATGAAGCAGTCATGTATCCCATAATCCATTTCACCTGAGAGAATGCCTTTTATTAACTCAGCTTTATTTAGAACCAAAGAGAGCAAACAATAAATATGAGAGATAATAAGGAAAAATAAAAAATAAAAAAACAAAATACAATAAATCAGAATCAGAATGAGATTTATTGCCATTGTTCATGTAGTACACAAACTAGGAATTTGTCTCGGTGCAATGCTGCAACATTAAACATGGAGTAGCACTAAAGATAAAAATAAAAAACTATGCATGCAATAAAAGGTAGAATATGAATAAGTAATACTAATCTATGCAATTTTTAAATATATTAACAAGCAGCAGATATTGTGGAGTTCCACATAGTGCAGTTGGTAGTGCAAAAAGAAAACAGTGATAATTGTCATGAGTCCGGTTGAGCTGCTGTACGTAGTGCACGAGAGTCTAATAAGTCACTTAGTGTTCAGCAGTCTGATGGCAGAGGGGAAGAAGCTGTTCATGTAGCAGGAGATTTTAGTCTGAATGGACCAAAGTCTTCTGCCTGAGGGGAGGGGGGCAAACAGTGCGTGTCCAGGGTGTGAAGGGTCGGCTATGATCCAACTTGCATGCCTCCGGGTCCTGGAGATGTACAGGTCCTGGAGGGATGGGAGCTTGCAGCCGATCACCTTCTCAGCAGCGCGCACAACGCGCTGCAGTCTTAGTCTGTCCCTGGCGGTGGCTCCTGCGTACCACACAGTGATGGAGGTGGTGAGGATGGACTCGATGATGGCCGTGCAGAACTGCACCAACATCTTGGTGGGTAGCTTGAGCTTCCTCAGCTGCCGCAGGAAGAACATCCTCTGCTGGGCCTTTTTGATGAGGGAGCTGATGGTCGGCTCCCACTTGAGGTCCCGGGTGATGGTGGTGCCCAGGAAGCGGAAGGAATCCGCAGTGGTGATGGGAGAGTCTGTGAGGGTAAGGGGGGGCAAAGGGGCTGTGACTTTTCTGAAGTCCACGATCATCTCCACTGTCTTCAAAGCGTTCAGCTGCAGGTTGTTGTGGCTGCACCAGGACGCCAGCTGGGCCACCTCTCTCCTGTAGACGGACTCGTCGCCGTTGGAGATGAGCCCGATGAGGGTGGTGTCGTCCGCAAACTTGATCAGCTTGACAGACTGGTGGCTGGAGGTGCAGGAGTTGGTGTACAGGGAGAAGAGCAGGGGGGAAAGTACACAGCCCTGGGGTGATCCTGTACTGATGCTAACAGAGTCTGAGACAGTCTTTTCCAGCCGCACATGCTGCCTCCGGTCCGTCAGGAAGTCGGTGATCCACCTGCAGAGGGAGTCAGGCACGTTGAGCAGGGACAGCTTGTCCTGGAACAGAGCGGGGCGGATGGTATTGAATGCAGAGCTGAAGTCCACAAACAGGATCCTGACGTAGGTTCCCGGGGAGTCCAGGTGCTGCAGGATGGAGTGGAGGGCCAGGTTGACTGCGTCGTCCACAGACCTGTTGGCTCTGTAGGCAAACTGCAGCGGGTCCAGGAGGGGAGTGGTGATGGTCTTGAGGTGGGGGAGGACCAGGCGCTCAAAGGACTTCATGACTACAGAGGTGAGCGCTACAGGTCTGTAGTCGTTAAGTCCAGTGATCCGTGGCTTCTTGGGGACAGGGATGATGGTAGAGGTTTTGAGGCAGGCCGGCACGTGGCATGACTTCAGGGAGGTGTTAAAAATGTCTGTGAAGACAGGAGTCAGCTCCTCCGCACAGTGTCTCAGGGTGGAGGGAGACACGCCGTCCGGACCGGGGGCCTTGCGCGGGTTCAGTCTGGAGAACTGTCTGTGCACATCCTGCTCACTGATGGCAAGGGCAGGGGGGGGAGGAGGGGGGGCCGCCTTTGATGAAGTGGGGACCATGGAGGCAGTGGCGCTGGGGGGAGGGGGGGGAAGTTGGACACAGCTGACGAGGTGTCAAAACGGGCATAGTGTTGGGACAGTCTTTGACAAAGGGCTTTGTCATCCTGTCCCTTAGAAGCCTGAGGCTGATAGTAGGTGATTTGCCTCAGTCCTCTCCACACAGAAGCAGAGTCGTTAGCAGTGAACTGCTGCTGGAGTCTCTCAGAATACACAGATTTAGCTCTCCTCAGCTCTCTGCTAAACCGGTATTTGACCTCCCTGTAGCAGTCCCTGTCTCCACTTTTCAACGCTGCTTCCTTCTCCTTCCTGATCTGTCTGAGCTTAGCTGTGAACCAGGGCTTGTCGGAGTAACTCACCCTGGTGCGCGATGGAAGAATGCTCTCCTTACAAAAGTGGATATATGAGGTCACAGTGTCCGTGTACTCATCCAGATCATGCGTGGTTCCTTTAAACATGTCCCAGTCAGTTATTTCCAAGCACGTGCTCAGCTCCTCCACAGCTTCACTGGTCCATTTCCTCGTAGTGCTCACAACAGGTTTTGTGAGCTTCAGTCTCTGTCTGTATGTGGGAATCAGGTGGACCATCACGTGATCAGATAGTCCGAGCGCAGCGCGGGGGACAGCGCAATACGCGTCCTTAACTGTAGTGTAACAGTGATCCAGCGTGTTCTCTCCTCTGGTGGGGCATTTAATAAACTGTTTGTACTGGGGGAGTTCGTGGCTCAGGTTGCTCTGGTTAAAGTCGCCAACCACAATAACCAGAGAGTCCGGGAAAGTCCGCTCCGCTTGCTGAATGTGATCCGCGAGCGTGCGCTGAGCCTCGCGCACGTCCGTGTCGGGCGGGACGTAAACAGCGGCCAGGATGAATGAAGCAAACTCACGCGGGGAATAAAATGGCTTGCAGTTGATGAATAAATATTCCAGAGTGGGAGAACAGTGTTGGGAGATCACAGTTACATCGGAGCACCAGGTGCTGTTGATGTAGAAGCAGACTCCTCCGCCTGTGGTCTTGCCGGAGAGCCCCGTGTCGCAGTCTGCACGAAACAGCTGAAATCCCTCGAGGAGGAGCGCGCTGTCCGGTGTCTTTTCCTTGAGCCAGGTCTCAGTGAAGCAGAGAGCACACGAGGTGGAGAGGTCCTTAAATCGCATCAGCAGTCTCAGTTCATCTACCTTGTTATAAAGAGAATTGACGTTGGACAGAAAGATCCCAGGCAAGGCCGTGCGTGTGCCTCTCCTGCGAAGCCGCACGAGGGCGCCCGCTCGTCTTCCTCTCTTTCGCCGTCTCACTTTTTGGGCTA
Source organism: Pholidichthys leucotaenia (assembly GCA_020510985.1). Classification (NCBI taxonomy): domain Eukaryota; kingdom Metazoa; phylum Chordata; class Actinopteri; order Cichliformes; family Pholidichthyidae; genus Pholidichthys; species Pholidichthys leucotaenia. The sequence goes on along the minus strand of CM035847.1, from coordinate 197,960,475 downwards.
AAAAGTGAACCAGATCGGCGGCAGGAGCCAAAAAAACTGGGAGTAGGTCCGTGGGAGTGAAAGTCCTGATATTTAGTAGCTCTTCACGGGTGTAAGAGCAGGCAGACACACAATTGACGAACAAAAACAAACAAAAAAAAAAGCGCAGCGAAGCACCATGGCAACCACTGTGGGCGCCATCTTGGATCAAGTATTCAAATCTGAGTATTCATAGTAGATAATCACAATGTACAAGAGACATCACTTACAATCGAAATTTGTACATTTTAGAAGACAAGTCCATTCACTATATGTAGAGTTTTTGTTGTTTTGTTTAAAATAATACTGCAACATGATGTATACAGAAATTGGAGCTCATTCTTAAACATCACAATATTTGGGGTGGATTGCAGAAGTTTTGATTTATGAATATGATATTTTCCAACCACAGAGAAATCTGACACATTCATTAACAAAAGAAGTGTTCAATTAAAAAAGTGGGAAATTCATTATTGCAAAAAGAACATAAAGGGGAGACATCTGTAAATTTGCTTAATACTTTGTTACAGGGGTAAAATCTATGTAGAATTTTAAAGTGCATTTCTTTAATTTCATTAGGGATAAGGAATTTGTATGGGTCTGTCCAAATATTTTTTGTATTTATATTAGGGAAAGACATCTTCCATAACATTACAGAATTTGGGGAACAGCTCCGATCTGCAGTGATAACATTTTTGATGTGACAATTGTTATATGAGCAATCAATAAGTTTTTTCCCCACCAACTGAAATTTTAGGGAATTCATTCTTTAATGAGCTGTAGAATAGAGTGTTTTTGACAAGGAGTAAAATTTTTGGTGAAATGCTTTTGATAAGCTTTGTATCCTCTTGAGGAGGGAATGAGAGAGCGCTACCATGGAGGACAGAGCTCCCACTTGCAAGTTACAAAACTTGTCTTTAAAAAAAAACAAGAGAAGCTGCATCCCACCAAGTCTGTTTCTGTGTGCTGCTACTGTTTTAAAGACAAACAAATCATTAATTCTATGCATTGTCCTGTCTTATTTTGAATCATTAATTTCATTTCATTGATGAAATGAAATTACAAAATCATACCTCAATTAAATCATGAATCGTTAATTCAGTCATACCTCCATTTATTAAATTTACTATATATTTATTTATTGTGTATTTATTCAGTGAATATTTACGTATTTTCTATATGAACAAAGTGGCTCTTCTTTGGCATATACATCTTATCTCCGCTGCCTCCTCCTTGGCTTGATGGAAAAGGATACCAGGTCAGAGCAACCACCACACCATCCATGGTTGTGTTTTTAACTCCAACTACATAAACTCACAAATATTTTCTCCCCACTGGCCCTTTTATGTGTTGATTAATATTTTTAAATATGAAGGTATACACAGTCAAATGATTTTGGTTATAGTAATATTATTTTTTAGCATTGAGTAAAGTGAAGATACAAGAGCAATGCAGGGCAGACTGTAGACCTGAGCTCATCTGAGCATGACGTCAGTGACAACACAGCCGTTCCAATTCCAAGCTCTGTGAGCTGTCTCCTACCTTCCTTCAGAGTCAGGACTTCCAAGTCGAACTTGACGAGTCCAAACTCCTACCTAAGTCCACAAGACCAAACTTGGCAAACTTGGTATTGAGAAATGGCCTATATCTCAACAAAAAAAGCAAGGGTCACCAAACTTGGGACACAGGTTCACATTGGAACCCCAACCTACTGCTATGGGTTTGGGGACGTAGGTCAAAGGTCAAGGTCAAAATGCCCTATAAACTACATCTCAACAATGACACCTAAGGTCACCAAACTTTGAACACACGTTCATCCTGAGACCCTGACCTCTGACTATGGGTTTGGGGTCAAAAGGTCACATTTAAAAAAAAATTATTTAACCTTTATTTATACAGGGAAGTTCCATTGAGAAGCAATCTCTTTTTTAAGGACGTCCTGTTCACACGCACACATTCACACCAGGAAGCTGCCCAGCACAACCACAGATTGACCTGTGGCCACTGAGCAGCTCCATTGGAGCAGTTGGGGTTAAGGGCCTTGGCTCAAGGGCACCACAGTGGGGTTAAGGAGGGTGGGGAAAACACTGCTATGTTATCTGTCCCACCCAGATCTAATCCTGCCGGTCCAGGGATCAAACCCGGGACCCTCTGCTCACCAGTCCACATCCCTAACCATTAGGCCACCACTGCCCAAATATGGGGTTAGCTTCCCCATGCCCTACTGCTCTAGAACAAGTAAAGCTAGAGTCACCAAACTTTGTACACCGGTTCACCCTGTCACCCTGACATCTGCCTATGGTTTTGAGATTACAAGGTCAAAGGTCAAGGTCAAAATGCCATATAAACTACATCTCAATATCTAACAGAGGGTGAGGAGTATACCACTGGAGTACCACTGGTATTTTTTATGGTTTCCAATGGTTTCCCAGCCATTGAAAATGTGAGATTTTCCACCAAAATACGGTGGGGTAAAAAAGTATTTAGTCAGCCACCAATTGTACAAGTTCTCCCACTTTAAAGATGAGAGAGGTCTCCAATTTTCATCATAGGTATACCTCAACTATGAGAGACAAAATGAGAAAAAAAAATCCAGAAAATCACATTGTCTGATTTTTAAAGAATTTATTTGCAAATTATGGTGGAAAATAAGTATTTGGTCAATAACAAAAGTTCATCTCAATACTTTGTTATATACCCTTTGTTGGCAATGACAGAGGTCAAACGTTTTCTGTAAGTCTTCACAAGGTTTTCACACACTGTTGCTGGTATTTTGGCCCATTCCTCCATGCAGATCTCCTCTAGAGCAGTGATGTTTTGGGGCTGTCACTGGACAACATGGACTTTCAACTCCCTCCAAAGATTTTCTATGGGGTTGAGATCTGGAGACTGGCTAGGCCACTCCAGGACCTTGAAATGCTTCTTACGAAGCCACTCCTTCGTTGCCCGGGCGGTGTGTTTGGGATCATTGTCATGCTGAAAGACCCAGCCACGTTTCATCTTCAATGCCCTTGCTGATGGAAGGAGGTTTTCATTTAAAATCTCACGATACATGGCCCCATTCATTCTTTCCTTTACACGGATCAGTCGTCCTGGTCCCTTTGCAGAAAAACAGTCCCAAAGCATGATGTTTCCACCCCCATGATTCACAGTAGGTATGGTGCTTTCTCCTCCAAACACGACAAGTTGAGTTTTTACCAAAAAGTTCTGTTTTGGTTTCATCTGACCATATGACATTCTCTCAATCCTCTTCTGGATCATCCAAATGCTCTCTAGCAAACTTCAGACGGGCCTGGACATGTACTGGCTTAAGCAGGGGGACACGTCTGGCACTGCAGGATTTGAGTCCATGGCGGCATAGTGTGTTACTGATGGTAGCCTTTGTTACTTTGGTCCCAGCTCTCTGCAGGTCATTTACTAGGTCCCCCCGTGTGGTTCTGGGATTTTTGCTCACCGTTCTCGTGATCATTTTGACCCCACAGGGTGAGATCTTGCGTGGAGCCCCAGATCGAGGGAGATTTTCAGTGGTCTTGTATGTCTTCCATTTTCTAATAATTGCTCCCACAGTTGATTTCTTCACACCAAGCTGCTTACCTATTGCAGATTCAGTCTTCCCAGCCTGGTGCAGGTCTACAATTTTGTTTCTGGTGTCCTCTGACAGCTCTTTGGTCTTGGCCATAGTGGAGCTTGAAGTCTGACTGTTTGAGGTTGTGGACAGGTGTCTTTTATACTGATAACGAGTTCAAACAGGTGCCATTAATACAGTTAACGAGAGGAGGACAGAGGAGCCTCTTACAGAAGTTACAGGTCTGTGAGAGCCAGAAATCTTGCTTGTTTGTAGGTGACCAAATACTTATTTTCCACCATAATTTACAAATAAATTCTTTAAAAATCAGACAATGTGATTTTCTGGATTTTTTTTTTCTCATTTTGTCTCTCATAGTTGAGGTATACCTATGATGAAAATTGGAGACCCCTCTCATCTTTTAAGTGGGAGAACTTGCGCAATTGGCGTCTGACTAAATACTTTTTTACCCCACTGTAAAGTCTGTATGTTCATTATTAGTCAAATTATGGCCAATTAAGCTTTGGACGGTAGCCATTTTGAATTTTGCCTATAAATAAATGCTCAAGGACGCCAAGGTGGCATCCATCGGTTTTGTGATCAGTACATGTCAAACTGATGGAATATGCAAACAAAACAAAACAAAAACATTGTATATAATTCAAAACACACTTTAATGAAAGGGTAGACAAGGCTTCCATAATGTAAGAAGACTATTTAATATTATTTATTTTAATAAAGAAGCACCGGATACAGCTCTCCTATCATTGGACGCCGAAAAGGCCTTTGATAGAGTTGAATGGCCCTTTCTTTTTGAAGTCCTACAAAGGTTTGGACTTGGAAATAATTTCATAAAATGGGTTCAAATAATATACAATAATGCTACAGCAGAAATCCTAACAAATAACAATATTTCAAAACCAATAAAAATCAATAGAGGATGTCGACAAGGCTGTCCACTTTCACCTTTACTGTTTACTATGGCAATTGAACCTTTAGCGATAGCGATACGTTTACATTCACAAATATATGGAATTAAAGTTGGACCAACAGAACATAAAATCTCCCTGTACGCCGATGATATAATTTTGTTTATGTCGAATCTAAAAAAATCAATTCCAACCTTGTTGAATTTAATAAAGAATTTTGGGGAAATATCAGGATATAAAATAAATAAAACTAAATCTTCAATATTAATGCTAAATGAGACCCAGAGAAATTACCCAGCCCCTGAGGTAAATCAATTCAATGTTGTAAATCAGTTTAAATATTTAGGAATCCAAATTATGCCTAAGCTAGAATCAGTCGCCAGTGTCAACTATGAAGCCTTAATGTCAGATATCAGTGAGTTAACTCAGAGATGGATGTCACTACCAATGTCGATGATCGGGAGAATCAATATACTTAAAAGTAATATTTTACCTAAAATACTTTATTTATTTCAATACATTCCCTTATCACCACCTTTAGATCTATTCTCAAGAATAAAAAAAAAGTTAGTGGAATTTATATGGAACAACAGGAGGGCTAGATTACGTTTGTCTTTATTATATTTACCATTTGATCGTGGAGGTCTGAAATGTCCAAATTTTATGTTGTATTATTGGTCGGCACAACTGAGGTCTATGACATATTATTTTTCATCAAATGATCTCCCTCACTGGACTGAAATGGAATCATACAATTTACCTTTACCTCTTCCCATATTCATATACTCAGATTCGGCAAAAAAATTACAAAAACAAGTTAAAAATCCATTTGTAAAGCATATGATCAAAATATGGTGTGAAGCTAAAAACTATTTAAAAGAACCACAGTTATTGTCACAATTTAGTCCAATATGGGGTAATCAATATTTTAAACCAGGGAGAGCGGACGCTGTATTTAAAGTATGGAATTTAAAAGGGATACAAAAGATTCAGGATTTATATTTGCCAGGTGCAGACAACATAATGTCTTTTGAAGAGCTGAGGATCAAATTTAATCTCAATAGAACACATTTTTTTAAATATCTTCAACTTAGAAACTTTATTCGATCAAATCAAAATAAAGCTCTCACTCGACCTATTTATTCATCCTTGGAAAAAATGATGATGAAAGATAGTAAAAGAAAGGGTATTATTTCAGAGTTTTATAACTCATTGACACTATCTTCAAGTGAAAATTCACTGAAAAGATTAAACTACTGGAAAGAAGATCTGCAAATTGAAATTTCAGAGGAACAATGGGAATTGGCTTGTACAGAAGCTCAAACCAAATCAATAAATGCACGCCTTAAATTGATACATTTCAAATGGTTAATGCGGATGTATGTTACACCGGAGGAGTTAAATAGATATAACAAAAATATACCAGATACATGCACAAAATGCATGGAAAGTAAAGGAACCCTATTTCATTGTTTATGGGAATGTAGATTAATAAGAATGTTTTGGGAAGAGGTGAGGGTAACAATTGAAAAAATAATCTCAAAACAAATCATATTGAATCCTAAACTGTTTTTGTTGGGTCTGTACCCAGAAAAGCATAATTTTAATAAAAGTGAAAGAACATTCATAGACCTCAGTTTGCTTAATGCCAAAAAATGTATTGCACTATTATGGAAAAAGACTCATAGACCAGATGTGACTCAGTGGTTAAGACAGATGTTAACAAACCTTCCATTAGAAAGAATAACATATATACTAAAATCAAAGGAAATTGTGTTTGAGAATATATGGAGACCTTTTATTGATTATGTAAAAAATTTAAACATAACTCTTGAAGAAGAAGGTGAATGATGTGTGTGGACCTTGTAAATTCCAAACTGGTGAACATAATATGTATACTTATGTATTGGATTGTCTAGACTAAACAGAGGAGCATTGTTGAAGACTTGATTTTGTTGGTGGTTGTTGGTGTTTTTAGTGCATTTTTTTTTTTTTGTAGTACTTTAGTGTTAGTGTTTGATTGTTTGTATCATGTTTGTTAAAAAAAAAAAAAAGGTTCAATAAAGATATTGTGGAAAAAAAAACACACTTTAATGAGAGTTTGGGATTAGGCAACCAGACGCAGGGTTTCCGCTGGTAACATTTCTGCATGGTGGTTTGCAATGCCAAAAACTGAGCCACCAAGCTAAGAAAAATAAAATATATAATAATAAAAAAAAAAAGAACAGCACAAAAGCCAATTAAAAAGAAAAAAACAAGAAGCGCTGCAAAGGAGACGCCAAAGAGCCACATGCGGTGCGAGAGCCACAGGTTTGCCACCCCTGACATATATATTTTCACTAACAAAATAAATTGAAGACTGTCACTCCATAAGCACACACACAAACAACACAAGTCAAACCAGTCACCGTAGCATCGGGGGCTGTTGGGAGTTTGGGAGCCTGCATCTCTCATGACAGTTCCAGCCGGCAGCCAAGTGTATCTTGCGTCACTGTCTAAGAGACAAAACTGTACCCATGTACTCGCTCCCCTGATGTCACAGTGAAGCATGAGCACACTTAAGTAGCTTCAACTGAAAACAGAGAAGTAGGTAAACAGTGGAGACATTTATCGTGGTTTCAACCCGCTGGCATCAGGGACAATAATGAGTCGCTTAACTAACAGGTGTGGTTAGGCTTGCTATGCATGCTAATTGAGGCAGAGACAAGAATGACTTAATTGTTGAGGATTTACTTCACCAGCCACCAAAATTATTGTTGGAGTGGGGTGACTGGAGGGTCGCTGGTTCAATCCCAGGACCTGCAGGATCAGATCAGGGTGGGACAGATGACAAAGCAGTGTTTTCCCCATCGTCATTAACCCCCACTATGGTGCCCTTGAGCAAGGCCCTTAACCCCAACTGTTCCAGTGGAGCTGCTCAGTGGCCACAGGTCAGTCTGTGGTTGTACTGGGCCGCTTCCCGGTGTGAATGTATGAATGTGAACAGGGCATCTATGAAAAAGAGTGGTTGCTTTCAATGGACCTCCTCTGTATAAATAAAATTAAAATTAAAAAAAATTTCCTCCTCCGTGTGTAGAAAACAGTCAGCAGCCATATACATGTCAATCACATCCCATTCATGCGCCTACAATGCTGATGTTACCATTACAACACACAAGCAGCACCTCATTGGTCAACGTGTCTCCTGGAAGGTGGTCTGTTCAAGTCTGTTCATCCCCATCCAAAATGAACACCGGGACATTAAACTTTATCATATACAGTAGTGTGAAAAAGTGTTTGCCCCTTCCTGATTTCTCATTTTTTGTATGTTTGTCACACTTAAATGTTTCAGATCACCAAACAAATTTAAATATAAGACAAAGATAACACAAGTAAACACAAAATGTAGTTTTTAATTGAAGGTGTTTATTATTAAGGGTAAAAAAAAAAATCCAAACCTACATGGCCCTGTGTGATAAAGTGATTGCCCCCCTGTTAAAACATAAATTAACTGTGGTTTATCACATCTTAGGAAAGCCGAGTTCAATTTTCAAGCCATTTCTAAAGCTTTGGGACTCCACCGAACTACAGTGAGAGCCATTATACACAAATGGCAAAAACATGGAACAGTGGTGAACCTTCCCAGGAGTAGCCGGCTGACCAAAATTACCCCAAGAGCGCAGCAACGACTCATCCAAGATGTCACAAAAGACCCCACAACAACATCTAAAGAACTGCAGGTCTCACTTGCCTCAGTTAAGGTCAGTGTTCATGACTCCACCATAGGAAAGAGACTGGGCAAAAATGGCCTGTATGGCAGAGTTCCAAGACAAAAACCACTGCTGAGCAAAAAGAACATAAAGGCTCATCTCATTTTTGCCAGAAAATATCTTCACCCAGTCTCTTTCTTAAGGTGGAGTCATGAACACTGACCTTAACTGAGGCAAGTGAGGCCTACAGTTCTTTGGATGTTGTTGTGGGTCTTTTGTGACCTCTTGGATGAGTCGTCGCTGTGTTCTTGGGGTAATTTTGGTTGGCCAGCCGCTCCTGGGAAGGTTCACCACTGTTCCATGTTTTTGCCATCTGTGGATAATGGCTCTCTCACTGTAGTTTGCTGGAGTCCCAAAGCTTTAGAAATGGCTTTATAACCTTTTGCAGACTGAAAGATCTCAGTTACTTTGTTTCTCATCTGTTCCTGACTTTCTTTGGATTGCTGCATGATGTCTAACTTTTGAGGATCTTTTGGTCTACGTCACTTTGTCAGGCAGGGCCTATTTAAGTGATTTCTTGATTGAGAACAGGTGTGGCAGTAATCAGGCTTGGGTGTGGCTAGAGAAATTTAACTCAGCTTTCCAAAGATGTGATAAACCACATTAACTGTAGTTTATCAGTTAATTTATGTTTTAACGGGGGGGGGGGGGTGTCACTTTTTCACACAGGGCCATGTACGTTTGGATTTTTCCCCCTAAATAATAAATGCATTTTGTGTTGACTTGTGCTATCTTTGTCTAATATTTCAATTTGTTTGATGATCTGAAACATTTAAGTGTGACAATCACACAAAAAAAATGAGAAATCAGAAAGGGGGAAACACTTTTTCACACCACTGTATATTTTAGTGGTGTTAGACGATTAAAAGTTTTAATCAATAGCGATTAATAACACATTAATTGCATGTTTTTCCCATACAGATACAGTGTACCTTAAGTCGGTAATTTTTCAAGTTTGTCATACTGTTATGAACATGGGAGTGGACAAATATGCTTGCTGTCTTCACCTGCAGGTTTATTAAAGCTCTCAACATATTCAAAATGACAAAAACTATCCAGAATATTCTCCAGAAAATTCTCAAAAAGTATTTCTGCAAGTGCAAACAACAGAATGCCAGGGCTCAATCACATCACTGAACAACAACAGCCAGCAGCCACAAAAGGAGCTTGCACTTTCTCCCATAGCAAATCTAACTAACTAACTAACTAACCTGCACTTATATAGCGCTTTTCTAGTCACAAAGACCACTCAAAGCGCTTTCACTAGTACTAAACCTCTATTCTAAGGGCCTATAGGAAACAGATATCTAGGGACAATTTAGAACAGCCAATTAACCTAACATGCATGTCTTTGGATTGTGGGAGGAAACCGGAGCCCCCGGAGTAAACCCACGCAGCACAGGGAGAACATGCAAACTCCACACAGAAAGGTTCCAACCCCTGCCAGCCTGGGGATTCGAACCAGGAACCTTCTAGCTGTAAGGCAACAGTGCTAACCACTGCACCACCGTGCTGCCCATATCAATCAACTTTATTTATAAAGCACTTTAAAAAGCAACACTCGCTACACAAAGCACTGTACAACAAAGACACACATAAAAACAAAAGCAAGGAGCAGGACACTAGCACAAAAACAATACAAAATCAACAAACAATATAAAACTAAGCAGGAGTAGAAACCAGTATCAATAAAATCAATAAAATAAAAGGTAAGAGAAGCAAACATCCGCCGCTTTTAAGCAGATCAAGGCAAAACCTCGTGTGTCACGACACAATTTCCCTTTGAGCAGAAAAATTGCGAACATAAACAAACAACTATCTCACCCGCAATGACATCCCACCATGCTGCAAAAACAGCGGGGGAGTGAATGGACATTACCAAACACAGCTTGAGAATTTTTTTTTAGACTGGTACTCACCAACAGTTGGACCCAAAGCTATGAGAATGAAAACAGGTGAATTTCTCTCTGTCAGCTGCTGGAGGTCAGCTATAATCTAGCATGTAGCTACTAGCTAACTAGCTTCCACAGAAGAAGAACAACCCAACATCCAGCCGAAATTTTGGAGGAGACCGTAGCAATTATCCAGGTGAGAGCTCTGACAGGTAACGTTGTAAACTTAAACATGACAGCACTTTGGGGATATCCGTGGCTGTAATCCACCTTGCTTGACTTAGTAATGTCTGCATGGCGCGCACAGTGTCTGTGGCCAGAACGACTTTGGAATGGAGAGCAGCTAGGCCAAAAAGTACTGTTTGCGCTTTCTGCCGTTAACCGCGATCACAAAATTTGTCGCCGTTAAGGGAGGTAAAGCATTAACGGGCGGTTAACGCGATAACGCCAACACCACTAGTATATTTAAGATAAGATAAGATAAGCCTTTATTAGTCCCACAATGGGGAAAGTCCAGGATTGCAACAGCACAGGGATAGCAACACTCAGAGCAACAATCAGAAGGCAAGAAAAAACAAGAGCAGCTAGTATACATATGTACATATTAATATATACAGTATATATATATATATATATATATATATATATATATATATATATATATAGACACACAGTGCGGAGTATTGTGGTTGGTGGATGTGCAGCAGAAAGTCTAAGCTCTCTCTCCACGGATGCGGCGGGCCAGCTGGATGTCTTTGGGCATGATGGTGACCCTCTTGGCGTGGATGGCGCACAGGTTGGTGTCCTCGAAGAGACCCACCAGGTAAGCCTCGCTGGCCTCCTGCAGAGCCATGACGGCGGAGCTCTGGAAGCGCAGGTTGGTCTTGAAGTCCTGAGCGATCTCCCTCACCAGGCGCTGGAAGGGCAGCTTACGGATGAGCAGCTCCGTGGATTTCTGGTAGCGACGGATCTCTCTCAGAGCCACGGTACCGGGCCTGTAACGGTGAGGCTTCTTCACTCCGCCGGTGGGGTGGCCGGAGCGCTTTTCCGAGCAGCCTTGGTGGCCAGCTGCTTCCTGGGGGCTTTTCCTCCAGTAGATTTACGGGCGGTCTGCTTGGTTCTTGCCATCGCTCTTTATTATTCTGTCTTATATTTCTTGCATGCCGCCTAAACTCCAGCCCGGCACCCGCGTCGTTTTCGCTTCAGTTCTCCCGGTATGTCGAGTTTCTCCGTTAGCACCGGGTGGTGGTTGAGTGCTAGCTAGCTCTTCCCTGCTGTATCGTCTCCTGCTGTAAACAGAGGCTCCGTCCGCCGACTCGGGAGACCTTTGGGGCGATCTGTGTGTCCGTGATATATATAGAGTGAAAGGTGTGCCGGATCAGAAAGTTATCACCGGATCAGAAAGAAGAAGGAAGATAAAAAGACTCAGAATTGAGCCGCTGTTGCAAAAGGCAGCCAACTCGTGTGGCACCGGAAGTTCTTATGTTTGAATAACATATTCAGTGTCATTTTAATAAGGCTGTGTGTCCACAAGGAAAGTAAAAATGCTCTCAACCTGTTTTCCTGAGCGCTTTTCATGCGCTTATTAAAAAAAGCACTCTGCCCGTTATCCTGGCAACCGTTTGACCTGTCACTCAAAGCATGCAGGGGATTTCACAGATTTTGCTCTGAAACACTCCACTCACTAAATCACATCAAACTGGTAAGAAAATACACCTCCCTCCAAGCTTTGGCTGGTAAATATTGATCATGGTGTACTTTTAGGCTGATTCTGATTGGCTGGTGAGAGAGGTGTGCCGCTGATGAGCACTGCAGTGCTCTGAAAGTTCAACTTTTTCCAGCTTTCGGCACCATGACTACTGAGAGCGTTTTTGCACCGAGGGCACTCAGTGCATTAAACGCTGGACTACATAGAAAATGAACAAAAAATAGTCACCCACAGCAGGAAAAAAAAACCGCATTTGGTGGACATGCAGCCTAACCACATTCATTGTTCACTACCGAGCACAGACAGGCAGAGCACTTTTCCCACAATTCCTTGCGGTTTTCCCGTCGAGTGACGTCACATGCCCATTCTTAATTGCCCAACTGATCTTTGGACCTTCTCTCAGTCAGAGTCAGTTAAGGGTGGCTGGTGGCCGCAGCAAGTGGGGATGCTTGTCTATAACGTGATTCAGCTCACAAGGGAGAAAATGAACAGAGCTCCACAAGGGCAACAATCCATTTTAAATTGGTTGTCAAATAAAAGGACAAACCCCTCTGTCCAAAACAAGGTAAAGATCATATTATTGATTTAGCTCGTGAATTGTTGTCTGAAGTTAGCAGGTTGCTAGTTTGCTAATATGAATTAAAGCTATGGAGTACACCACAGAATAAATGCTACCTGATAGGATTTAGCTGATCTGAGAAATGATAAGCTTTTCTCATGCAAATTTGGTCTTTACACTGTACTAATCATTCATGAAATGTGATCAGAATGGATTTGTTCATCAACTGTTAAAGTGAAATTTATGTTTCAGCATTCATCAAAATGTTAGCAGCTCCGAACATTTACCAAGTACAAACAAAATCTACTCCAACCACGGTCCTTAAATATAAATGCGTTCAAATATTGCTTGTCAGCCCCACAAAATTCAAGTTAAACTGTTCTGTATTTTTAAAATGTCATGATTTTCATAATTATAAAATTCAATTAAAAGCCAAGTTTTACCACTTTTGATTACCAAGTCACTCTGAAGGCTGTTCTTAAATATCCACATTAAAAGAAATTGATTATTTTCTCAGAAGATCTGAAAATGATCTGCAATCAACTGTGAAAATACCACAACTGCACAACAGAGTATCTAAACAAATATATAAGAAATAAACAGCAAATAGATGAATGAAAGAATAGATGCATTTCATATTCCTAAACTTTATAAACTTTTTACATCCATCTATAAATGCACCATATCTCTGTGTGTCTGTTCCACGCATACCTCTTGAACCATTCGTCAGACTGACCTAAGATTTTATACATGTTTTGCTGAGGTTACAAGGGTGTGCATCCCCGAGTATGGAGTCGCTCAGTCAAAATATGTAATTTTTAATCAATAGAAGTTTATCCACTGCTCTGTCTCTTCATACCCTGGCTTCTGGAAGTGTGGGTGGGGTTTCGGATTGACTCCGTGCTGACTGGATAATACGCGGCATCACGACCATGCTTATTGGATAATATGCTGCATCACGACCATGCTGATTGGATAATACGCTGCATCACGACCATGCTGATCAGATAATACGCTGCATCACGACCATGCTGATCAGATAATACGCTGCATCACGACCATGCTGACTGGATAATAAGCGGCATCACGACCATGCTGACTGGATAATAAGCGGCATCACGACCATGCTGACTGGATAATAAGCGGCATCACAACCATGCTGACTGGATAATAAGCGGCATCACGACCATGCTGACTGGATAATAAGTGGCATCACGACCATGCTGAATGGATAATACGCGGCATCACGACCATGCTGACTGGATAATAAGTGGCATCATGACCATGCTGACTGGATAATAAGAGGCATCAAGACCATGCTGACTGGATAATGGCCGGAATGACTTAATGGCCAAACGCAGGACACAAAAATGCCCAAATAATGAAATAAATCATTTTTAAATATTTACTGACAAATGGGCAACACTGATGCAACAGTTGTAGTCAAACGGGTCCTTCTGCAGTGTATAATAATAAAGAGATAGATGTACTTTATTGATGTTGGGTGTTTTTAGTTAATTTGGTTGATTGCAGTTTTAAAAAACCTTTTAATAACAAAATATTGCTAATATATAAACTGATGCACTACAATGCATCTCAAATATTTGTAAATGTGTCATGTTATAGTACTGCATGAGCTTGTTGACGATACATAGAAGAAATTCACTATTACACTTAACTCCATCACTGAACAGTGATATAAACTAAAATAATTATAATGGCGACTGAACAACTCCCATTCTCCAAAGTGCAAGATACACTATTATGAATATAAGTGATAAAAGATCACACAAATAAGTGATACGACAAACAAAATAAACAAAGGATCTGAAACGGTCGCCAATATTGGATGACCCATTCATTTTCAATAATTAGGTATTCTGTAATTAATACTCACACAGTCAAATAAATCTTAGTGCCATTTAGTCCATTTTATATTTGTCAAAGTCTAACGTGTGACTGCTGACATATAGCCTACATCTCTTTGTATTCCACTTTCAAACACAGCCTACATTTGGGCCTGTAAAGCCTAATTGGTAAAGGTAAATTTGTTATTTACCTTTTATTTTGGGGGGGCGGGGGCAGAAATACCTGAATCCTTGGCAACTTCATCTGCTTGGTAAGAAATAGCCACATGATGGCAAGTGGTGACATCATAAATTAATGAAAAAACATTACTCCTGTCAGAATAAGATTCAAGATTTTATTTGTCAATACTACTATACATACAGGACATACAGGAGAAGTGAAATGAAATGGCATTTCTCTCTCTTCTCCTTCATTGTTTGAAAAGTGCTACACAAATAAAGTTTGATTGATGTGTGCAATATAAAAAAAGGAATAAGGCTGGAAAACAACAACAGCAGTCTATGTACAGTAATACTGCCCGTAGCGCAAACAGCGACAAAAGATAGACCCAGACATCCCATAGTGCAAATAAAGATAAACAATAAAACCCAGCAATCCTACATACAGAAAAAGTAAAGCAGTAATACTCGTAATTACAAGTTTGATGCGGTAGTGTAGGTGCAGACAGTGACAGGTAGGACTGCACATTATCAGTATTGCAATAACAGACAGCAGCAGATATGATATTTGTGCAAATGGTTGCAGTAAAGTGCAGAGACAATAAATGTGTTAATCACCACAAATGACAAAACAAAACATAACAAAATAAAGTGAGTTAAGAATGGTGATTAAAGCCTTATTCATGCTGCATTTCCCCTCTAGTCCACTTTGGTCCACGTGTGCTTTAGACGAGCCCGGCAACACACGTGGCGCTGTTCATGCTCACTTTTTTCATCTACCCAGGCCAAGCAGTTGACGCATGCGCACAACCATCATTTGTAGTTTCACTCCCACCCAATAGGTAGCGCCAATGCGCTGACGCGCCAGGATTTTCACCAACGAAAACACGCTGCTTGACTTCCCGGTTTTCACTTCTTTTCCACGAAGATGCTGCTGCTGAAGTATTTATGTATGATTTATGTATGTTTATTCTCGTCTTCCGCTTCCTTGTTGTCTTCTTCGTTTCTTTGTCTTGGTATGCTGTGCTGATATCACCACCTTGTGAGTGGGACATTCAGTCTTGCACATGTGCTTTTCAACGTGTTCAGGTCGTGGGCAGGTGGTGCGGTCACAAAATTTGGGCTGCACGCGGTCGTCCGTGGTTGAGGACTGCGGAGCACTAGCAGGGTGGAGACAATGACGTAAATTTCATCACACGAGGTTTCCAGTTACACGTACGCAGACAGCAGAGGTGTAGCATGAATCCAGCTTAAGCTTCATTCAGCGGCTAGATTAACCTTGGTTAATACTGACTGCACTGTTAAGATGTTATTAAGAGGGAAGAAGGGGTAAAGAATATTTCACATCTTTCCAAGTTTTTGGCATTGAAAAATCTAGCATGAATTACATCCTTCAAAACTGTCCATGAAGGACCTCTTTTAAACCATTTGAACATTAATTGAGCTTTTTTATATCAGGAGCAAGAATGTGGGAGCAGCAGGGTAAACCACGAAGGAGAAGAGAGGAGCAAAAGGTAAGCAGAGAATCAGCATAGGTGTCCAGAGGGAGAGAAAGACAGTACTGATGACTAATGGCCTCATCTCCAATGGAGATGAAGCTGAGTACAGAGGGCTTATCCAGGACTTCGTGGACTGGTGCCATCGGAACTGCCTCCAGATCAACGCGAGGAAAACTAAGGAGCTGGTGGTGGACTGCCGCAGGCATGGGCAGCCCCTCACAGTACCAGTAAATATACAGGGAACAGACATCGAGATGGTGACATCCTATAAGTACCTGGGTATTCATCTGAACAATAAACTAGACTGGTCACACAATACTGATGCACTCTACAAGAAGGGACAGCGCAGGCTGTTCCTGCTGAGGAGACTCAGGTCTTTTGGTGTACAAGGGGCGCTGCTGAAGTCATTCTATGACACGGTGGTGGCATCAGCCATCACTTTTGGAGTGGTCTGCTGGGGCAGTGGCATTACTGCAGCCGATAGGAAGAGACTGAACAAACTGATTAAGAAAGCTAGCTCTGTCCTGGGGCAGCGCCTTGATCCGATGGAGGAGATAGGAGAGAGAAGGACGGTGGCTAAACTGTCATCTCTGCTGGAGTCCGAGTTCCACCCTATGCAGGACATACTGAATGCACTGAGGAGCTCATTTAGCAGCAGACTACATCATCCCAGGTGCACAACCGAGAGGTTTCGTAGGTCCTTCCTACCAACGGCTGTCAGACTGTACAACCTAAGCAGGGCTGCTCGCAGAGATAGCAAAAAAGACGTAACAAACTAATAGTTTTTTGAATGCAGAAGATGCAATAGACTTACACAGTGGTCCTCTCCGGCATACAACTAGGAGCATGCCGGTCGCTATGGAGGGTGAGAGTGTGTATGGGCACATAATCATACCATGCAGGATAGCTGGGTAGACGGTTATGCTGTTTCATTCCATCTAGCGGCAATGCTCTGCACTGTGTGTGTTTATATATTTGCATATTTGTTCCGTCTAGCTGCAATGCTCCGTACTGTGGGTGTTTATATATTTATATATCTACATGTTATTCCATCTAGCTACATTGCTCCGCACTGTGTGTGTTTATATACTTGCATATTTATTCCACCTAGCTGCAATGCTCCGTACTGTGGGTGTTTATATATTTACATATTTATTCCATCTAGCTACAATGCTCTGCACTGTGTGTTCATATATTCATATATTTATTCCATCCAGCTACAATGCTCTGCACTGTGTGTCTGTGTGTGTGTGTATATATATATATTTTATAGTAATACGTACATATGTTTATTAGCTGCTCTTGCTTGCTTGTTTTTTTTTTCTTGCCTTCTGATTGTTGCTCTGAGTGTTGCTATCCCTGTGCTGTTGCAATCCTGGAATTTCCCCGTTGTGGGACTAATAAAGGCTTATCTTATCTTATCTTAATGCTTTATTCATGCTGCATTTCCCCTCTAGTCCACTTTGGTCCGTGTGTGCTTTGGACGAGCCCAGCATGCACGTGGCGCTGTTCATGCTCACTTTTTTCATCTACCCTGGCCAAGCGGTTGACGCAACCGCACAACCATCATTTGTAGTTTCACTCCCACCCAATAGGTAGCGCCAATGCACCAAGATTTTCACCAACGAAAACATTCTGCTTGACTTCCCGGTTTTCACTTCTTTTCCACGAAGATGCTGCTGCTGAAGTATTTATGTATGATTCATGTATGTTTATTCTCGTCTTCCACTTCCTTGTTGTCTTCTTCGTTTCTTTGTCTTGGTATGCTGTGCTGATATCACCACCTTGTGAATGGGACATTCAGTCTTGCACATGCGCTTTTCAACACGTTCAGGTCGTGGGCAGGTGGTGCGGTCACAAAATTTGGGCTGCACGCGGTCGTCCGCGGTTGAGGACTGCGCAACACTAGCAGAGTGGAGACAATGACGTAAATTTCGTCACACGAGTTTTCTGGTTACACGTACGCAGACAGCAGAGGCGCAGCATGAATCCAGCTTAAGCCTCATTCAGCGGCTAGATTAACCTTGGTTAATACTGACTGCACTGTTAAGATGTTATTAAGAGGGAAGAAGGGGTAAAGAATATTTCACATCTTTCCAGGTTTTTGGCATTGAAAAATCTAGCATGAATTACATCCTTCAAAACTGTCCATGAAGGACCTCTTTTAAACCATTTGAACATTAATTGAGCTTTTTTTTTTTTTTTTTATCAGGAACAAGAATGCGGCAGCAGCAGGGTAAACCACGAAGGAGAAGAGAGGAGCAAAAGGTAAGCAGAGAATCAGCATAGGTGTCCAGAGGGAGAGAAAGACAGTACTGATGACTAATGCCTTATTCATGCTGCATTTCCCCTCTAGTCCGCTTTGGTCCGCGTGCGCTTTGGACGAGCCCAGCACGCACGCGGCGCTGTTTATGCTCACTTTTTCATCTACCCAGGCCAAGCGGTTGACGCATGCGCACAACCATCATTTACTGTAGTTTCACTCCTGCCCGAGAGGTAGCGGCAATGCGCTGACGCACCAGGATTTTCGCCAACAAAGAAACGCTGCTTGCTTTCTGCTGCTTGACTTCCCGGTTTTCACTCCTTTTCTATGAAGATGCTGCTGCTGCTGAAATATTTATGTATGATTCATGTATGTTTATTCTCGTCTTCCACTTCCTTGTTGTCTTGTTCGTCTACTTTGTGTATGTGTATGCAGTGCTGATATCGCCACCTCGTGAATGGGGCATTCAGTCTTGCTCATGCACTTTTCAATGTGTTCAGGTTGTGGGCAGGCGGCGCGGTCACAAAATTTGGGCTGCACGCGGTTGTCCGCAGTCAAGCACTGCGGACACTAGCGGAATGGAGACGATGACGTAAATTTCGTCACACGAGGTTTCCGGTTACACGTACGCGGACAGCAGAGGTGCAGCATGAATCCAGCTCTAAGAGAGAGAGGAGGCACAGGAGGCACACATGACCAGGAAACAATAGTCAAAACTAGATTTCTGCCAGTGCTGAAATACTTAAGGCATAATGGGTATTAAATATGCCTATTGCTTCATAGTGGCATAGACTATTACAAGGATGAATATATATTTGGTAAATCAAGGAAATAATTTTTTACAACTTTTACTAATATGGGAATGCCAAAATAAAGAAGGTAAATTAGCCTTGTCCTTTTATCAAAGTTAATGAGTTTGTGCTCTTCCCCCACACTAGGATACATATTGTATACTGTCATTTTTGCTTAAAAAAAATCCTGTTCCTTTAAAAATGAGGACATTGGAAACAAATACTGTACCTGTACTGATGTGCCAACAGTCCTATAATAAAAAGATTTTTTTTTTTTTTTTAAATCCTTATACAGCGAGAGATTTCAACCCCCACCGATGTTTGAAACAGTCACGCCCTTGGCACAGGGCTAAAGACGCAGAGGAACTTACACGGCTCTCCCTGCGAGGCTGGTCTGTACATGCTGCTGGAAGTCCGGGTATTTGGTGGCCAGGTAGGAGAAGTTTGGAGGTTTGTCCTTGTAGCGGTTCCTGGGATGCATTGACTTGTTCAGAGACATGTCTAAACCCTAAAATCAACACAATTATGAATGAGAAACCAAAGACAGACACAAACACAGAAGAGACGTTTTAGTTAGGGGGGAAAGGCGCTTTAATCAAACTGACAAGTAATTTGAAACACCTAACGTTGGAAAAGTTCATCATTAAAATGTACAGAACAAAAACTAACAGTTTGAAGCTCGCTGTAAAAACTGAAGCCCCTTACCTTTACAGTGGAGTCATGTACCGCTCGATAATATTTTCTAACAAACTCTGACTTTAGAAATGAATAAGCATATAAAAACACAGCTCACGTTGTTTCAACGTTTCTCACTTTACTCCGACATTCTTCCGGTATGCCTGCAACGTCACTCATTACGCCGATACGCGTTGACGTCACTACAGCGGTTGATGTAATTTTATAACAGCAAAAATATTTATAGAGTGAAAATTGAACTGATTTTAAAATATTACTAATTAGCGATGACCACAATTTTGAGTTAAAAAGAAACGTCTGACCATTTATTTACTCCAGATGGCCATAGGATTGTGCAAGCTCTAAAATGAGTTTCAACATCTCTTCGTGTGACTGCATTCCACAAAAGATCAAAATGAGACATTACAAAACAGAAAATATTTGCTTCTTTTGAACGGTAAAACAGCATTTGTAATTCTACTTTACCAGCGTTAAAAAGTATGATTTTGGCACAGGTGTGATTTAGGCTGACTTTGTAAGGCAGAAGCTGCATGAAACAACTCCTGAAAGCCTGTTTTTCAGTCATGGTGAAAGATAGAACATTAGTTTTCTCTACTGGTGCTTAAATTTGAAACTCAAACTGTTATATCACTCCAAAAAATAAGCTTTGAACCTTGGTTGAGCTTTATCAGAAATGGTTTTGTGTTGCTGGGGAGAAAGAAGAGTCTGAATAGCTGTAGGAAGAGTATAAATATATGATTTATCATCAATAGCAGCTGATACTTTTGAAAAAAAAAACGTGAAAAATTGTTTTTACTTAGCTATTCATCACTGAATTTCAGTAAATACTGTATTTAAATCCAAAATTTAAAAAAAAATGCAAAGTGCAGGTCTTAATGTACAATTTGTGTAGAAGTAATTTATGAGATCATTTTGTAATAATTTCCTGGGGAATTGCCCCAGATCAGTGCAGGAAACCAAGAAACTGGTGGTGGACTACCGCAGGTGTAACCCCCCCCCCCCATCCCCCCGGGTAACCATCCAGCGAACAAACAGAGATGGTGATCTTTCAAGTACCTGGGTGTTCACCTGAACAACTGGACTGATCACACACTACTACACACTTTACAAGCAGGAGCAGAGCAGGTTGTTCCTTCTGAGGAGACTCAGGTCTTTTGAGTGCATGGGGGCACTCCTGACGACCTTCTATGACTGTGTGGTGGCATCAGCCATCAGGTATGTAGTGGTCTGCTAGGACAGCAACATCACAGCTGCTGACAGGAAGAGAATGAACAGGCCAGCTGTGATGGCCAGCTCTGTTCTGGGGTGCCGCCTTGACCCAGTGGAGGTGATAGGAGAGGAGGATGGCGGCTAAGCGGTCACCTCTGCTGGAGTTCTGAATCTCACACCATGCAGAACACACTGAGCAGCTCATTTAGCGGCAGGCTGCTCCATCCAATGTGCACAAGGGAGAGGTTTTGCAGGTCCTTGATACCTGCTGCTGTCAGACTTTACAATCTACTGTTCATCGAGACCACACTTAACATTACTATTTCTTTGCACAAATAAGGAACACTCCTTTCCAATATATCATTACTAATTATTAAAGGTTGCAACTGTACTCATATTGCTGAATAATTTAATCTGCCTACTAGTGCTCCAAAAATTTTACTTTTACACTGCATCCGCAAAGGATTCACAGTGCTTCACTTTTTCCTCATTTTGTGTTACAGCTTTATTCCAAAATGGATTAAATTCATTTTTTTTCCTCAAAATTCTACACACAACACCTCACAATGACAATGTGAAAATAGGTTGGTTTTTTTTTATATTTTTGCAAATTTATTAAAAATAAACTAAGAAATCACATGTACACAAGTATTCACAGCCTTTGCTCAATACTTTGCTGATGCATCTTTGGCAGCAATTACAGCCTCATGTCTTTTTGAATATGATGCCACAAGCTTGGCACACCTATCTTTGAGTATTTTTGTCCATTCCTCTTTGCAGCACCTCTCAAGCTCCATCAGGTTGGATGGGAACCGTCAGTGCACAGCCATTTTCAAAGCTCTCCAGAGATGTTCGATTGGATTTAAGTCTGGGCTCTGGCTTGGCCACTCAAGGACATTCACAGAGCTGTCCTGAAGCCACTCCTTTGATATCTTGGCTGTGTGCTTAGGGTCGTTGTCCTGCTGAAAGATGAACCGTTGCCCCAGTCTGAGGTCGAGCGCTCTGGAGCAGGTTTTCATCCAGGACGTCTCTGTACATTGCTGCATTCATCTTTCCCTATATCCTGACTAGTCTCAGTTTGTGCCACTGAAAAACATCCCCACAGCATGATGCTGCCACCACCATGCTTCACTGTAGGGATGGTATTGGCCTGGTGATGAGCAGTGCCTGGTTTCCTCCAAACATGACACCTGGCATTCACGCCAAAAAGTTCAATCTTTGTCTCATCAGACCAGAGAATTTTGTTTCTCATGGTCTGAGAGTCCTTCAAGTACCTTTTGGCAAACTCCAGGCAGGCTGCCTTGTGCTTTTTACTAAAGAGTGGCTTCCATCTGGCCACTCTACCATACAGGCCTGATTGGTGGATTGCTGCAGAGATGGCCATCCTTCTGGAAGGTTCTCCTCTCTCCACAGAGGAATGCTGGATCTCTGACAGTGTCCACCGGGTTCTTGGTCACCTCCCTGATTAAGGCCCTTCTCCCCAGATCGCTCAGTTTAGATGGCTGGCCAGCTCTAAGAAGAGTCCTCTGAACTTCTTCCATTTACGGATGATGGGAGGCCACTGTGCTCATTGGGACCTTCAAAGCAGCAGAAATTTTTCTGTACCCTTCCCCAGAATTGTGCCTCGAGACAATCCTGTCTCAGAGGTCTACCAGACAATTCCTTTGACTTTGTGCTTGGTTTGTACTCTGACATGAACTGTCAACTGTGGGACCTTATATAGACAGGTGTGTGGCTTTCCAAATCATGTCCAATCAACTGAATTTACCACAGGTGGACTCCAATTAAGCTGTAGAAACATCTCAAGAATGATCAGTGCAAACAGGATGCACCCGAGCACAATTTTGAACTTCATGGCAAAGGCTGTGAATACTTATGTACTTGTGATTTCTTAGTTTCTTTTAATTTTTAATAAACTTGCAAAAATCTAAAAAAAAAAGAGAAAAAAAACCCCATTCACGTTGTCATTGGTGTGTAGAATTTTGAGGAAAAAATGAATTTAATCCATTTTGGAATAAGGCTGTAATGTAAAATCTGGAAAAAGTGAAGCGCTGTGAATACTTTCTAGATGCACTGTAACTGTAAAAAAAATTATTTTCCAACGACTTGCACTGTTTTATATATTGCTTTTGCCCCATTTTATTATTCATTACTCTTGAGTACTATCCCTTTGCTGCAAAATACTGTAAATTTCCCCACTGTGGGACTATTAAAGTATTATCTTGTTTCATCACACAAGACATGCAATACGGATTTCACAGGACCTTCCAGGACAAGTCAGTGCAGTTGAGGTTCATCAAACTACAGACACACTAAATAGTTGTCAATCTGATAGATCCTCTGAACTACCACAGCATATTTCGCTCCATGCCAGGGCATTTAAAATATGGATCCACCGACGTTAAAGATTGGATTTCAGAAATTCTGCACACTGTAAATTCCATCAGTTAGGCATTCTTTGTTATCCAACTGTATATAATGTTGAACAAACACGTTTCTTTAAAAGAGCACACAAGGATGCAGATTTTCTTTTTTTTTTTATTATTATATTGCAAACAATGACATCCAGGTATATAACGGTTTGCTGAGTGAAGAGTGAGACCATAGTGGCAAAAACATCATGAGCTCTCCTAAAGGAGCTTGTTGTGTGGTTTGATGCCTTCCTGTGAGTGTGGTTTACAGGAAGCTGAGGAGAAACAACCCACAGACCTCCAAAGTCTGTCCATCAGTCCCTCCACACACCAGACCAGAGCAGCACGGGGATTGCTTGGGACCCACAAATGGCAAAAGGGGATATTTCTTCAACACTAGCATATCTCATGAGCGGCTGTTGTCACTTCTTTTTCTTTAACTGAATATCAAGAAAATAAACAGAAACACACATCATCCTGACCATACTCTCCACTTTCCTTGAGGGGGGGTGGAATCAAGGAAAGGAATAAGTTTTTAATTTTACATTTAATGGTCTGGCTTGTCATAGCGTGATCCTGAGGAGACTTTTTTTAAGCTGGTCACAGTGTTGGACCGAGGAAGTTGATTTCTGAAGATAAACCAGATTGCACAGACGTCTTTTTTTTTTGGCTTCAGCTAAAACATCAACACACTGGCATCTTCATTAGCCATGCCAAACTGTACTAAACAATTTACTGAATATCTTTGCATCCAAAATTTTTCACTCAGATGTCTGGAAAGAGAAAAAATGATTTCTTCTGGGGGGGGGGGGGGGGGGCACCATAGGGAGACAACAGTAATATTGTATTAAAGAGGTGGGGGATTCTCTGGACAGCCAAGTCTGCCACAGTCCCATTGTATTTTACAGAAGGAGGGAGGCTGTAAAAAAATCTTCAAATATTATCACACACAACAAAACCAGCTTTTCCACACCCAAAGATCAGAGCTGTCTGAACAAAGGACACAGCTGTGCTAGGCTAACAGTTTGGGAAATGCTCTTACTTGTGGAGGATGAGATGAAAGGATGATACCATCAGTTTTTCCCCCTTGTTGCAGTTTTATATCTACAGAAAAAAAGAGTGGTACCAATACTCCCATCCAACTTAGCAAGAAAGTAAATCAGATTTGTCCCCTCAGGTGATAATCTCTATCTGCAATTTTTTAAATCAACTTGTCTGATAGTGCTTTGAAGACTTTCCGACAGCTCTTCCTCTGATGCAGGTACACATGCAGCAGTGCTACATCAATAGGTTACATTAGGCTCACAGTAGCCACTAGCAAGAGCTTGAGCAACAGATCACCATGTCCAGTACACACAGGAAGAAGGAAAACTTGGCAAAGAAGCAGATAAGATCAGTCAAGCAGTGGAATTATTTATTAGCCAATAACTGCATTGGAATGGAAAGGCTAATTAGAAATCATAGGTTTATACTTTTATAAACACCATTGTCATTTTTGCTCATCAACGAACTACCAAAGCTTCAGTAAAAAGAGGTATGTGCAAGATTAACGAATCACCTTGACATCTACAGTTAGACAAGAGGCTTCATTTTTTTTTCTCCTACAGGAGAATGGAATGGTTTCTTGACAGTCAGTTAAACCTTTCCAAACATCTTATTTTACAGCCATAGCTCCAAAAAGCTTAATGCTTGAGGGAAAACTAGCCAGAAGATGTTTGCATGTGCATCCACAGAGATCCTCTGGCTTTAGTGTTTTGTTTTGTTTTTTAAATATCCAATACAGGAACTTCATTTACAGTAAAAACCCTCTAAAGTCAAACCGCCCCAGCAGATCACTCTGCATGCCTGCTGCTAGCATTTCCTCTAAATCCTCCTCGCAGCCAAACCATCCTTTATAGTGAGACTGCAAAATGGCAGATCTCTTAATATAAAGGCAAACTGAATTCATTATTAATAGAAAACTGGCTTTTAAAACTCAAAATCATTTTCATTATCATGGTCATATATCAGAAGATATAATTCAGAAATTATTTATCTTTGCACATCCCAGATATTAAACCTAGGGGGCTCGCTTTGACTCCTGATCATGTCTTTTTTGTTAAGAATTTTTCTTTTTCAAATTAGTCTTGCCATTATAGCATTTAGGGGCACTATGGGATAGCTGAGTTTTATTTGTAAGACTTCACCTTTCATGAGTGCACCAAACAAGACCATAGCTGACTGGGTGAAGGGATGATAAGTGACCAGACGGTTTAGCCAAGTCAGACATGCAAGGTCACAGGAAATCACCTCCTGCAGTGAGACACACCCAAGGTCTTTATCAAGTGCTTGGAGATTAAACTGGTGTAATCCCTAAAGTCTGCTCAGGTGCTGTTGCGATTCATGGTGCTCACCGACGGATAACTAACTTGCCACATTGGACTTTAGGCACAAAGCTGGGTGCCACTTTTATTTTGAAACGGGATAATTTATCTAAACCCTAACAGTGGATCATGTGCCACCAAGAGTACAAAGCCTTTTCAAGCCCCCAAGGTACAAGGACAACAGTTTGAAACATTTGTATATACAGCCATTAAAATATTACCAAGTGCTGCATGAAGGGAAATGGTTTGCACACTTGAGAAGTGACGTTATAAAGCTACAGATTATTTCAATAACAAAGCCCCACAGACCGTCGCAAGTCATCCTAATATTTGTTTCCTGCCTCATCTCTTAAATGTTTAACCAAGCTAGGCACCGACAGACTACGACAGTGAAGGAGAGAAATAACAGAAACAAATCCTAAATAAAAAAAAATAGACAAAAATAAATCTTACACATAAAGACACTGTCATTTCTTAAATTATCATTTTTAGTGCCCTACATTTTACACCCAGTCAGACAGATCTGCCTTCGGTTGGCCGGTAAGGCTGTGTGACAGACGAACAGCCCCGTGTTAAACCTATGGTACTGCTAGACAACGTCATGTAAATTTACAGTATACAATTTTGGATTACCATGCAAGAATACTTTTGTGTAACATTTAAGAGCTCAATCTACATCCAGGAATAATTTACACAGGACAAAATTTATTGGACCAGAGAGTGCAGTCGGTAAATAACTGTGGTGGCGAGTGCAGTCAAAGATGACTGAGATGTGGGTGGGGTGAAGGGGTGGGGAAGGGTGGATGGCAGGAGAAGAGCCAGAGGAGCGCCTGGGAAATTTGGGGGGAGGGGTGATATTGGTGGTCCAATCCTTCAAGGTCCAAATCAGCGACACTCCCACACTTTTACTGTTTGATCTACACTCCCAGTGACCACATAGGGAGCAGCCCTGTGGAAATCTGTGGAGAAAACAAAATTCATCAGGTTAATGTGAAAGAGGAAATCAGTAAGTCTAAAAACAACAATGCAATACAGCGGGGAAAATAAGTTTCTCATTAAACACACAGTGGTGTGAAAAAGTGTTTGCCTCCTTCCTGATTTCTCATTTTTTTTGTATGTTTGTCACACTTAAATGTTTCAGATCATCAAACAATTTTAAATATGAGACAAAGATAACAAGTAAACACAAAATGCAGTTTTTAAATGAAGGCGTTTATTATAAGGGGGAAAAAAATCCAAACCTACATGGCCCTGTGTGGAAAAAGTGATTGTCCCCTAAACCTAATAACTGGTTGGGCCACCCATAGCAGCAACAACTGCAATCAAGCGTTTGTGATAACTGGCAATGAGTTTTTAACAGCGCTGTGGAAGAGTTTTGGCCCACTCATCTTTGCAGAATTGCTGTAATTCAGTCACACTGGAGGGTTTTTGAGCATGAACCGCCTTTTAAAGGTCATGCCTCAGCATCTCAATCGGATTCAGGTCAGGACTTTGACTCGGCCACTCCAAAGTCTTCATTTTGTTTTTCTTAAGCCATTCAGAGGTGGACTTGCTGGTGTGTTTTGGATCATCGTCCTGCTGCACAACCCAAATGCGCTTCAGCTTGAGGTCACGAACAGATGGCCAGACATTCTCCTTCAGGATTTTTTGGTAGACAGCAGAATTCATGGTTCCATTTACCAGCAAGTCTTCCAGGTCCTGAAGCAGCAAAACAGCCCCAGACCATCACACTACCACCACCACATTTTGCTGTTGGTATGGTGTTCCTTTTCTGAAATGCTGTGTTACTTTTACGCCGGATGTAATGGGACACACACCTTCCAAAAAGTTCGACTTTTGTCTTGCCAGTCCACAGAGTATTTGCTTAAAAGTCTTGGGGATCATCAAGATGTTTTCTGGCAAAACTGAGATGAGCCTTTATGTTTGTTTTCCTCAGAAGTGGTTTCATCTTTGAACTCTGCATGCAGGCCATTTTTGCACAGTCTCTTTCTTATGGTGGAGTCATGAACACTGACCTTAACTGAGGCAAGTGAGGCCTGCAGTTCTTTGGATGTTGTTGTGGGGTCTTTTGTCACCTCTTGGATGAGTCATCGCTGCACTCTTGGGGTAATTTTGGTAGGCCAGCCACTCCTAGGAAGGTTCACCACTGTTCCATGTTTTCGCCATTTGTGGATAATGGCTCTCACCGTGGTTCGCTGGAGTCCCAAAGCTTTAGAAATGGCTTTAAAACCTTTTCCAGACTGCTAGATCTTAATTACTTTGTTTCTCATTTGTTCCTGAATTTCTTTGGATCACAGCATCATGTCTAGCTTTTGAGGATCTTTTGGTCTGCTTCATTTTGTCAGGCAGGTCCTATTTAAGTGATTTCTTGATTGAGAACAGGTGTGGCAGTAATCAGGCCTGGGCCAATCAAATCTAAAAGAAGAAGAAGAAGAGTGATGTCTGAAGATAGAGTTGAGGTTTGATTGGACACAGTAATGATGATAGGACTACAGCTCCTGACCAGATAGAGTGATGATATAGAGCAGAGTTCCTCAACCCCCGGGGCTCGGACCAGTACCGGTCCGTGGGTCATTTGGTACCGGGCCACACAGAAAGAATAAAAAACTTACATTACTTCCGTTTTATTTATTATCTGAGTCTGAATGATGTTTTATTTTGAAAAATCACCGGATTCTCTTTGTTACATCCGTCTATGGCTCACTCTTGACCCACGTCAAGACACTTGTCTCGGTGACGTGATACGTTACCGCTAACATTCAAGGCCGGGAATTAGTGAATCAAAAATCCACGTGCAGGAGTGCCATGACCGGAAGGCTGTCTGGTTTAACTGCTCGGATTAAGCAGGTTGCACCTGAGTGTCAGTCTACGCATTGTGTCATTCACAGGGAAATGCTGGCTACCCGAAAAATGCCACCGGAACTTAACAGCGTATTGAATGATGTAATTAAAGTTATAAACCACATCAAAGCACACACCCTTAACTCACACCTGTTCGAGCAGCTTTGTGAGGAAATGGAGGTGAAGCACAGACGCCTTCTCTTATACACAGAAATAAGATGGTTATCTCGAGGGAGATCGCTAGCCAGAGTGTTTGAATTACGAGAGCCGCTGCAGAGATTTCTCTCAGAAAAAAAGTCACCGCTGGCAGCACATTTCAGTGACGGGGAATCGGTCGCAAAACTCGCTTACTTGTGCGACATATTCAGCCTGCTCAATGAACTCAATCTGTCACTTCAGGGGAAAATGACAACTGTCTTCAAGTTGGCAGATAAAGTAGCTGCATTTAAAGCCAAATTAG
Organism: Pholidichthys leucotaenia; assembly: GCA_020510985.1. Taxonomy (NCBI): domain Eukaryota; kingdom Metazoa; phylum Chordata; class Actinopteri; order Cichliformes; family Pholidichthyidae; genus Pholidichthys; species Pholidichthys leucotaenia. The sequence goes on along the minus strand of CM035847.1, from coordinate 197,931,495 downwards.
ATTTGTGGGGACGGCGCGTGAATGGAGGTATATTTGACATGTTTCAAACATTAGCAGGGATTTTGGAAGAGACTGAGCCCGAGCCTTCATTCTCCCAGCTGGTGCACGATCACCTGTCTTTGCTTTTAAAAGAGTTTGAGTGCTACTTTCCAACCACAAAAGATCCACGAACTGCCAAAGAATGGATGCGCGACCCATTTCTCAACAAACCAGGTGACTCCAACATGTCTGTGCAAGAAAATCAACTGCTGGAGATCGCAAATGACGGCAGCCTTAAAAGTATGTTCGAGACAACAGCTCTGCCGATGTTCTGGATTAAAGTCATGGCTGAATACCCGGAGATCGCCACTACAGCACTGAAAACACTGTTGCCATTTCTGACATCCTATCTGTGTGAAGCGGGGTTTTCTGCAGTGACGGCAACAAAAACAAAATTACAAAGTAGACTGGACATTAGCAACACACTTCGGGTGTCATTGTCTCCCATTACCCCAGATGGGACCGTCTCGTTGCAGAGAAACAAGCTCAGGGCTCCCACTGATTCAGCATTGTGGTGAGTTGTATTTTTCATGCACTTTATATTTGTGTTTGTGGTGTATCTTATTTTGAAGGCATGTTTAAATGTTACCATAGTGACCAGAGAGTGTTGTGGGCAGAGAGGATGTTACTCATGTTATGTTGTTGTTGTCGCGATGTTAAGAGGATGTTCATGTTTATTATTATATTTAGAAAATACCACAGTTTTTATGCCGGTCATATCATGCTCTTTTGTTGTATTTATCCGCCACACCTTAAAGGCCGGTCCCTGAAAATACTGTCTGACATTAAACCGGTCCGTGGCGCAAAAAAGGTTGGGGACCACTGATATAGAGTGAAGTACATGGCGGTAATGCACCTGTAAGCTGGTTGCCAACCGCCAATCAAATCTAAAAGAAGAAGTAATCAGGCCTGGGTGTGGCAAGAGAAATTGAACTCAGCTTTCCAAAGATGTGATAAACCACAGTTAATTGGGGGGGGTCAATCACTTTTTCACAAGGCCCATGTAGGTTTGCATTTTTTTTTTTACCCTTAATAATAAACACCTTCATTTAAAAAACTGCATTTTGTGTTTGTGTTATCTTTGTCTAATATTTAAATTTGTTTAATAACATGAAACATTTAAGTGTGACAAACATACAAAAAAATGAGAAATCAGGAACGGGGCAAACACTTTTTCACACCACTGTATTTCTGATGGAACTATTGACCTGAGATTTTCACCAGATATCAGTAACAACCCAAGTAATCGACACATACAAAGAAATCAAGGCAACTGTGTTCACAAAATAAGTTATATTTAATAAAGTGGAATGACACAGGGAATAAGTATTAAACACATGAATAAACAGAGGTGCAAAAAGGCATAGAAAGTTGGGGTGTTGGGGGGGGGGGGGTCGATTCACATAAGAATCTAGATTCTCACTTTACACGATCCGGAACTGATTCAAAAAAGTTAAGAATCAATTTTTTATTTTTTTTATTTTTTTGCCGTGGTCCCATCACGTGACACCTATTGCCGCTTCGTGATACACAATTACACATTGACACTGCCAATGCAGGAGAACTACGCAGAGTTTTGAAGAGAACTGTGAAAGGGTGTGCAAAAAGGGTCAGCAACATTTGCACTGTTTAAGGAAACTTGCACGCTTCCAAACTGACCGAACCATAATGACAATGTTTTATCGGGCTTTTATTGAATCTGTTTTATCCTTTTCTTTAGTGTCATGGTTTGGTCAGATAAAACTGAAACAGAGGAAATCCTTGGATCAGGTAGTTAGATGGTCCAGTCGTTTGCTTGGTGAGTCACAGCTGAGCCTGACATCCCTGTACACCAGACAAGTACAGAGGATGGCTACCTCCATTTTAAATGACTCCCCCCACCCTTTGCACTGCCACTTTCAGCTTCTTCCATCCAGACGGAGGTTTGCCGTCCCAAAAAGTAAAACCCAGCACTACAAAAACAGCTTTGTTCCTGCTGCTGTCAAAGAGTTGAACAAGTTGTAACAATATACTGCACATAATTTAGTTACCTATTTATTAACTCCATTTTATACTTACTTATTTTTGTAGGATTTTTATCTGGGTTCTAAATCTTTTATTGGGTTTTAGACCTTTGAGTTTTTAACCTCTTTGACTAGTCTTTAACTTTTTAATATGACCCTTCTCTCTTATCTCTGGTTTTTCTCTCATCTCATTGTCTTTATATCCTGACTGATGGAGCCCTGAGTATTTTTATCATGTTTATAGTCAGCTTCATGTGTGCCTGTGTTTGTGTTTATGTTAAATGTAACTGTGGTTTGTAAATATGGATGTCACCAGACTGCAAAACAAATCTACCTACGGGTACAAATAAAGTAACCTGAACCTGAGTAGTTTACTAAGCTAGCAGCTGGATGAAACAGTTGGAATAAAGTAAAAATGGAGGAGCAAGAAAGTTGAGACAGGTCCATTTGCAGCTTGCAGACTCCATCAACGCCCCTTCAACTAGTTACGCTCCCTCAGCAAGTTACGCCCTCACGTTATGTCACTCCACAAAATGGCTGGGCGTAGCTGACAGTGCAAATATGGCTGAGCCAGCACTGAGCTGATCATACACAAATTCAGGTGTTGTCGGCTTGTAGATGGGCCAACGGTGGCCACACATTTCAAAGGGCAAATGTAAAAGAATCTAAAAATGAGAGTTTAGTCCACAGACGGTCAAAAAAGTTTATGGTCTAGTCTTTGGATGACGTTGATTTGTGTATCCACAAGCTACCCTGTTGCCTAGCAACCCTGACAGTTGAGGGGTTTGTTTTCCTAACATTTTCTGACAGCAATGGAAGCAGTGTTCTTTTCATTGAATAAAAACCAAATCTTGTTAATGATAGTAGAAAAAACTATTGATAACGAACAGACAAAAATAAAATTATAAAAATCATAAAAATCATCTTGATAAATCTGGATTCAAATTAGGTGTCAAAAGTAAAATGCATAAATGGTAATTTTAGTTTAATTTCTAGCTTTAATGGATGAAAAAATAAGATATAGTTTTAGTTGACGAAATTAACACTGGATGGAAGTTTATTTTTGTTTCTTTTAAATTATTGCATTTACTTTACCTTTTACTGGAGAAGCTTCACCAGGCAAAGGACCATGACCAGATAATCACCCAGAGTTGAAAGAAGTGGAAAAAGTTGTCAGGTAGCACTACTATTTAAATGGATGTTCAAAGTATTTGTGATAGAATTTACTTTTGTTTTTAAATGACTAGCCTATACTTCTAGAATGCTGGAGGGTGACCAAGCCTACACACTGTGTAAAAGCTGTGAGGAACTGTGATATGTTGAAAAGGAAAATTTTCAAAATTTAATTCACTTGTGTACAATTTCATTTTTGAAAGTTTTCAAGAAATAAAACGCAGTTACTAACCTAAGTCTACTTTTTTCATTTAACAGTATTTTATTGCAAATCAGTGATGTAATTTTTAAAATATATAACCCCCCAAAACATCAACACACTGTACTCTGCTTTCAAGCTTACCTCAGTATTTTATGCAGTGCAGTGGACTTTTTTCCCTGAGATTAGTGGGTTTTTTTGTACTAAACGGAGAGCCAAATGCGAATCGAAAATCGTTTTGAATTGAAAATCAATTCTGAATCGAATCATGCCCCCCCCAAAAGAAAATCGGAATCGAATCGAGTGACTTTTTAAGATTCACAGCCCTAATAGAAAGGCAAGAAACCAGCTGAAATCAATCAGAAATTAGGAAACCATCCCATCCCCCGTCAGTGTAAATTAATTTCAGCTGGTTAAATCCTGACTGATAGCCTTTAAAAAGGTCTATGAATATCATATTGTCACACCACAAAGAATTCATGATGGGTAGAAGCAAAGAGCTCCCTCTAGACCTTCACAACCTTATTGCTGCAAAACAATGATGGCATTGGTTCCAGGTGCATTTCTAAACTGCTGAATGTTCCAGGGAGCACGGTTAGAGCCAACATTCGGAAGTGGAAAGAACATAATTTTACCATAAACAAGCCATGACCAGGAGCTCCTCGCAAGATTTCTGACAGCGGAGTCAAAACAATTATCAGAAGAGTTATCCAAGCTTGAGCCAAAGACCACTCGTGAAGAGCTCCAGAAAGACCTAGAGTTAGCAGGTACTGCTGTTTCAAAGAAAACAATAATTAATGCACTCAACCGACATTCTATGCCCGCTCACCTTGCAAGACTCCACTGCTGACGAAAAAGCATGTTAAGGCTCATTTAATGTTTGCTGCACAACATTTGGGCAAGCCAGTAAAATACTGGGAAAATATAGTCTGGTCAGATGAGATCAAAATTGACCTTTCTGGATGCCACAACACACAGCATGTTTGAAGGAGAACTGGCACTGCACATCCCATCATGGTGTGGGGGTGTTTTTCAGCACATGGTACAGGCAGACTTCATATAACTTAAGGAAAGATGAATGGACAAATGTACAGAAACATCCATGATAAGAACCTGTTGCTATCTGCCAAGATGCTGAAGATAAAATGAGGGTGGACATTTCAGCAAGACAATGATCCCAAACACACAGTCAAGTTAACTCTCAACTGGCTCCAGAGAAGGAAAATAAAGCTGCTGGAATGGCCCGGTCAGTCACCTGACTTGAATCCAATTGAAAATTTATGGAACGAATTGAAGATCAGAGTTCAAAGAAGAGATGCACGGAACCTTCAAGATTTGAAGACAGCTTGTGTGGAAGAATGGGCTAAAATCACTCCTGAGCAATGCCTGCGCCTAGTTTCTCCATACTGCAGGTGTTTGGAAGCTGTTATTACCAACAAAGGCTTTTGTACGAAATATTAAATGAATTTCACCAAGTGTGTTCAATACTTATTCCCTGTGTCATTCCACTTTATTAAATATAACTTGTGAACACAGTTGCCTTGATTTCTTTGTATGTATGGATTACTTCTGTTACTGATATCTGGTGAAAATCTCAGGTCAAGCGGTCCATCAGAAATATGTTTAATGAAAAAAATGTTAATGTGTTCAATACTTATTTTCCCAGCTGTATAATAGTTGCACATGTTTATGTTAAGCAGGCTTTCAACAAGACACATTAGGAATTTTTAATAAACTACATCAATTTTAATTCCAAAACAGCTAAATTTCAGAGTGGGTGGAAGACAGACTCATCACTGTACTTTGCGATCCCCCCCCCCCAAAAAAAAAAAAAAAAAAATATATATATTATATATATATATATATATATTTTTTTTTTTACAAAATCCTAGCCCTTTTGATGACTGATAAATTTTCCCAGAAAATATCATGAAAAGCAAGATTATTGTTGATGTCATGAAGACCACTTTATGCCACTGATATGATAAAAATTTATGCTAATCTTTTCAAAGAGCATTAACAGCTTCATTGACTCAAAAATTGTTTTTTTTTTCCTTTAGATTTTAACCTTTTGAAATGATTACATAATTATTGAAAAAATATCAACACACATCTCTTTAGAAAAAAAAAAGCTTTTATATACTGTAGTTTCTCTGTACAGTAAGCCATTTTAACTCTTATGGGTTCACTTCAGAACATCACTAAAAGGTAAACATTACTAGCCTTGATACCTGTCCACTGCTCTATTATTGGTCAGCCTAGCTGTCATGTAAAGTGGTGTGAAAAAGTGTTCACCTCCTTCCTGATTTATCACTTTTTTGTAGGTTTGTCACACTTAAATGTTTCAGATCATCAAACAAATTTAAATATTAGACAAAGATAACACAAGTAAACACAAAATGCAGTTGTTAAATGAAGGTATTTATTATTAAGGGTAAAAAAAATCCAAACCTACATGGCCCTGTGTGAAAAAGTGATTGCCCTCCCATGATAAAACATAAATTAACTGTGGTTTATCACATCTTTGGAAAGCTGAGTTCAATTTCTCTAGTCACACCCAGGCCTGATTACTGCCACACCTGTTCTCAATCAAGAAATCACTTAAATAGGACCTGCCTGACAAAGTGAAGTAGACCAAAAGATCCTTAAAAGCTCGACATCATGCTGCGATCCAAAAAAATTCAGGAACAAATGAGAAACAAAGTAACTGAGATCTATCAGTCTGGAAAGGGTTATAAAGCCATTTCTAAAGCTTTGGGACTCCAGCGATCCACAGTGAGAGCCATTATCTGCAAATGGTGAAAACATGGAACAGTGGTGAACCTTCCCAGGAGTGGCTGGTCGACCAAAATTACCCCAAGAGCACAGCGATGACTCACCCAAGAGGTCACAAAAGACCCCACAACAACATCCAAAGAAATGCAGGCCTCACTCTAGACTCCACCATAAGAAAAATGGCAGATTTCCAAGACGAAAACTACTACTGAGCAAAAAGAACATAAAGGCTCTTATCAGTTTTGCCAGAAAACATCTTGATGATCCCCAATACTTTTGGGAAAATACTCTGTGGACTGACGAGACAAAAGTTGAACTTTTTGGAAGGTGTGTGTCCCAGTACATCCGGTGTAAAAGTAACAGCATTTCAGAAAAGGAACATCATACCAACAGTAAAATATGGTGGTGGTAGTGTGATGCTCTGGGGCTGTTTTGCTGCTTCAGGTCCTGGAAGACTTGCTGTGGTAAATGAAGCCATGAATTCTGCTGTCTGCCAAAAAATCCTGAAGGAGAATGTTCGGCCATCTGTTCGTGACCTCAAGCTGAAGGGCACTTGGGTTCTGCAGGAAGACAATGATCCAAAACACACCAGCAAGTCCAAATCTGAATGGCTTAAGAAAAACCAAAATGGAGACTTTGGAGTGGCCTATTCAAAGTCCTGACTTGAATCTAATTAAGATGCTGTGGCTAAATTACAACAATTCTGTAAAAATGAGTGGGCCAAAATTCCTCCACAGTGCTGTAAAAGACTCACTGCCAGTTACTGCAAACGCTTGATTGCAGTTGTTGCTGCTAAGGGTGGTCCAACCAGTTATTAGGTTTAGGGGGCAATTAGTTTTTCCCCACACAGGGCCATGTAGGTTTGGATTTTTTTCCTCTTAATATAAATCAGTCAATCAATCAAAACTTCATTCCAGACTCAAAGTCCATCAAAATAAAAAACAAACAAAAACAAGACAATTAAAACAATTAAAATAATAAATTATTATTATAATAAATACATTCATTTTGTGTTTACTTGTGTTATCTTTGTCTAATATTTAAATTTGTTTGATGAGCTGAAACATTTGTGTGACAAACATATAAAAAAAATGAGAAATCAGGAAGGGGGCAAACACTTTTTCACACCACTGTAGATCGGCAGGTAGCCAAGGGCATTAGCTTAAGACTGACTTATTACAAGTTTGAAGATACCGGTGATGCTAATTACAGGACACATGTCCCTATGGTCAAATTATTTCCAATCTTTTCTTGGGGTCTCATCATTTTTGTCCAGGCCAGTTTCATTAGTTTGCTTTTAAAAATGATTCTGTTGAACCAAATTCAAAAGCAATGTCTGATTTTCATGAGTTCATTTTCAGAAAATTTATTTATCATTACTTTTGTCAGTTTCAAGTTTTTTTAGTGACCACTGTCGGATTGTATTTCTTTAACGGAAGATCACCAACAAATCTGTCCACATCTGTATACTGTTATTATTTTACTTTTAACTTCTTATGCTGTAAATAGTGTTTTGCCCTATTTATTTTTTATTATTGCTCTGAGTGCTACTATCCCTTTTGCTGCTGAAATACTGTAAATTTCTGTTGTAAGACTAATAAAGGTTTATGTTATGTTATCTTAATGTGCAAAACACCAATTTAAAATGATTTATAATGTGATGCAGAAAACTGGTAACACGAACATAACATCTGAATGAAATAGCTGAAAAGCAGAAACATTTCAGGGAGAGGCTTTGGTTCATGTGCAACACACCTTTTCAGAAAAAAGAGGAACCCCGCTCCCCTCCAATGACTGCAAACAAAGGAGCTTTGGTTTTTCATCAGAATTCATCACATCAATAGCTCACAGCAATCGTTTTTGGTTGAAGCAGAATTTAAAAGGACTGGGTTTCAAACGCCTTGCAAAAGAAAAGTTGGCTCAAGTGCTCCTCAGGAGAGTTACCCGGCCTTGATCTCTTGAAAAGCTGCAGATACAGGCAGGGGAGAGAAGCGGGGAAAATCCTCGAGTGCTTGTCTACCTCTCAAACCCCAACTGTCAACGAGTCTCAGGATGCTGTTGGAGAAGTCTGTCTCTTCCAAAATTATTCAGCCTTTCTCTAAAGCTGTAATGTGTGAGCATGGATTTGCTATCCAGTAGGATACAGAGACTTCCTCATAACCCCTACAGTGAAAATGGTCAACAATAACAAAGAAGACTTGTGATGGCAGTGAGGGGTACGTACCCAGAGAGGTAACAAAATGTTCATGGGCACTCAGGGTTTTCATGCAGCGCTTGTTCTTGTAGTCCCAGACCCTTAAGGTCTTATCATCTGCACAGGTCACAATAAACTTTCCACCAGGGTGGAAGAGGATCCCACGAACCCAGTTGTCATGGCCAACCTTTGAGACGGACCCGATTTTATTCATTGTGCAAAAGGTTTTCACAAAATACAAATTACAGTATAAATGTTTATAGAAAAAATATAATGGCAGAAAAACACCTCACCAGCGTCATAAGGCACATGCCAATGCTAACATCCCACATCTTGATGGTCTTGTCTCTGGAGCCAGACAGCAGGAATGGACCCGGTTTACCACTCTTCTTGGTCTAGTCAGGCAGAAATGGGTGAAAAATAAATGTCATCCATGTGTGAAATTATCTGTACTTTCTGCTGCTTATGTACTCAGACATGGAACAAAGACAACATTAATGTTTATCTGAACATCTGGAGTAACAAAGAAAAATCACAAAATCCTGGCTATAAGTAGGAACAAACCTTAAAATTAACTTTAAATTTTCCAGTAAACAAAACATAGAAATACAAAAAATATTTTTTAAAATATTAGCCATTACATGTCTAACATGCATAGCTAATCTCAAACAAGTGAGCTGCATCTCAAGATTAACAATCAGTGATGCTGCGTCTTTACTCCTTTGGTCTGTTAAAATGTTCCGCTGTAGAACTCAAGACAATCACTGCAGCAGAACAAATGGAGCAGCTGAAGACCTCAAATAGTGGAAACACATGCGCAAACATCTGTGACACAACAGCTGTGTTCCACTCAAAAAATAATCCACTCAAAAGCAAAGTAAACCTTCTCTGCATGTTAAATTTAGTTTGGGAAACAAACACCAAACACCATCAGTTTCTGGGCAAGTGAACACAGTGTTGTCTGGGAGAACAGCTGCAGGGGGAAAAACCTGTTTTACTCTGTCAAGACAACAGGCAAAAAATACTGGAGATCACAAGGCTTGAGGAGGGGGAATGGGCTGACTCTAAACAGATATCTGTAAAGCAAGGCCCCGGGGCCTGATCCAGCCCCTGGACCATCTCAATTTAGCATCCCATGTTCCAAAAGGAAAGAAAAACAACCCTTTACAAATCAATCAGAGGCATAATTATTCTTTTATGCATTATGCCTTTATTTAACTCACATCCAATGTTAATTTATATCAGTGAGACATACAGAACTGTACAACAAATGATTGAAATGATGTAGATTATATAGTATTTAGTTTGGTCTTGTGTGTGGTGCTTTTCTTACTTTATATAAGTCACTGACTCTTCTCTTTGAGGGAAAAATGCTCATAGAAGTGTGCAAATTGACTTCACATTGTAGTATACTTATTTTCCTTGGCATTATTCGGTTTCTATGCTTTCGTGTAGTTATGTTTGACAAGTTAAGTAGTTACCTCATCTCTTGATTAATTAGGATAGCAGATTCAAAAATAACTTCCAAGAGGTATTACCAAATGGCTATAGCAGGGGTGCCCAACCTGGGGCTCCTGGACCATTCAGGTTTCTGTGGGAAATTTTCTAATTTCACTTCTTAATTGGTCCAAAGATTTGCAAATAATTTGTCATTGTTGTGCATGTGTTCTGTAGACACCCTTGCACCCATGCACAACAACAGCAAATTATTTGCAAATCTTTGGACCAATTAAGAAGTGAAATGAGAAAATTTCCCATAGAAACCTGAACGTTCCAGAAGCCCCAGGTTGGGCAGCCCTGGGCTATAGATTTGAAAAAAATTGCCTGTAAGACAGGGGATGGCAATTTCTGTTGCGCAAATAGCCATTCTGAGCATTATCGACCAAAAAAAAAAAATTCCGCAGCTGCAAAATATAGGAGTAATAAAATGTGGTAATCCATAAACTGGTGTGTCAACCTTATTAATAGAACAGGTTTTTTTAATTTAAATATGCAACTTTTCTCTTTTACTTCACTATAACTTTTATTGTAAATTTTCAACTTTTTTCCTGTAAATTTGACTTGTCTTTTGTAGACGTGTGCATTCTCTTTTAGGCAAACTTTTTACAACTTTTTGCCTTGGAAGCCTAATTTTTTTCTTAGAAATCTGTGACTTTTTATCAAAATACTTTTTTTCCCCCTCATAAATTTGAGACCATTTGTTTGCATCAATTTTTGTTTTTCCTCTGAAAATTTTACTTGCAAGTTTGGGAAATTCTCTTAAATGTGTCACTTGGCAACATTTCTTTTATATCTGAAAATCTGTTCCTTGTGAGCTAGTATTTCTTTTTTGAGCCATAGTGAGTCAAAGATTGCAGACTCGCATTAAGGACTTCCAAGTTATTTAGGACTGATCAGCTCTTATGCATGTTTGGAAGCACATGATTGTACAATGATGATTATCTTATCTATGATCTGATGATCACTGTCATGCTGGTGTCATACTGCTACACTGTCTTCATAATGATGCATATTAGAGCCATCTCAGAACATCTCATCAAGATGAGATGACCTCTGTGTCATTTATCCAAATAGGAGAGAACTCAGTGAACACCAGAGTGTTTTTTTTTTTTACCTCTGAACCTGTGGCATCTAGGATGGTGGAGTGGGCATTCTCCGGTGCCCATGAGATGCACTCCACTACATGTTCGTGCTCTCGCAGCTCAGCCTTGCATTCTTTGGTGGCTACGACCCAAACACGAACTGTCTGGTCATTAGAGCAGCTGGCAATCAGTGTGCCGTCCTGGTTGGGCCGCACCATCCTGACCCACTCCCTGTGGCCTGTGAAGGTCTTTACACAATAGCTAGTGGGGAAAAAAAAGTAAAGGAGTAATGAAGCTGTCAGGATTTATGTGACGATATAAAACAATGTCATACACAAAAAAGTGTAAAATAGTTTAAAGATGTTTTTTTTTTTTTTGTTTGTTTTTCATACCCAGTTGCCACCTCCCACATTTTTATGGTTTTGTCCCTAGAGGCAGAAACAATGTGATCTCCATTGGGCATGATGGCTACAGATGAAACATTGTGGTCATGGCCTGAAAACCAGAAACATGAAAAAACACCAGTATATCAGTAAGCGTTGGAGACTTAAAGGTACCAGTCACTAAAACATGATGTGTTTGTGGGTTCTAAAATGCTTGGGTCATATGATTACAGTAACAAGGGCACTCTGAAGTGAGAGCAATATCCCCTCCCTCAGGTTTCTTTGAAAATCCCAATATATCACTGAAGGAAAGCAGTTTATCTTTTCCATATAATTATTGGGGCAGAACCAAATTATGATAAGCCTATCATCCATGAATATACAACAAAATTAGTTGTATACAACCCATAGTTGTAGGTCAGGATCCCAAGGTGAACCTGTGTAAAGTTTGGTGACCCTAGAGAGCTTTACACATTCTATAGTAAGAGGGCACAGGGAATGCTAACCATGACCTTTTGACTCCAAACCTGCAGTCAGAGGTCATGGTTTCAGGGTGAACCTGTGTACCAGGATTGATGACCCTAGCATTCTTTGTTGTAGTTTACATGCCATTTTTGACCTTGACCTTGCAATCAAAAAAATTATAGTCACACTTCTGGGTCATAGGGTGAACCTGTGTACAAAGTTTGGTGACCCGAGCTGTATTCATTGTATAGTAATAGGCCAGAGGTAATGCCAACCCTGACCTTTTGACTCCAAACCTATAGTCACAGTTCAAGGTCACAGGGTGAGCATGTGTACAACAAGGGTTAGTGACCCTAGCTTTACTTGTTCCATCCACCGTATTCCTGGGGGTGCCGTTGTAGGAACGATTATTGGCAGAACTTTTGGTTTTGGCTGAAGAAATGTTAAATCAGTCAGCAAAAATGGAGTAGCAGGGGCATTCAAACTAGTGTTTTTAAAAGTTTTTCAAATTCATTTTAATGTATAGTCCACGTACGTGTTTTGCACTCAAGCAGCAGCTAATTTCAGCACTTGTAGCTTTTGTATTTTTTTTTTGAATGTTTTGGCGTAGTTCCGGTACTTGTTGCTGGTGTTCGTGGTTGTGCCATAGACTGTATAAATGGAGGCGTCTCACCGGCAATGCGTAGATCACGCACTGAAAACGAAAAAGGACTGTTGGTGCAATCGGTGGTACAGACACAGGACAGACACAACAGCAACAGGTATGTTTTCACTTGTATGAATGTCACAGATCTGACGCTTATGTGTTATATGTGTCACCAGAAATATGTGTCATCAGAATGAAGGCTGCACAAAGTAAAATAATAAATAAAAAAATAACAGTTTGCTTCCTAAGGCTAAACTTTGCCATTGTTGTGCATGTGTTCTGTAGGGCCTACAGAACACATGCACAACAATGGCAAAGTATTTGCATTTCTTGTACCAATTAAGAAGTGAAATTAGATAATTTCCCACAAAAACCTGAACGCACCAGGGCACACTGGTTAAAAAACGCATTTAACCGGGCTACTGGTGCTGAAAGGCAGGCAACCGACAAACTAGCCCCATTCCGGGATTTTTGGATCATGTTTCAAGCACAACTCTTTGTTTTAACCAAATAAAACATTTTAAGTGAAAAGAAATACTCTGGTATTGCTTAATAATCCAATTAACAGTTAAATTTTGTGTGGGGTCCAAACGGACCCCAGTTGGTACTATTTGTATGTAAAATATGTTGGTAGAAAGATACCAAATAGTTTTTTGGGTTTTTTTGCATTAGTTGCACTGCCTTGGAACGATATGGACTAGCAGCTTCAGCATGCATTTGTTTTGGTGTATCAACTTATTTGTTGAGGTGTACATCTGTACGCCTGCTTAATTTAATCGGTTAAGCGTAGACATTTGACCTAATTAATGTTGTACATGGGCTGGTAGTGAATCCATGGACGAATGAATGAATAAATGAATGACTCGTAATAGCATACAATAGCAGTGCCCAAAAGAGAAAAAAGATAGAAAAATACCAAGATAAGATAAGATAAGCTAAGCCTTTATAAGATAAGATAAGATAAGATAAGATAAGCCTTTATTAGTCCCACAACGGGGAAATTCCAGGATTGCAACAGCACAGGGATAGCAACACTCAGAGCAACAATCAGAAGGCAAGAAAAAAAACAAGCAAGCAAGAGCAGCTAATATACATATGTACATATTACTATAAAATATACACACACACACACACACACACACACACACACACACACACACACACACACACACACACAGACACACAGTGCAGAGCATTGTAGCTGGATGGAATAAATATATGAATATATGAACACACAGTGCAGAGCATTGCAGCTAGATGGAATAAATATGTAAATATATAAACACCCACAGTACGGAGCATTGCAGCTAGGTGGAATAAATATGCAAGTATATAAACACACACAGTGCGGAGCAATGTAGCTAGATGGAATAATATGTAGATATATAAAAACACAGTGCGGAGCATTGTAGCTAGATGGAATAAATATATAGATATATAAATATAAACACACCCAGTGCAGAGCATTGTAGCTAGATGGAATAAATATGTAAATATATAAACACACACAGTGCGGAGCATTATTAGTCCCACAATGGGGAAATTCCAGGATTGCAACAGCACAGGGATAGCAACACTCGGAGCAACAATCAGAAGGCAAGAAAAAACAAGAGCAGCGAGTATACATAAGTACATAAATAAAATAAGGCCAGAATGCCAGAATAAGGATGCTGATATCAGAGCATCTGAATATTTCTACAAACAGCAGAAACATTTTTTTTCCTCCAAGTGCCATTTCAATCACAAACTTGTAAATGGTGAGTACGTTTCAAGACAATGGCCCTCATCTGAACGTGATTATATGGTGCGCTCAAATCCTACGAACACTGAGTTTGGGTACACAAATTTTCAAGTCAGTGTAGTCTCCCGTGCAGTAGACTACTAGCTTTGTGGGAGAATTATTTCATCATATCAAATTATAATGAACAGTGCAACCTTCCACGTGATATGTTTGCCTTGTGTTATATTTAGAGAATTCTGACGATTTACTTTCAAGACTAGAGAGGTGGCTGCTAGTAATTATATACATATTTATGTTACTGCAGACAATATTAAAACAGATTTAAGAAGAAATTTTAAAAAACTAGTTATTTGATGGCATGTATAAAACTGAATTTAGTTTGTGAAATGTTTTTGCCGCTGCAGTTGAGCTTTTTTCTGCTGTTTTATTATTGTATTTATATTTATACTGTAATAAGGAGTCTCCTGTGTGAGCTCTTTGTTAAAATAATATTCTAAAAATATTTCTTTGACTAAGTTTTCTGTTATGTAGTACAGAATCTCATAATAGTTATCCCTTAAAAAGGCTCCATTAACTAGACCACAACGGAGCTTTACGCACAGAAGTGTCCGGCCAAAGTGACCTGGTGCATCAGGGTTTTAAAAAGAAAAAACCTGCTCTGGATTAGCAAGAGAACTTCGGATTAGCAGAGATGATGTGGTGACATTATTTTATTTTGTCCTGTGCGTTTCTACACATTATTGAGATATGACACACAGCTGTGGCTGTTTTGCAGCCAATATGCACAGCTGCACATCAGACAGTTATTCTGGAGAGGGGACATCTTTCTGCAGTTCTAAATAGTCAGTAATAAATTCTCATGTTTGACAAGTATGCCTTAAAATGATAAAATGGACAACATTTAATCAAACTGTCATCTAAGTCAAACAATAGGCTACAGATCTATATTATAATCCTCAACTGGAAATCAGCTGATCAAATCAAAGGTGTTGCGCAACATCAGTCTCCATAGTTTGTTGGGGTTTTTTTTGCATTTAAAGCGACGGTTTGAGGATAACCATACTATAATACTTTATTATTTTTCCCCATTTCTCTTATCTACCTTATTCCTGGGGGTGCCGCTATAGAAACGATTATGGGCGGAGCTTCCGGTTTCGGCTGAAGTAGTGTTAAATCAGTCAGCAAGAGTGAAGTAGCAGGGGCATTTAAAATAGCATTTTTAAAAGTTTTTCAAATTCATTTTAATGTATAGTCCACATGCGTGTTTTGCACTCAAGTGGCAGCTAATTTCAGCTATTGTAGTTTTTGTATTTTTTGAATGTTTTGGCATAGTTCTGGTACTTCTTGTAAAGTTCGTGGTTTTGCCATAGACTGTATAAATGGAGGCTTCTCACCCTGCAATGTGCAGATCATGCACTGAAAATGAAAAAGGACTGTTGGTGTGATTGGTGGTAAAGACACAGGACAGACAAGAGCAACAGGTATGTTTTCACTTGTATGAATGTCACAGATCTGACATTTATGTGTTATACATGTCACCAGAATGAAGGCTGCATGAAGTAAAATAATAAATAAAAAAATAGTAACAATTTGCTTCCTAAGGCTTAATAATTTAAGAAAGATATCAAATAGTTTTTTGGGGTTTTTTTGCATTTGTTGCACTGCCTTGGAACGACATGGACTTCAGCATGCATTAATTTTTAAATTATCACAAAATATACGCCAATAAAATTCTGAACAATTGTCAGAAAATGTCTGTACATGTTAAGTTAAATAACAAGCATTCACGGCATGACAGCAGCATGAGCATTTTAATTTTGGGGTAGAACAAACAGCTGCAGCAATCTGTATTTACCCCAACATTAAAACACCCAGGCACGGTGTTGTGGTTCTTTGTGGCTCTGACTAGATTCTACGTCTGGTCTGAGGCAAATTTGATTATGTCCAACATTTTTAACAAAATGCTGCCAACTTTACTGCAGTGGAGACATTGATATATCTCAGAGTTTTTGTTTACAGCGTTAGCATCTTAGGAGCGGCGCTAACAGACGGAGCTACTGTCTGCCAGGCCACTTTTTAAGGTCATCTTCCTATCCCTAGATAGTCGTGGGAAGTGGTATGATTATAGTACTGTTTTAGAGGTGCAAAAGGCCGTGTTTCTGCATTTCTGATGCCAAAGTCATTGTTTGTTAACAAGGAAAAGTGTCCCATTTCAGTGACAACCATACGTTCTAAACTAGTACCAGAAGTTGCTACCATAATTCACGCAAGGCATCATGGGCCCTAGGAATAAGGTGGATAATCATGTTAATTTTTAATTTGGAAAAGTTTCTCTTTTTGCCATCTCATGTTCCATTGTGTCGTAAATTCTGGGGGTGAGACCTGGACATGGAAATCAAATCAGTCAGATTCGTCAGATTTATTAATGAGTAAGCAATCGTATGATGAGACTGACCAGATGCGCACAGTTTCAAAAATACCACGTAGACCTTTTTGTATGATCATATTTATGCCCAAATGTGCACCAATTTCTACCACTTTTGATAAATGAGGGCCAATGGCTTCTATATTCTCCTTCCACTGGCTGTTTGTATTGTTTTGCCACAATTTCCAGTATGGATGTTCCTTTTTGCATTTATAAAGGTTAGTAGTTGTTACAAATTTTACAGTAACATTTTGAGTAACTGATACTGCTTTGTGATGTCATGTTGCTTCATTGATGCTAGTGTTGCCTTTTTTCACATTTATCTGAGGATATTAGATGATGGTCACTGCTGTAGTACAGTGCAGACTGTCCTATTTTTGTAATGGTTTCATGATTCATTTGTTCTTGTGGTCAGTGCAGCAGCACCTAATTAAAGTTTTGGGTTGATACAAGATGTTTGTCAGTTGTTAGTCCTAATGCCACTACATTTTTCTGCTGTTCAAGCGAAACCTAGAACTTTGTGGCCATTCACTTTAGTAATTTAGGACCTTGAAGGTCAAGCTGATCCATCAGCGACGCGGGCTACATGGCCACAACAATCCAATAACTAGGAATAATCAGATAATGGTAATAATCTGATTTGACATGTTTACATGCACTAAATAAATGGTTTATTGGACAATAAACTATGTGTGTTAATGTAATTTCTCCAAACACAATAATTGCCTTTAATCCGATTATTGTTTTTACATGACTGCTTGAATAATCATATAACTCCAGCAAAATCCGATTATAAATTGTTTATTACCGTGCATGTAAACATAGCCATTCTGCATATCATGTTCCCATAAATAATATGTGGGAGGGCCACAAAAATTGCTCTCGCCCAGGGGCCCACAACCTCCTTAATCCGGCCCTGACCTGAGCATATATGTTGTTCATTACTTGACATGATTTTAGCTCATCTAACTACAGTTTATTATTTTCTGAACTGGACCAAAGGTGGTTAGCTGTCATTTGCAGCACCAGTCATATTTATTTGTTTAACTGTATACTTTATTAATCTCAAGAGGGAAATTCAGGGCATCCACGTGGATGGATGAGGCAGCCACGGTGCGGCACCAATCCCTTCACCATTCACACCTAGGACCACTTCAGAGTCTCCACTTGACCTAACTATCCCATTAATTACAGAACCCACACACCCCTGTCCCACAGTGATGCTTTATTTCACCCATTCTTTCAATTTTACTTACAGTGGTGTGAAAAAAGTGTTGGCTCCCTTCCTGATCTCTCATTTTTTTTGTAAGTTTGTCAGACTTAAATGCTTCAGATCATCAAACAAATTTAAATACTAGACAAAGATAACACAAGTAAACACAAAACACAGTTTTTAAATCAAGGTGTTTATTATTAAGGTGAAGAAAAAAAAAAATCCAACCCTACATCGCCCTGTGTGAAAAAGTGATTGCCCCCTAAACCTAATAACTGGTTGGGCCATCCTTAACAGCAACAACTGCAATCAAGTGTTTGCAGTAACTGGCAATGAGTCTTTTACAGTGCTGTGGAAGAATTTTGGCCCACTCATCTTTGCAGAATTGTTGTAATTCAGCCACATTGGAGGGTTTTCGAGCATGAACCGCCTTTTTAAGGTCATGCCACAGCATCTCAATCAGATTCAGGTCAGGAGTTGACTAGGCCACTCCAAAGTCTTCATTTTGTTTTTCTTAAGCCATTCAGAGGTGGACAGTGGTGTGTTTTGGATCATTGTCCTGCTGCACAACCCAAGTGCGCTTCAGCTGGAGGTCACGAACAGACGGCCGGATATTCTCCTTCAGGATTTTTTGGTAGACAGCAGAATTCATGGTTCCTTTTACCACAGCAAGTCTTCCAGGTCCTGAAGCAGCAAAACAGCCCCAGACCATCACACCACCACCACCACCATATTTTACTGTTGGTAAGATGTTCCTTTTCTGAAATGCTGTGTTACTTTTAAGCCGGATGTAATGGGACACACACCTTCCAAAAAGTTCAACTTTTGTCTTGTCAGTCCACAGAGTATTTTCCCAAATGTCTTGGGGATCATCAAGATGTTTTCTGGCAAAACTGAGGAGCCTTTATGATCTTTTTGCTCAGCAGTGGTTTTTGTCTTGGAACTCTGATATGAAGGCCATTTTTGTCCAGTCTCTTGCTTATGGTGGAGTCATGAACACTGACCTTAACTGAGGCAAGTGAGGCCTGCAGTTCTTTGGCTGTTGTTGTGGGGTCTTTTGTCACCTCTTGGATGAGTCATCACTGTGCTCTTGGGGTAATTTTGGTTGGATGGCTCCTCCTGGGAAGGTTCACCACTGTTCCATGTTCTCACCATTTGTGGATAATGGCTCTCACTGTGGTTCGCTGGAGTCCCAAAGCTTTAGAAATGGCTTTATGACCTTTTCCAGACTGAAATATCTCTAATACTTTGTTTCTCATTTGGATCACAGCATGATGTCTAGCTTTTGAGGATCTTTTAGTCTACTTCATTTTAGCCCCTTTTCCACTAGTCCCCACTTGGCCCTATACGGTACGACTCGGCCCGGTTTATAGCCTTTTCCATTATACCCAGCACCAGTTAACAGGTCCTATTTTCGTACCTATTCGAGGCCAGGGTACAACAGTGCTGAGTCGAGCCGAGATGTGACGTCAACAGACTGCGAGCCACTGATTGGTCAGGGTGTAATGTCACAAAAGCGTCCGTCTTCTGTGGAATCTACACAATCGCCATTTGCAATAGTTCGCGGACTAAACTCGGTCACCGAGTAAATACGATATTAATAGAGATGGCATTGTAGGTTTCGCGGAAATCTACACCGTGGTCCAACGAAGAGGTGCAGAGTTTTCTGTGCTTGGTGGCAGATCCACAGTGAGGAGAGTAACCCGCACCGATACAGATGGCAGCCCAGCATAGAACCGGACTACGGACAAGCTGAAGATGAACGTGAGAGAACCATCGATGGTGAGTGATTTGTAATATTGTGCATCTGTTCGCTTATTTAATAATAATAATAATAATAATAATAATAATGCATCAGATTTATATAGCGCTTTATCATAGACACTCAAAGACGCTTTACAAGTAGATACATTATTCATTCACTCCAGACAGACAATGGTAGTGGCAAGCTACTACTGTAGCCACAGCTGCCCTGGGGCAGGCTGACGGAAACGTGGCTGCCAATCCGCGCCAACGGCCTCGCCGGCCACCACTGAACATTTATACACATTCATACCCAGTGTTATGGGCACTGAAGGCAATGCGGGTGAAGTGTCTTGCCCAGGGACACAACGGCAGGATATCTGGGGAGAGCGGGATTCGAACCGCCAACCATCGGGTTATTAGACGACCTGCTCTATCTCCTGAGCCACTGCTGCCCCTATTTATCCTGTTGGTGGTAAGCTCACTTTTTTTGAGTGATACAGCGCCGTCCTGTCCTGGCTAACGAGTGTTAGCTAGTAGCTAGCTAGTAGCCAACTGCTGATACGCGCTTGTTTTGTCCTAAGTATTCGCTTGTGAGAGCAAAACGATGAAATATGTTAATCCTGGTTAAAGTCCTGGTTTTTGTACGTGTTGCACTTTGGTGCTGTGCATTAAGTTCTGTGTAATTTCTTTCTAGAATGTGTTTCCACATGCCAGGGGTTAGCCGCCCTCAGCATGCTGTGTTTATACTGTGGATACAGGTCAAGAGGACCCCAGGATCCAAAATCTCAACATATACAAGTGCATTTTCAAACCAGTGATTTATAAAGTGATTCATATAATTTTCTAAAGCATCAGAATAGACCCACACACCTATTCTGTGGATTTTCCATAAAAGGTGTTGGGACAGTGTTGTTGTGCTGTTCCACCATAAATCCCTGGATTGATAATGTACTTGTGCATGTACAGAGTGGATCGTGGGGTGCTCACTGGTCAGCGAAACGAAGCATTTTTGTCACATCCCACCACTGACTTTCATAAGTGTATTTCCCTTATACAGGTACATCTCCAAAAACTAGAATGTCATGAAAAAGTTCAATATTTTTTGTCACTCACTTCAGAAAGTGAAATCCATATATTATATAGATTCATTACACAGACAGTGATATATTTCAAGCGCTTATTTATTTTAATTTGGATGATTATGGCTTACAGCCCCTGAAAACCCCAAATTCAGTTTGGCAAAAAATTAGATTACATAAAATTAATTTTAAAAAAGTTTTTAAATAGAAATGTTGGCCGCTGAAATGTTGGTTAACATGGGCTGTAGCCATAATCATCAAAATTAAAATAAACACTTGCAATATATCACTGTCCGTGTAATGAATCTATATATGGGTTTCACTTTCTTAAATGACTGACAAAAAATATTGAACTTTTTCATGATATTCTAATTTTTTGAGATGTGCCTGTATATGTTTTGAACTTGCTTTAACTAACCACCATCCATTTCTGTCTTTGATCTAGGCAAGGGGAAAGGAAAAGCAGCTGCCCCACAACGGACCTTGCCACTGTGGAAAGTACTGAAATCCTTTGCTTTTATAGGTAAAGTGCCAAAACCAAAGTAGCACAATTTCCACTTAAAAGGCCTATATCATGCTATTTTAAGCCTTTCAGAGTAAACTATATGCATGTATGTGATAGTATATTACCTTTGGTACACTGGAGAATGAATTTCTTATGAAATATGAGTTATTTTCGCGAGCTACTTTTCCAACCCGGAAGTAAGATGCCTCGATTTCTGAGGCTCCGCCTCTCCTTCTTGTGGCTGCCGCCCATTTCATGACGTAACCCCTGAGCCGGCTGCTGGCTGGTTTGACGTGGGCTTCCGAAAATAAACTCCAACCATTTCTGACGAATAGGCTCTTCTTTAGGAAGGCTGAACAAACTCCTAAATCTCTCACAGCCAAAGACACATTTACGCCACTTAGAAGACATTGTCTTACGTAAAAAAGCAAACAGTTGTTGTCACTACGCAGATTAGGTGCGAGAGGAACTACTTCTTCACAGCGTCAATGCTAAAGTGAAAGAGTTTTGCCGATCACCGCTCCGTTAGCTGCGCGGAGAAAGTGGGTGTGTGCGTTAGCCTGGGGGCGGTGCTGGCAGTACAGGCACTTCCTGGAGTGGGCGGCTCGCCCACGTTCATACGTATGAACGTGGGGACCTAATCATTATCAGGAACAGGGCGGAGCAGCAGCTCAGAGAGCAGGGTTGAGGAGGAATACTCAGATGTGTGAATGGAGCAAAATACCACTTTGGGGGTGTTTTTGGTGAGGAATTAACATTATAACATGCTTAAAAGCTCAAAAAAGTCGATTTTGCATGATATAGGCCCTTTAATATAAAAGTGACTGAACTGAGATTTATTTGATTGTGTGAATATTAATTACAGAATAATTGAAAATGACTGGCACATCAACTATAAAATAAACTGCTTGTTAATTTTTTTTTTGTCAAATCACTTGTGTGATCCTTTGTGAGTTATATTCATAACTGTATGTTGCACTTTGGGGAATGAGAGTTGTTCAGTCATCAATATAATTTAGTTTATATATGTAGTTTAGAGTCTATCAATAAACTCATGCAGTAACAGGACACATTACAAATATTTGAGACCCACTGTAGTGCTTCCTTTTATATTTTAGCAATAAAAGTACAAAACACTGCCCACACTTGAAGCCAGGGCAAGACGAGAGACAGCAGTGACAGAGTGGTGGCTAAACTTTTATTGATTAAAAATTCCATATTTTGACTGAGCGACTCCATTCTCGGTGATGCACACTCTCAGTTAAAGTACTAGATTCCATTCAAGTGAATGTATTAATTCATTCTGATTGCTGAGGCCACAGTAAAAACAGATGATTTTAAATGTAACCCAGCCCTTGTAAATTGAAGCACAGCTACATGAAAATTGTAGTTAAATACAACAACAAAGTACTTTATTGTCACATTCAAATTGTAATCGCTCCTGTTTTGTTTTTCTTTTGAATTCTTGGATGGAATATGGGTGGGCAATATAAGCTGCGGCTTCAGCCATCACCCATTTCGGATAACCTATGCTGAACTGTATAATCAGAGGAGTTATTGTTTAATTTGACCTTGTTATATTTTTTTCCCCTTTGTTATATTATTCTTTTTCTTTTAATCTTTACTTTTAATCTATCTGAAATAAAGATTCATTCATTCATTCACACTCCACCACTGGCTTTTAGCAACAAGTGTATTTCCCAAATATGTTTTAAACTTGTTTTAATTAACCACCACCCATTTCTGTCTTTTGTCTAGGCAAAAGGGAAACGATCCACCCCAAACTGGACCTTGCCTCACTATTTACCGAGATGCAGGCTGAAGATCTGCTGAACTGGGACTAGTGTGAGCGGCACATCCCAGCTGCTTCTCAGTGAGGCAGTGTGGCCGGCGTGTGTGACCCATTCTAATTTTTTTTTTTATTTATTTATTTTTTTTACAGTTTGAATTTTGCACATTCTGAATAATCTGGAATTTGCTGCTGATTGTAATAAACAATTTAGTGACTTATGTGTTTGCATCATGATTTTCTATTTTGTCTGTTAAGACACCGGTGGGAAAAGAGTCAACTGTACAAACCATTTATCAGTGACTTTGAAAATAATGGCTCATTTTTAAGAAAAAGTAACCAAAACAATTATTTTATTAACTGAAGACTGTATTGTTGGATGTGCCACCGCAGAAGACCCTGCACACTTTAGTGACAGTACCAGTATATGGAGGAATTCTGGGCCATATTAGCATCTGTACTTTATCATAATGGGTTTGGGCAGGGGTGTCCAATCATGTGCCATGAAGGGCCAAGACCCTGCAGGCTTTGCCTCCAAACAGTGTCTTCAACAGCAGATTCCACTGAATTTCTTCCACTGACTGCTGATCAGTGAAAACACCTGCTGAAGAGACTGGGTAGAAGAGAGAACCTGCAGGGTCTTGGCCCTCCATGACACATGATTGGAAACCCCCGGGTTAGGGTTTAACGGGATTTAACATTTTAACACAAACTGCTTTATGGTTCATAATTCTGTTGACAGACTTACACCAAACCAAAAGTGATTTCTCAAACTGCTGGATTGTTCTTAGACAGCTTTTCCAATCTTTTAGTATTTAATTTGTGCCACTTGGTGGTAACCTTCACATATAAAAAAAGAGACATCTGCAAAAACTTCAAAGGTTTATTGTCAGTGCAATTCCCAGTGCAATACTACATGAATGCATGTATAGTACATTGTTGATGCAGAGAATATACAGTATATTTCTACAGTACATGTATCTAGTAAATCAAGTATTTTCCATGTAACCTTGTGACTGCATTATTTTAACTGCTTTTAATCCTAGATCAAGTTTGTTTTGGCCTAAAATGCATCATAATTGTCAAATACTGTATATCTTATTATACCTAACTCAGTACTGTTTACTTTTTGAATATATATTTTGTGGCTAATATAACTACAACCTGGCGATCAAGTTGTGTCAGCTGATCATTTTTTGCCATGACACCACCTCAGACTCAATGCTGCTGGAGCAGGTACGTCCATGATGTCTCGACAGTCTGTCCATGATTTTCACGCAGATCAGAGCAATCTGTTGCACAGGAAGCTCAACGTTTCTACAGTCATTCTTAAGTTCTATAACCACTGATCGTTTGTGAAGCCGGGGTGACATCAGTGACAGGCTGTGTTGAACGCCCAGACCGACCGTTTGAAGCGGTAATTTTCCCACAACAGAGCCATGTGAAACACACACACACACACACACACACACACACACAGAGCATACATATTTTAGTACCTATCAGCGATAACTTGCAGACATTACAGTGTAGTATGACATACTTAAAGCAAACTAGCATTAGCAACCATTAGCTTCCCGTCATATATGATCTAGTTTGTATCCTCACGTCTTCGGCTCTCCCAGAAGCTGTAGTACTATTCCAGAGTGTTTCGTCTCGCTGCCTGTACCCTTGTCTGGCGGTCCTTTGCATTTACGGTGACAAAAAGCCACAGACCGAGGAGTTGCCTTGTACAGCCGCCATGTTATGTTTTGCTTGGGTCGTGTGTTTTACATCACTGGAGTGTGGCGCCGCCTTGCTGTAAAAAAAATCCCGCCCACCCCAGGTGTACCCAGCTGCAATGGAAACACAACCGAGGCTGAAACGAGTAGTGGCGAGTAGTGTAGAGTAAGGCCGACTGGGGCTAGTGGAAAAGGGCCATTTGTCAGGCAGGTACTATTTAAGTGATTTCTTGATTGAGAACGGGTGTGGCAGTAATCAGGCCTGGGTGTGGCTAGAGAAATTGAACTCAGCTTTTTAAAGATGTGATAAACCACAGTTAATTTATGTTTTAACGGGGGAGGGGGGATCACTTTTGCACACTGAGCCATGTAGATTTGGATTTTTTTTACCCTTAATAATAAACACCTTCATTTAAAAACTGCATTTTGTGTTTACTTGTGTTATCTTTGTCTAATATTTAAATTTGTTTGATGATCTGAAACATTTAAGTATGACAAACATACCAAAAAAATGAGAAATCAGGAAGGGGGCAAACACTTTTTCACACCACTAAGTTAGTTCATGCTATGTGTGTTACCAGAACTTGGGGCTACCCAGCTAACATCAGCAAACATGGCGTCAACAACAAACCTCAAAAGTGATGAAAGAGGGAATGTGGGAGAGCGTTTAAAGAGACGGGCACTGAAATGAGCCATTCTAAGGAAGACTGAAAAAGATGGCCCAAAATGATGCTGCAACACTGGGGCATTTTAACCAAAGCATGGTACAAACATTTCATCAAGACCTATTATGGGAACTGTATTACCATGTGAAAAAAATACATTAAATACCTCTTTTTAAGCATTTCAAGACACCACAAACCCATGCAACATTTAAATCTGCTGAAACATGTCATTTAATAATTTCAGACGGCAACACGTGGTGCTTTTAATCTTTCTTTTTTTTTTTTTTTTTAGTTTAGGCAACACAATCCAAATGCAATAACACTTTTTGCATATCTTCAATATCTAAAACAACCAAAAGATGAGGGGTTTGGTCATAATTAGCCAATTAAATGATAAGTCAGGCAACCGATTTGCTGCAACCCAATTTCTTCCATGGGGAATAAGCAATGCCTAATTACCTAAAGACTGGGCCATATTTAAGCCGCTAAACAGATGAAGACACCACTAAGTATAATGTGAAAAAATGTGTGTGTGTGCTTGCGCACTTCTGTATTTGTACATGCCATGGGGCTATCATAAAGGCTTGGGGAGGGGGGGGGGGCTACACAAAAAAAAGTGCTATAAGGGTGCTGAAGAGGATAATTAAACTGCTGCCAAATCTGCTCTAATCTGCTTTACCAGTTGACCTTGGGTTTTTTGTAGCCGTCTCTAAAATGTGAAAAAGGGAGAAGAGGATTTTTTAAAAAGTATACAATTTAAAACGGTGTGGAAATGCCAGTAAAAAAAAAAAAATATGGAGAGAAAAAAGCAATGAACAAAAGATCACGCTTAAATTTTCCACTGGGTTTCTGCATAAGAACCTCCTGATGATGAACTTAGGTCATCTGTTTGAGGATGTGTATAAACAGCTCAAACCCTCATTTGTACCCTCCCCCCAAAACAAACAAACAAAAATCAAACAAAAACAAAAACAAAAACCAAGACCCAGTGAAAACTGTGGTTCATGATATGTAGCTTTTTTATACGTTCAAAAATGCCAGAGTGGAGTTCGTAGGCTTACTTATCTCATCAATGTTTATTGACATCTGCTTCACAAGCAAAACATTAATGAGTTCTTCTATTAAAGGCTTGATGATGAGAACAAAATTATCCATATGGTGGTCCATAAAGGCCCCAGGGAGTAAGTAAAGTATGGGAGTAGTGTTTACTCAGTAATTAAGACTATAAAAAGGTGGGCCATGCCTGAGGACTACAATGGAATGATTAGGAAAGAAAGACTATTAAAATGGTTTAATTTTAAGCAAAGCTTAATCCAGGTACATGTTTGTTAAGTGGTGCAAGACATTTTGTCAGTGGAATCTTCATGAAATGATAAAAAGCATTTACAGCACAACACATGAGCACTGTGCTGTCAAATTCTTGTTTTAATTATGGAAACTACAATAGAGCATATAAATATACAGCTCAATATAAATGCTAGTAGCTGTGATGCATGTCTAGAAATTCTATAAAATGTTCTACAGCAATGAAAATATTCATCTTCTCACCATACATGGTCCGAATGCAGTCAAAGCCTTGGAAGTCCCAAAGCTTGATAGTCATGTCTGCAGAACAGGAGGCGAGCAGTTTGCCAGTCTGGTCAAATGAGATGTCCTGCACTGAATCTGTGTGGCCCTTCAGTGTACGTTCAAAATCTCCCGTCTCATAGTCCCACACCTAGTAAAGCAAGTATATTACAGACATTACCGACTCAATCGGAAAGACACATTTGTGCTTTAGTTCAGACATTCTTTTACAAAACCCCAGCAAAGCACATAATATCACATCAAGTTCAGAAGGAAAAGACCTGCAGTTTGATAAACTTGTATTACAGTCACAACAATAAGACATACTGATAGTAAAAAAAATATATTTAAAATGTAGACATTACATACACTAAATTTAAAACACAACCAGAGAGACAATACAGATGACTGGGATGCTGATCAGACTTAAGAGGGGCAAGATTATTGCGTTGAGTGAGACAGAACAAACAATAAAACCCTGACTACTCAGAGTTGGGACCAGGAAGCAGAGTCGCAGTCTTACACGCCTCTCTGCAGCTCCTCTTCATCCGCCACCCCTCAGCTTAGCCCCTGTCTTCCCCATCAGAGAATCATTGTCTGCTCTCTCCAGTGTAAATAAAAATATAATGCATAAGCATCCCAAAGTGATAAAGCTAAATATTGGTAAAACTCAAATTAAACATAAAGCCTTTAAATTGAATGAATTGGCCTCTGTTCCTCCTCATAATTTAAAAATTAAATGTGGTTTATTAAATATTAGGTCTCTAACTCCCAAGTCTCTGTTAGTCCATGATCTGTTAATTGATCATCAGATTGATTTAATTTCCCTTACAGAGACTTGGTTAGGGCAAGAGGATTATGTTGGTTTAAATGAATCAACTCCCTCTGGTTATTTAAACTGTCAAAATCCCAGAAGTTCTGGTCGTGGAGGAGGAGCAGCAACAATTTACCATTCCAAATTACTAGTTAATGTAAAGCAAAAAACATGTTATAATTCCTTTGAGGGCCTGGTCCTCAGTATTGGGCACTTTAGCAATTTTAGGTTAAACCCAATTTTATTTGCCATAGTTTATCGTCCCCCATCAACCTACTCAGAATTTTTATCCGAATTTGCTGATTTCTTAGCTGATTTAATGCTGAAATCTGATAGAATAATTATAGTAGGGGACTTTAATATGCATGTGGATGTAGATAGTGACTGCCTTAATGTGGCATTTAATTCAATATTAGACTCGATTGGGTTTTCTCAGAAAGTAGGAAATTCTACTCATTACCTCCACCATACATTGGACCTTGTTCTGACATATGGCATAGAAATAGAAAATCTTATAGTGTCTCCTCATAACCCTGTACTGTCAGACCATTGTCTGTTAACCTTTGATTTTACTATTTCTGACTATTTGGCTCCTAAAGAAAAATATTATTACAGTAGATGCCTCTCAGATGATGCTGTTACCAAATTTATGCAGATTGTTTCCTCTATGCCATGTGTCAACACAACGGAAATAAGCTATAGACAGCTTGCTCCTTCTGTAATTGATAACATGGTGGATAGTGTTTCAGCTTCTCTGCATCAGACTCTAGACTTGGTGGCCCCCTTAAAAAAGAAAGTCTAATCAGAGATTTCTAACTCCTTAGTTCAACACAGAAACTCGTAGCTTAAAACAGAAGACTTGTCAATTAGAAAGAAAATGGCGCTCCACTAATTTACATGAAATCTATTTAGCTTGGAGAAATCATCTTTTAATTTATAAAAAATCTCTTAGAAAAGCTAGAACGAGTTATTACTCTGCATTAATAGAAGAGAACAAGAATAATCCCAGGTTTCTTTTCAGTACTGTAACCAGGTTGACAAAGAGTCAGGACTCTGTCAATCCTAGCATCCCCTTAGAGCTTACTAGTCAGGACTTTATGAACTTTTTCAATAATAAAATTTCATCCATCAGAGATAAAATCAATCAGATTCTTCCCACAGTTAACTTAAATACTGTAACTACTACAACTCCTATTGATGTCTGTCTTGATGAGTTTACTCCAATCGACCTTTGTGAGTTAGACAAAATAGTTTCCTCATCCAAACCTTCAACTTGTCTTTTAGACCCTATTCCTACCAGGTTATTTAAAGAAGTCTTCCCACTTATTGGTAGCCTTATTCTTCATATAATCAATTCTTCATTAACTTTAGGCCATGTACCGCAGGCTTTTAAAACGGCTGTAATTAAACCCTTACTCAAAAAGCCAACGCTAGATCCAGGAACTTTAGCTAACTATAGACCAATCTCTAATCTCCCCTTCATTTCAAAAATCTTAGAAAGAGTTGTTGCTACGCAATTATTTGACCACCTGCAGGGAAATGGTTTACTTGAAGAGTTTCAGTCTGGGTTTAGAGTCCATCATAGTACTGAAACAGCCTTAGCGAAGGTCACTAACGACCTCCTCATTGCATCTGATAATGGACTAGTTTCTGTACTTGTCCTTTTAGACCTTAGTGCAGCTTTTGATACTATCGATCATAATATTCTACTTGATAGATTAGAACACTATGTTGGACTTAATGGAACTTCGTTGCAGTGGTTTAGATCTTATTTATCTGATAGGTTTATTCATGTAAATAATGAGTTTTCTTTCAAATCAAAGCTCAGTCATGGAGTTCCACAGGGATCTGTGCTAGGCCCGACTCTTTTTAGTTTATATATGCTTCCGTTAGGCAACATTATTAGAAAGCACTGTATACATTTTCATTGTTATGCTGATGACACACAATTATACCTGTCAATGAAGCCAGATGATAGTAATCAATTAGCCAAGTTAGAAGCCTGTCTTAAGGAAATCAAAGCTTGGATGACTTGTAATTTCCTGCTATTAAATTCAGATAAGACTGAAGTCATTCTTGTTGGTCCAAAAAACCTTAGAAATTCCTTTCCAAATCAAACTTTCAGTTTGGATGCGGTTACTCTTTCTCTTAATAGCTCTGTGAGGAACCTTGGAGTTATTTTTGATCAGGATTTGTCCTTCAATTCACATATTAAATTTGTTTCTAAGACTGCCTTCTATCATTTGCGTAATATTGCCAAGATTAGGAGCATCTTGTCTCAGAGTGATGCTGAGAAACTGATCCACGCTTTTGTTAGCTCGAGATTAGATTACTGTAATTCTTTATTATCAGGCTGTCCTAAAACATCTTTAAAAAGTCTTCAGCTGATCCAAAATGCTGCAGCAAGAGTTTTAACAGGTACTAGAAAGAGAGATCATATCTCTCCGGTTCTGGCCTCCCTTCATTGGCTTCCCATAGAGTTTAGAATTAAGTTTAAAATCCTTCTTCTTACTTACAAAGCTCTAAACAATCAGGCTCCTTTTTATTTAAAAGATCTGATACTACTGTATTATCCTAACAGAGCACTACGCTCCCAAAATGCAGGATTACTTGTAATACCTAGAATCTCCAAAAGTACAATGGGAGGCAGAGCCTTCAGTTATCAAGCTCCTCTCCTGTGGAATCAGCTGCCAATCTGGATTCGGGAGTCAGACTCGATCTCTGTTTTTAAGAATAGGGCTAAAACCTACCTTTTTGATATAGCCTACAATTAGGGAGGGATCATGTGACTCTGAACCCTCCCTTAGATATGCTGCTAATAGGTTTAGTCAGCCGGGGGACCTCCAGTAATGCACTGGGCCTCACTCCTTTTCTCACTCTCAATGAAATATTTTTTTTGCTGGTCATTAACATTCGTTTGTTCTCTCCCATAGATTGAGTCCCCATCGTGCTGTTTGCTCTCTACATGTCTGTTCTTTTCTTCTTCTCTATCCCCTCACCCCCCAGCCAGTCGCAGCAGATGACTGCCCCTCCCTGAGCCTGGTTCTGCTGGAGGTTTCTTCCTGTTAAAAGGGAGTTTTTCCTCTCCACCGTCGCCAAGTGCTTGCTCACAGGGGATCGCCTGATTGCTGGGGTCTTTCTGCAACTGTGGGGGTTCCCCCTACAGTTGATAGTGCTATGAGATGACTGTTGTTGTGAAATGGCGCTATATAAATAAAGTTGAATTGAATTGAATTGAATAAAGGGTGATCAGTAGTAAGCCTGAAATTCTAGGCTGACAAAACTGTCGCATCTCAATTTTTTCAGCAGACATTTGACATAGAAGAATAAATCCTTCATGGTTCCAGAGCTGGACTGGCAATCTGGCATACCAGGCATATGCCCAGAAGGCCGACGCGTCGTCATCAGTATAATTACAATACTCACAAAAAGTATTTGACTTTCCGGTGAAATTTATGGAAAATGTAAAAAGTTCCTGCTACAGTGATATTATATCATGAAAGTAGGGCATTTAAGTAGAAGCATGCAGTGGTGATTTCCTCATCTCAAATAGTTTATTGAAACAAAAGCCAACAACAATGGTGGGTATACCACAACAAAAAATGTCAGTGTCTCAATAACTTGTCATGTGCCCTTGAGCGTCAATTATAGCATCACAACGTCTCATGCTGTTCACAGTGGACTTATTGTCTGCTGAGGCACGGCATTCCACTCTTCTTGAAGGGCGGCCCTCAGATCATTGAAGTTGTGGGGTGCAGGGTTACAAGCCTCTACACGGCAACTCAGCTGATCCCATAGGTTTTCTATGGGATTCAGGTCTGGAGAAAGTGCAGGCCACGCCATTTGAGGTACCCCAGCCTCCAGCAGCTGTTCCCTAATGATGCAACCTTGATGAGCTGGAGCATTGTCATCCATGAAGATAAAATTAGGCCAATGTTGTTCATGAAGGGCACAATGACTGGATTAATGATGTTATTTAGGTAGTATGGGCTTGTCACTGTACCATTCACAAGGTGTAGGGCAGTTCTGTAAAGAGTAGACACACCCGCCCAGACTGTAACACCACCGCCACCAAAGGCTCGTCTGGTAACAACAGTGGCTGATGCATAGCACTCTCCTTGACATCTCCAACATCGTTGGCGGCTATCATTTCTGCTCAATGTGAATCGACTTTCATCAGAGAACAGCACTGAGGCCCACTGGTCCCTTGTCCAGCGTGAATTATCCCTGACCCATGCAAGACGATGATGCCTGTGCCTGGGGTGGTCAGGTACCCTTGCAGGTCGTCAACCACGCTGATGTAAATGGTTTTCAATGGTGTGATGCGACACTTGGGTGCCTCTCACCTCCCTTAAATGTGCCTGGAGTTGAGTGGTATTCATTATCCAGTTCCGCAGGGCACTGTTCACAATGAAGCAGCCATCAGCATGGGATGTGGCCAAAGGATGTCCACTTCTATGCCTTTCTGTGACTCTTCCAGTCTCTCTGTTGCAAGTTGCTGATGACACACTCTGACACTAAGCTCAGTGGCCACTTCCCTCTGAGAACATCCTGTTTGAAGCCTCGCAATGGTGAGATACTGTTGATCAATTGTTAGGTGTCACCTTGGTCTCATGATGTCAAAATGTGAACAGCATGATGAAAAGGACTGTTTAAATACCAATTCTAATTGAACCAGAAAATTTATTGGTCGATTCATGGATCAAATACCTGTTGTGAATTTTGCCGTGAAGCACCTTGTTCGAGAACACAAATTACACAAAAAGTACTCAAACACTGAACAGTTGGAAAGATGCATTCAAAAGAGTAGAGATGGTCAAATTAAGTTCACCTGCAACAGTGACCTGTGTGGAGTTTGCATGCTCTCCCTGTGTCTGCGTGGGTTTACTCCGGGATTTCTCCGGTTTCCTCCCACATCCCAAAAACATGCAAGTTAGGTTAACTGGCATCAAATTGGGGATTCTAAATTGTCCTTAGGTATGAATGTAAGAATGAATGGCTGTCGGTCTCTCTGTGTTGGCCCTGCGATGGACTGGCAATCTGTCCAGGGTGTACCCTGCCTCTAGCCCAAAGATGCTGGGATAGGCTCTAGTCCCCCCGTGACCTGAAAAGGATTAAGCAGAAGAAGATGGATGGATGGATGGATGGATGTAAAGGC
Organism: Pholidichthys leucotaenia; assembly: GCA_020510985.1. Classification (NCBI taxonomy): domain Eukaryota; kingdom Metazoa; phylum Chordata; class Actinopteri; order Cichliformes; family Pholidichthyidae; genus Pholidichthys; species Pholidichthys leucotaenia. The sequence goes on along the minus strand of CM035847.1, from coordinate 197,898,614 downwards.
CATAGTGCATTTTCGATGCACCCTGAAATTTCACCCGAAAACCGAATATCCCTAACTTTTTGTGATTAGTGTATACAACCACGACTTCAAGGATTGCTGTGCACCGGCCTTTGAAGTACTGATAGCAGCCCTTTGGTTTATTTTCATTACTGACACTGGACTGGCCAATCAAATCTCTTAATGCACTCCCAACACCCCCACCCCTTCCTTCCCAGTGCGCACGGCCCCTTTCAGAGCCGAGTTTAGTGCGGAAGAAGTTGTGTAGCACAGAAGTGTCAAGATGAAAATGGAAATAGCCCCAGATGAAGCCTTTGGAGTCAAACTTTATGCTTTAGCCTAGTAATTCTGATATAAAGTCAAACTTCTAAATGTAATTGAATTTAACACCAGATTACCCTCACTTTCCCATCAGTGGGAAAGGTGAGGAGACAGGAGGCTGGGCAGCTCTTCTACAGGTAACACCATAATGATGTATGACACCAGCCTCAGCTTCAATATTCTGCAAAGTTAGGTTCAGGTTACTTTATTTGTACCCGTAGGTAGATTTGTTTTGCAGTCTGGTGACATCCATATTTACAAGCCACAAATTACATTCAACATAGACACAAACACAGCCACACATGAAATTGACTATAAACATGATAAAAATACTCAAGACTCCATCAATCAGGGTATAAAAAGACAAAGAGATGGGAGAAAAACCAGAGGTACGAGAGAAGAGTCATATTAAAAGTTAAAAACTAGTCAAAGAGGTTAAAAACTCAAAGGTCTAAAACCCAATAAAATATTTAGAACCCAAGTAACATCCTACAAAAATTAGTAAATATAAAATGGAGTTAATAAATAGGTACCTAAATTATGTGCAATATATTGTTACAGCTTGTTCAACTCTTTGACAGCAGCAGGAACAAAGCTGTTTTTGTAGCGCTGGGTTTTACTTTTTGGGACAGCAAACCTACGTCTTGAGGGAAGAAGCTGAAAGTTGCAGTGCAAAGGGTGGGAGTCATCATTTAAAATGGAGGTAGCCATCCTCTACCTGTCTGGTGTACAGGGATGTCAGGCTCAGCTGTGACTCACCAAGCAAACGACTGGACCATCTAACTACCTGATCCAAGGATTTCCTCTGTTTCAGTTTTATCTGACCAAACCATGACACTAAAGAAAAGGATAAAACAGATTCAATAAAAGCCCGATAAAACATTGTCATTATGGTTCGGTCAATTTGGAAGCGTGCAAGTTTTCTCATGTTGCTGAGTGTTGCTGACCCTTTATGCATACCCTTTCACAGTTCTCTTCAAAGTTTAAATTACAATCAATAATCGTCCCAAGATATTTGTAGGATTGTACACATTCGGTGGTCTGGCCTTTTAGTACGGTGACTTTGTGTCTGGGAGTTTTTCTCCTAAAGTCAATAATCATGTCTTTAGTTTTTGTCGTATTCAGCTGCAGGTAGGAATCCTCACACCAGTGAACAAAATCATCAACTACTGGGCCGTGGCCACTCTCACCATCCTGGAGGAGACTGACAATAACTGAATCATCAGCATACTTTATAATGTGTCTGTTGTCATGTCTGCTCCGACACATGTTTGTGTACAGGATGAAGAGTAGTGGTGACAACACACCCCCCTGAGGAGAGCCAGTAGAAGAGCACTTTAGGTCAGACAATGTACCATTGACCCTTACTCTCTGCGTCCTGTTGGTTAAGAAATCCAGAATCCAACCCACCAGATTATTGCCCAAATCAAATTGTTGCAGGAGCCTTTCAACTAAGATATGAGGTTGGAATGTATTAAAGGCGGAGGAAAAGTCCACAAATAAAAGCCTGGCGTGTGTCCCATTAAAATCCAGATGTTTAAAAAGCATGTTAAACAGAGTGACAGTGGCGTCCTCCACTCCTCTATGAGGCCTATAGGCAAACTGCAGAGGATCCAATGCATGCTCAGTCTGCTTTAGGACCTCACATCTGACCAGTTTTTCAAAAATTTTCATTAAAATTGAAGTCAAAGCAACTGGTCTAAAGTCGTTTACCGTTTTAGGACAGCTGGATTTTGGAACGGGAACAACTACGGCTTCTTTCCAGATCTGAGGCGCATGTTGTGTCTGTAAGGACTTATTGAAAATGTAATGAAATATAGAACTCAGTTCATGTGCACAGGACTTTACCAAGCGCCCACACATATTATCAGGGCCCTGACTTTTGTTCACTTTTACAGCGCAGAACTCCCTTTTAACATCCTGCACCTCAATATTAAAGTGCTGATTGTCTTTGAGTTTCTGTTTCAAATCTTGGGTTTCTGTGCTAAAATCAAAGGAGTCAAAACGACCATAAAAACAATTAAGAGCATTAGCCAGCTCTGTGTCTGAATTAAAACCATCTAAAAACACACGATTACTGCGCTCTGTGCTCTGAAGGCCTGCAATAGTTTTCATACTGGCCCAGGCTGAACCAAGTTTCTTTGTTGCCATCTTGCTTTCCAATTCTGATTTATAATTCTGATTTGCTCTTAAAATTTCGGACTTCAGCTCTTTTGTAGCAACCTGTAGCTCAGAAACAGACCCCTGTTTAAAGGCAAGTGCTTTCCTCTGTAAGCAGGATTTAACTGATTTTGTAACCCATGGTTTGTTGTTGGGATATATTTTGACACGTTTACGTGGAACGATCTTATCTTTACAGAAAGCCATGTATGAGCATGTGACGTCCACCAAAGAGTCCAAGTCATCCCCGCAGGCCAGTGTGAACATCTCCCAGTCTGTACAGTCAAAGCATTCCTGGAGGCTGTGCACTGAATCCTCTGTCCACACATCAATGTCTCTCGTCTCCACCTTGCCTCTTCTGAGAGCAGTTTTATATGTGGGCAGCAAATGTACACAGTTGTGATCTGAGGATCCTACAGGAGGAAGGGGGAGTGATTTATAGGCCCTCTCTATGGATCCATAGCACAGGTCCAATGTCTTTTTTCGCCTGGTTGGGCAGGAGACATACTGATAAAAGTTTTTAAGTGTCTTCTTTAAAGAAACATGGTTAAAATCCCCAAGAATGAAGTTTGGTGCCTCTGGAGAAATTGACTGCAGCTGCTGCACCACATCAAAGACAGTGCTGGAGGCGGAGTCAGTGTCTGCCCTCGGGTGAATGTACACAGTTGTGATGGAAAGCTGGGGGAACTCGCGAGGCAAATAAAAGGTGCGTAGTGACACAGACAGCAGCACAGATGCGCTCTCTGACCGTGACAGATGTGCAGTACTGCTTATTAATGTATAAACATACGCCGCCCCCCTTACGTTTCCCCGTTACCTCTTCCTGCTGATCCGAGCGCAGTGGGGCTCCGAAGCGTCAATTCACAGGTCTGCATCTCGGTCATGCGCATTAAGCCAAGACTCTGTGAAAGCCATGACACAGCAGTTCTTAAAGTCCTCCTGGTAGCGTACATTCCCTTGAATTTCATCCACCTTGTTTCTCAGAGATTGTATGTTCCCAAAAATCATAGAAGGAAGAGGAATGTTACCAAACTGACGTCTTCTCAGGCACAATTTCACGCCTCCACGCTTTCCGCGTTTCCTTCTCCCGTCTCTCTTTTCACCGCTGTGTCCGTCTCTCAAAATAAAGTCCGGCAGTTGCGGCTTAGGCTCAATCACAGCCGCTGCATCAACCGTGTTTAAATGCAGCAACATGTCCCTGGAATAATGCATCCTGCCCGCCATGATGCCGTTCGCGTTTACTTCAGAGACAAAGAGCCTGAGGAAAAGTAGCAGCAATGCAAAAAAGGGGAGGAAGTCCATGTTGATGGAACCAGGGAGCTCTTCGCCATACAGTCCACAAACATTACAGGACAGAAACGACACAGAGAATTTCGTAAAAACACATTAAAATGCATAAAAACAAGACAGACAGACGACGGACTTTTCACCAGCTGCCGTAAACAGTTTTTGGGTCTGTCTGAATTTATGCATACCTGCGTAAGAGTATGCATACCTGGAAACATTTAGGTTTCTAAGTACGTGAGGTTTTCACCTGAGGTGGGGGTTCGCCATCAGTGTGTGAATGTGTGAGCGAATGGGTGGATAGCAGGATCTGTAAAGTGCTTTGGTCATCTAGAGATGAGTAAAATGCAGTATACAAGTTAATGCTATTTACCATAAACAGCCTATAATATAACAGAAAATACTGCCTCTTTGCTCATTTTATTTTTGATTTTTAATTTATGAGGAAAAACCTCACAAGTTTAACATAGTAAAGTCTCAAATGTACAAGTAAAAAGCCCTAAATTAGCGCTAAACACAAATTATGAGAAAAAGTTGATTTAAGTGGGGAAAAGAGCTTTCAAATTTACAAGGACAAAGTAGTAAATTTAGAAAAAAAACTGTCATAAATTTAGGAGAAAAACCTCAAACTGTCCAGGCTAAAGTCAAATCTCAGTAACTTCTTTTTACTCAACTATTTTTGGGTAATTACTCATGTATATTTGAGTGTTAATACAGTGGGGCAAAAAAGTATTTAGTCAGCCACCAATTGTGCAAATTCTCCCACTTAAAAGATGAGAGAGGTCTCCAATTTTCATCATAGGTATACCTCAATTATGAGAGACAAAATGAGGAAAAAAAAAATCCAGAAAATCACATTGTCTGATTTTTAAAGAATTTATTTGCAAATTATGGTGGAAAATAAGTATTTGGTCACCTACAAACAAGCAAGATTTCTGGCTCTCACAGACCTCTAACTTCTTCTTTAAGAGGCTCCTCTGTCCTCCACTCGTTACCTGTATTAATGGCACCTGTTTGAACTCGTTATCAGTATAAAAGACACCTGTCCACAACCTCAAACAGTCAGACTCCAAACTCCACTATGGCCAAGACCAAAGAGCTGTCAAAGGACACCAGAAACAAAATTGCAGACCTGCACCAGGCTGGGAAGACTGAATCTGCAATAGATAGCAGCTTGGTGTAAAGAAATCAACTGTGGGAGCAATTATTAGAAAATGGAAGACATACAAGACCACTGATAATCTCCCTCGATCTGGGGCTCCATGCAAGATCTCACCCCATGGGGTCAAAATGATCACAAGACCGGTGAGCAAAAATCCCAGAACCACACGGGGGGACCTAGTGAATGACCTGCAGAGAGCTGGGACCAAAGTAACAAAGGCTACCATCAGTAACACACTACGCCACCAGGGACTTAAATCCTGCAGTGCCAGACGTGTCCCCCTGCTTAAGCCAGTACATGTCCAGGCCCGTCTGAAGTTTGCTAGAGAGCATTTGGATGATCCAGAAAAGGATTGGGAGAATGTCATATGGTCAGATGAAAACAAAATAGAACTTTTTGGTAAAAACTCAACTTGTTGTGTTTGGAGGAGAAAGAATGCTGAGTTGCATCCAAAGAACGCCATACCTACTGTGAAGCATGGGGGTGGAAACATCATGCTTTGGGGCTGTTTTTCTGCAAAGGGACCAGGACGACTGATCCGTGTAAAGGAAAGAATGAATGGGGCCATGTATCGTGAGATTTTGAGTGAAAACCTCCTTCCATCACCAAGGGCATTGAAGATGAAACGTGGCTGGGTCTTTCAGCATGACAATGATCCCAAACACACTGCCCGGGCAACGAAGGAGTGGCTTCGTGAGAAGCATTTCAAGGTCCTGGAGTGGCCTAACCAGTCTCCAGATCTCAACCCCATAGAAAATCTTTGGAGGGAGTTGAAAGTCCATGTTGCCCAGCGACAGCCCCAAAACATCACTGCTCTAGATGAGATCTGCATGGAGGAATGGGCCAAAATACCAGCAACAGTGTGTGAAAACCTTGTGAAGACTTACAGAAAACGTTTGACTTCCGTCATTGCCAACAAAGGGTATATAACAAAGTATTGAGATGAACCTTTGTTACTGACCACATACTTATTTTCCTCCATAATTTGCAAATAAATTCTTTAAAAATCCCTCAATGTGATTTTCTGGATTTTTTTTTCTCATTTTGTCTCTCATAGTTGAGGTATACCTATGATGAAAATTGGAGACCTCTCTCATCTTTTAAGTGGGAGAACCTGCACAATTGGTGGCTGACTAAATACTTTTTTACCCCACTGTACATAATGATGACATACTTTTACTTGTGTACAGTTTCAGGTTACTCTACCACCAAAATTTGATTTTTTTTTATTGGAAAATGTGAAATTTTTTATGTGAATTTGTAGAGTTCCCATACATGACTTATTTTTTTCTTATGATTGTGCCTCAGTGAAAACAGGAGGCATACGGTAATCACTCAGTGCGTCTGTGTGTGGTTGTATCTGTCTGTCCGCCTGTCTGTTCCAGCTTGCCCGTTCAAAATTAAGTGGAACTGAAGGCTTGTATCATTGCATCGCCATATTTTCTCGACTTTTAATTTGCCAGAATTTCGAGATAAGGCTTTGTTTTCAAAAATAAACACAAATTTAACTCATCATTGCCCTGAAATGGAGCAGTGGAAAAAGGCATTGTAGTAACTATGCTGGGTCACTAAAGGTGGCAGTGTGCCTTTTGATTTTTTTGTTTTTGTTTTTACAGCCCATGGACAACTTCCTAAACATGGCGGACCACAAAGGATAGCTGAGGAAAGCAAAAAAACAAAAACCTTTAAAAGTTAGTTTTCTGCTTAAATTATGTAGCAATTTCAATATCAAAACACACTCCTACAACTGCAGCATTTGACTTTTTAAAGCTTTTGTTGCATCACATTATTTTTCTCATCGGTAAAACCTTCAAGTCCCACACTGCCCCCCTCTAAAACATGCCGGTGTAACAGGCCAAATTAACCTCCGCCAAGATTAAATTTGGGGGATAAACTGGCCTAGGCCAAACTATAACCGGAAGCGTAAAACAGTAGGCAGGACTATACCCCTCCAGGCCAGAATATACCCCTCATGTGTAAAGAGGTTTTGATTATATTTACACAGTATATTTTCACCATGTCATTACGCTACGTTACCTTACATTATCAGCTGATCTGACCACTTTTTTCCATTTTGTAAAATGGCATATCGAAATGACATGCCTGCCCATCCCACTTTTATGCACAGGCAAATATTTTTCTACTATAATATTAAAAACATATCTCAATGTTTACAACTTTACATTATCTGTCAACGTCAAACATGGTGTTGAGAATCTGCACATTCAGTTTCACTTTCCGTTTTTAAAGTTTTTTGCCGCTCCAAACGTATACCAAACGTTATGAAAAACATGACTGAAATTGTTTATCATAACTCTGGTTTTACTCACCCTTCTTTCAGCTGCTCCCTTTCGGGGTCACCACAGCGGGTCATCTGCCTCCATCTCACCGTATCCCTTGCATCTTCCTCTGTAACACCAACCCTCTCAATGTCCTCCATTACATTCATGAATCTTCTTGGTGGTCTTCCTCTCTTCCTCCTGTCTGGCAGCTCCATCTTCAACAGCCTTTGTCCAATATATCCTATCCCTCCTCTACACATGTCCAAACCATCTCAGCCCTACCTCTCTTACTTTGTCTCCAAACCGCTTAACCTGAGCTGTCCCTCTGATATACTCATTTCTAATCTTGTCCCTCCTAGTCTTGGTTGGAAGATGGCCGACACAGAGCGAGCATGTAGCCTGGCGGGTCCTGCATGCAAGCTCAAAAAACAGCTAAAGCTACAGCAAAACCTCTACATCTCTTACAATCCCACCTGTTAATGGCTGCCTTACTCCTGTACTTAATTGTAAGTCCAGTATGACATCGGCGCTCAACAACAAGATGGAAAGGACAGCTCCATCCCGCAGGTAATGGAAGCCAGTATCTCCTGTACACAAGTTACCTGAACAAAGGACGGGCCAGACTTCCAACTCACCACGGGCAATCCTGCACAGTCAACAGCTTTGTGAGATTATTCCACCTCAGTGTTATCTTGTTCCTGGTGGGCGACGTGGAAATAAACCCAGGACCGGTGGCCACAGACCTGTGTACGGGACAGACGCCGTTAATGCCTCCATCATCAGCGGAGACAACGAGACCACAATTGTTTACGGGACCAGCATGCACACAAGCCCAATCGCCAGCGGAATTAATGCCGCGCATACCACTGGCACTGGCTGCGCTGAGGCAGCCCACCAACTTCACCATCACGGACCAACAGCAGAACACAGCTGGGATGGACTGGCAATCAACCCTCGTCCCCGTAGCTCAGCAACACGTCCTCCTCACCACTGTGCCACCTATACTGGCGGACACACCGAGACCACAATCATTTACAAGAACAACATAGACACGAGCACCTTTGCCAGCAAAATCAACACCGTGCCCACTACCGGTACTGGCTCTGCTAAGGTGGCCCACACCAACCTGCACCCCACCACCACCGTGGCGGGGCAGCCTGATGGTGCCGTCACAAACCAACAGCGGAACAGAGCCGGGATGGACTGGCAGTCGACCCTCGCCCCTGGAGTGCTGCAACGCGCCCTCCTCACCACGGCACACCAGAGAACCCACATCACCAGATGGCCATTCAGCGTGACTCAAGGGTCGGTCTCTGCTGTGGGGCCGGTCCCTGCTGCAGGAGCAGCCCAGCACATGGACTCCACTGCAGCGGCAATACAACTACCAGCCGGCAGTAAGTGTAAAACTCGCCAGAGAAATCCTATGTTAAAAAAACACAGATCGCTTAAAGTTTTTCAAATCCTGAACCAGGCAATACAAATTTGAGACCCTCAAAGTAAAAAAAAAGGTCTGCTTGGGGGACACTTAAATGTACAGAGTATGGTCTCCAAACGTGAACAACTAGAACATCTGCTGATAAACTCTAATACTGATTTTACGGGTCTGTCTGAAACCTGGTTATCATCCTCGTCACCTGAAACTGTTGTTACCATGCCTGGCTATAATGTGTTTAGAAAAGACAGGGAACAAGGAAAAGGTGGTGGAGTCCTACTATATGTTAGACACCTTAAAATATAATCAGATTGAATGGTCAAAAGATATGAATCAAGAATACGTAGGAGTCAACATTAAGTTGTCAGCCAATATGACCTTCTCTGTTATTTGTTTATACTACAAATCCTCCTCAAAAGCAGATTTTTATGACCAGTTCAAAGTGCTTCTTAATCAGTGCAATCCTAAAAAGAAATTAATCTTACTGGGTGATTTTAATATAAACTGGCAAATAAACTGACAAAAAAAATCATTACAGATGTGGGCTGCACGGTGGCGCAGTGGTTAGCACTGTGGCAGCACAGTTTACCCTCGGCCGGGGGATCGCGGGGATCGTGAGATTGTGGGTTCGATCCCTGCCCCCGGCCAACAGTGATCTGTGTGGAGTTTGCATGTTCTCCCCGTGTTGCGAGGGTTTACTCCGGGATTTCTCCGGTTTCCTCCCACATGCCAAAAACATGCAGGTTAGGGATAAGGGGCGCTTGTGCACGCAGCGACTGGCAGCTGGTGGCTTGTCACCAGAATGCAAAACAAATCTACCTCCGGGTACAAAATAAGTAATTAAAAAAAAAAAAAAAAAGATCACTATAACTTAACTCAATAGGCAAACCAAACTAAACACTTAAGAAGCATTGTAAAAATTGGCTTTCAAACAACCAAAACTGTACTCATAGCTAGTGGTTGCTCTGCAGCATATGCATAAAAATGTGCCCATGCATCACACACATATGCCCCACCTCTTGTTGCCATCTGTTGTTGCTGTGAGTTGCCTGGGTGCATGTGTGTGTACACATACACAGCACTTGACTCGTGTGATATTTGAATATTTTGCTTTGTAACACCTTAACTCTTGCACTTGGTACAGTTTCATTGCAGTTGTTCTGCTTGTGTATGATTGTTTGTTCATGTGTTTTTGTGACCCTAAATCTGGCATACTTACATTTGTATTAATGTTCATTAGTATGTATTGTCCCTTTCAAATAAACATTAAACTAAACCCAGTCACCCCCAATGAAAATCTTAGCATCTTCAACTCTTCCACCTCCAGCTCCACCTCCTGTCTTTTTGTCAGTGCCACCGTTTCCAAACCACACATCATTGCAGGTCTCACTACCATCTTGTAAATCTTCTCTTTCACTCTTGCTGCAACCCTTCTGTCACACTCCACCCTGCCTGCACTCTCTTCTTCACCTCTCTTGTGCATTTTCCATTGTTTTGGATGGTTGACCACAGGGACTTAAACTCATCTACTTTCACTACTGCTATTCCTTTCATCTTCACCGTTACACCTGTCTCCCTCTCATTAACACGCATGTATTCTGTCTTGTGTGTACTGACTTTCATTCCTCTTCTCTCCAGAGCATACCTCCACCTCTCCAGGTTCTCTTCCACCTGCTCCCTACTCCCACCACAGATCACAAGATCGTCTGCAAACATCATGGTCCATGGAGACTCCTGCCTGACCTAAGCTGTTAGCCTGTCCATCACCATGGTAAACAAGAAGGGAATCAGAGCTGATCCCTGATGTAACCCTACCCCCACCTTTAACCCATCTATCACTCCAACAGCACACCTCACCACCGTCTTGCTGTCCTCATACATGCCCTGCACCACCCTCACATACTTCTCTGCCACTCCTGACTTTCTCATACAGCACCATATTTCCTCTCTTGGCACCCTATCATATGCTTTCTCTAGATCCACAAAGACACAGTGCAACTCCTTCTGACCTTCTCGATACTTCTCCATCAGCACTCTTAGAGCAAACATTGCATCTGTAGAACTTCCTTGGCATGAAACCGTACTGCTGCTCAATTACCGTTACCTCTCCTCTTAACCTGCCTTCAACAACTCTTTCCCATATCTTCATAGTGTGACTGATCAACTTTATGCCTCTGTAGTTACGACAGCTCTGAGCATCACCTTTGTTCTTGAAAACTGGTACCAACACACTTCTTCTCCACTCCTCAGGCATCCTCTCACTCTCCAAGATTGTGTTAAACAATCTGTTTAAAAAGTCCACTGCCACCTCTCACTAAACATCTCCATACCTCCACAAGTATATCATCTGGACCAACTGCCTTTCCATTCTTCGTCCTCTTCAAAGCTGCTCTCACTTCTGCCTTGCAAATCCTCAGGACTTCCTTGTTCACCATCTTTCCTTCATCCAACCTCCTCTCGCTCTCATTTTCTTTATTCATCAGCTCTTCAAAGTACTCCTTCCACCTTCTCAACACACACTTATCATTGGTTAGTACGTTAGCATTTCTGTACTTAATCAACCTAACCTGCTGTACATCCGTTCCAGCTTGATCTCTGTCTAGCCAGTCGATACAAGTCCTTTTCTCCTTCCTTAGTGTTTAGCCTCTCACACAACTCACTATATGCCTTTTCCTTTGCCACCTCTCTCTTTGCCATGCACCTAGATTCCAAATAATCCTGTCTACTTTCTTCATCTTCCTAACTATCCCACTTTTTACTCTGCTAACCTCTTCCTTTGAAGACTTTCCTGTACCTCCTCATTCCACCACCAAGTCTCCTCGTCTTCCTTCCTCTGTCCAGTGGATACACCACATACAGTGGTGTGAAAAAGTGTTTGCTCCCTTCCTGAGTTCTCTTTTTTTTTTTTTACGTTTGTCACACTTAAATGTTTCAGATCATCAAACAAATTTAAATATTAGACAAAGATAACAAGTAAACACAAAATGCAGTTTTTAAATGAAGGCGTTTATTATTAAGTGGAAAAACAATCCAAACCTACATGGCCCTGTGTGAAAAAGTGATTGCCCACTAAACCTAAAAACTAGTTGGGCCACCCTTAGCAGTAACAACTGCAATCAAGCGATTGTGATAACTGGTAATGAGTCTTTTACAGCGCTGTGGAGGAATTTTGGCCCACTCGTCTTTGCAGAATTGTTGTAATTCAGCCACACTGGACGGTTTTCGAGCATGAACTGCCTTTTTAAGGTCATGCCACAGCATCTCAATCGGATTCAGGTCAGAACATTGACTAGGCCACTCCAAACTCTTCATTTTGTTTTTCTTAAGCCATTCAGAAATGGACTTGCTGGTGTGTTATGAATCATTGTCCTGTTGCAGAACCCAAGTGTGCTTCAGCTTGAGGTCACGAACAGATGGCCGGACATTCTCCTTCAGGATTTTTTGATAGACAGCCAAATTCTTGGTTCCACTTACCACAACAAGTCTTCCAGGTCCTGAAGCAGCAAAACAGACGCAGACCATCACACTACCACCACCATGTTTTACTGTTGGTATGATGTTCCTTTTCTGAAATACTGTGTTACTTTTACACCGGATGTAATGGGACACACACCTTCCAAAAAGTTTAACTTTTGTCTCGTCAGCCCACAGAGTATTTTCCCAAAAGTCTTGGGGATCATCAAGATGTTTTCTGGCAAAACTGAGACAAGCCTTTATGTTCTTTTTGCTCAGCAGTGGTTTTCGTCTTGGAACTCTGCCATGCAGGCCATTTTTGCCCAGTCTCTTTCTTATGGTGGAGTCATGAACACTGACCTTAACTGCGGCAAGTAAGGCCTGCAGTTCTTTGGATGTTGTTGTGGAGTCTTTTGTGACCTCTTGGATGAGTCGTCACTGCACTCTTGGGGTAATTTTGGTCGGCCAGCCACTCCTGGTAATGTTCACCACTGTTCCATGTTTTCACCATTTGTGGATAATGGCTCTCACTGTGGTTCGCTGAAGTCCCAAAGCTTTAGAAATGGCTAGAAAATTAAACTCAGCTTTCCAAAGATGAGATAAACCACAGTTAATTTATGTTTTAACAGGGGAGCAATCACTTTTTCACACAGGGACATGTAGGTTTGGATTTTTTTATCCTTAATAATAAACACTTTCAATTAAAAACTGCATTTTGTGTTAACTTGTGTTATCTTTGTCTAATATTTAAATTTATTTGATGATCTGAAACATTTAAGTGTGATAAACATACAAAAAAATGAGAAATCAGAAAGGGGGCAAACACTTTTTCACACCACTGTAAACAAAGACTTGTGGACAATAGCAATTTTCATTGAGTTTATCTATAAATAAAAATACAGCCATTACAGTGCATCTGGAAAGTATTCACAGCGCTTCACTTTTTCCACATTTTGTTCTTTTACAGCCTTATTCCAAAAGTGATTAAATTCATTTTTTTCTCAAAATTCTATACACAATACTCCATAATGACAATGTGAATTTTTTTGAGATGTTTGCAAATTTTTTAAAAATAAAAAATTAAGAAATTGCATATACATAAGTATTCACAGCCTTTGCTCAATACTTTGTTGATGCACCTTTGGCAGCAATTACAGCCTCAAGTCTTTTTGAATATGATGCCACAAGCTTGTCAACACCTATCTTTAGGCATTTTCACCCATTGCTCTTTGCAGCACCTCTCAAGCTCCATCAGGTTGAATGGGAAGCATCGGTGCACAGCCATTTTCAGATCTCTCCAGAGATGTTCAATTAGATTCAAGTCTGGGCTCTGGCTGGGTCACTCAAGGACATTCACAGAGATGTCCTGAAGCCACTCCTTTGATATCTTGGCTGTGTGCTTAGGGTTGTTGTCCTGCTGAAAGATAAACCATCGCCCCAGTCTGAGGTCAAGAGCGCTCTGGAGCAGGTTTTCATCCAGGTTGTCTCTGTACATTGCTGCATTCATCTTTCCCTCTATCCTGACTAGTCTCTCAGTTCCTGCCGCTGAAAAACATCCCTACAGCATGATGCTGCCACCACCATTGGCATAGTTATGAACAGTGCTTGGTTTCCTCCAAACATGATGCCTGGCATTCACGCCAACGAGTTCAATTTCTTTCTAATCAGACCAGATAATTTTGTTTTTCATGGTCAGAGTCCTTCAGCTGCCTTTTGGCAAACTCTAGGCGGGCTGCCATGTGCCTTTTACTCAACAGTGGCTTCCATCTGGCCACTCTACTATACTGTATAGGCCTGATTGGTGGATCGCTGCAGAGATGGTTGTCCTTCTGGAAGGTTCTCCTCTCTCCACAGAGGAATGTTGGAGCTCTGACAGAGTGACAATCTGGTTCTTGGTCACCTCCCTGACTAAGACCCTTCTTCCCCATTCGCTCAGTTTAGATGGCCAGCCAGCTCTAGGAAAAGTCCTGGTGGTTCCAAAGTTCTTCCGTTTATGGATGATGGAGGCCACTATGCTCACTGGGACCTTCAAAGCAGCAGAAATTTTTCTGTACCCTTCCCCAGATTTGTGCAAGACAATCCTGTCTCGGAAGTCTACAGACAATTCCTCTGACTTCATGCTTGGTTTGTGCTCTGACATGCACTGTCAACTGTGGGACCTTATACAGGCAAATGCGTACCTTTCCAAATCATGTCCAATCAACTGAATTTACCACAGTGGACTCCAATTAAGCTGTAGAAACATCTCAAGGATGATCAGTGGGAACAGGATGCACCTGACCTCAATTGTGAGCTTCATGGCAAAGGCTGTGAATACTTATGTACATCTGATTTCTTACATAAGTTTTTTCTTTTTAATAAATTTGCAAAAATTTCCCCAAAAAACTTTTTTCACGTTGTCATTATGGGGTACTGTGTGTAAAATTTTGAGGAAAAAAATGAATTTAATCCCTTTTGGAATAAGGCTGTAATCATCACTCTATAAAAGCAAGAAATCTCTGTGTGTGTGTCACACTTCATTGGACATCACAGGATGGCCTATGATCTCTGCCTGAACATCACAGGACGTCCTATGAACTCAGGCATCACAGGACAACAAATGCGTCTCTATGATGTCTCATAGACCACAGAGATCATAGGACGATTTGTCTTTATGATGTCACACATAGATTTGTCTATGTGCATAGGATGCCTGAGTTCATAGGATGATTTGTCTTGATGACAACTGCTGCACGTCAAACAATGCCATGAAGATGAAACACCTGAGGTTCCAGCAGTACATCGCACCCGTCTGAGACAGGAGGACACCCTTCACCAGCATAGGGTATGACAGACTTTAAAGCACGTTTCTAGGACATCATAGGACGGCCTATGATCTCTGCCTCATCATCATACCGCGTCCTATGAACTCAGGCATCATAGGACGACTCGCCATGCCTACATGACGGCAAATGTGTAACTTTGATGAATGCCAGTCTACACTACAAATGTGTAAAATGCCAAGCAAAGCGCTGATTTTCTCCGGGTGCTCCGGTTTCTTGGTTTCTACGGGCATGCACGGGCCTTCCTGAACAGGGTCGAAAGCCACTTTTTCAGGATTGTGCCCATGAACTGCAATTACGATGCGCCTATCCCTCAACCAATGGTCTGAACGAAGAAGAAGAAGACCCACCAGATAGAAAGCAATAGAACGAGGAGAACTGCTGCACGTCAGAAAGGATGCCGTGAACATCAAACACCTCCGGTTCCACCAGTACGTCGCAGGCGTGACTGTGAACAACACAGCCATCTGAGACAGGAGGAGACCCTTCAGTGGTCTGAATGAAGAAGACGACCCACCAGATGATGTCTATATGACGGCACATAGACAGAGCACATGACTCCCTACAAGACATACAGTGGGGGAAAAAAGTATTTAGTCAGCCACCAATTGTGCAAGTTCTCCCACTTAAAAGATGAGAGAGGTCTCCAATTTTCATCATAGGTATACCTCAATTATGAGAGACAAAATGAGGAAAAAAAAAATCCAGAAAATCACATTGAAGGATTTTTAATGAATTAATTGGTAAATTCCTCGGTAAAATAAGTATTTGGTCACCTACAAACAAGCAAGATTTCTGGCTCTCACAGACCTGTAACAACTTCTTTAAGAGGATCCTCTGTCCTCCACTCGTTACCTGTATTAATGGCACCTGTTTGAACTCGTTATCAGTATAAAAGACACCTGTTCACAACCTCAAGCAGTCAGACTCCAAACTCCACTATGGCCAAGACCAAAGAGCTGTCAAAGGACACCAGAAACAAAATTGTAGACCTGCACCAGGCTGGGAAGACTGAATCTGCAATACGTAAGCAGCTTGGTGTGAAGAAATCAACTGTGGGAGCAATTATTATTAAATGAAAGACATACAAGACCACTAATAATCTCCCTCGATCTGGGGCTCCACGCAAGATCTCACCCCGTGGGGTCAAAATGATCACGAGAACGGTGAGCAAAATTCCCAGAACCACACGGGGGGACCTAGTGAATGACCTGCAGAGAGCTGGGACCAAAGTAACAAAGGCTACCATCAGTAACACACTACGCCACCAGGGACTCAAAACCTGCAGTGCCAGACGTGTCCCCCTGCTTAAGCCAGTACATGTCCAGGTCCGTCTGAAGTTTGCTAGAGAGCATTTGGATGATCCAGAAGAGGATTGGGAGAATGTCAAATGGTCAGATGAAACCGAAATAGAACTTTACTGTAAAAACTCAACTTCTCGTGTTTGGAGGAGAAAGAGCACCATACCTACTGTGAAGCATGGGGGTGGAAACATCATGCTTTGGGGCTGTTTTTCTGCAAAGGGACCAGGACGACTGATCCGTGTAAAGGAAAGAATGAATGGGGCCATGTATCGTGAGATTTTGAGTGAAAACCTCCTTCCATCACCAAGGGCATTGAAGATGAAACGTGGCTGGGTCTTTCAGCATGACAATGATCCCAAACACACCACCCGGGCAACGAAGGAGTGGCTTCGTGAGAAGCATTTCAAGGTCCTGGAGTGGCCTAACCAGTCTCCAGATCTCAACCCCATAGAAAATCTTTGGAGGGAGTTGAAAGTCCATGTTGCCCAGCGACAGCCCCAAAACATCACTGCTCTAGAGGAGATCTGCATGGAGGAATGGGCCAAAATACCAGCAACAGTGTGTGAAAACCTTGTGAAGACTTACAGAAAACGTTTGACCTCTGTCATTGCCAACAAAGGGTATATAACAAAGTATTGAGATGAACTTTTGTTACTGACCACATTACTTATTTTCCTCCATAATTTGCAAATAAATTCTTTAAAAATCAGACAATGTGATTTTCTGGATTTTTTTTTTCTCATTTTGTCTCTCATAGTTGAGGTATACCTATGAGGAAAATGGGAGACCTCTCTCATCTTTTAAGTGGGAGAACTTGCACAATTGGTGGCTGACTAAATACTTTTTTGCCCCACTGTATATATAGACACAGGTAAGCAACATAGCACAGAACAGTGACAGGCAGGAGAAGAAGTAACAAGCAGGAGCAAACAGCCCCAGATGGCAGGGCATATTTTGTGTGATTTTTATGTTTTGCTGCATACAAAAGCCATCGCATGTGATTGCCACTTAGTGCTGTGTTGCTATACCAACTGCCCTGCAACTGGCAATAATTCTGTTCCAATAAATCCTCTCTACGGGCATGCACGGATTTCTATGGGCATGCACGGTAAGACATACATATAGACACTGGTAAGCAACATAACACAGAACAGTGACAGCCAGGAGAAGAAGTAACAAGCAGGGGCAAACAGCCCCAGATGGCAGGGCATATTTTGCGTGATTTTTATGTTTTGCTGCATACAAAAGCTGTCACATGTGATTGCCACTTAGTGCTGTGTTGCTATACCAACTGTCCTGTAACTGGCAATAATTTTGTTCCAATGCATCCCCTTTACGGGCATGCACGGGTTTCTACAGGCATGCACGGGTATGCTCTAGTATAACAAAATGTGGAAAAAGTGAAGCACTGTGAATACCTTCCGGATGCACTGTATATTCTATAGTATGCTTGTTGTTTTAGTAGCTGCTGGGAATTACTTGTTTTCATGTAGCGATACTAGTTTTCAAGAAACAATATAACAAACAATAAGCGACTTTCACATTACGAGTGCGCATGTGCAGACTATGAAGTTCAAAGTTCACAACTACCAAACATCCCGGTAGCCGCCTTGCTTTTGTATAGAGACAGTACTGTCACACCTGAACAAATGCCGTTTAAAGTCTGCTTTAAGCTTTAAATCGCCGTTATGCCAGGTGCACATTGTGCCTTAGTCAAGTGTGGGAACAGCATATATCATCTAGAGCGGTGGAAAAGGAAACTTGCAGCAAATATGCGTGTAACTTCGGGACCAGTGTGTGTACATGTCCGCCGCCATTCACGTAATATACACTACCGTTCAAACGTTTGGGGTCACTTAGAAATTTCCTTATTTTTGAAAGAAAAGCACTTTTTTTCAATGAAGATAACTTTAAACTAATCAGAAATACACTCTATACGTTGCTAATGTGGTAAATGACTATTATAGCTGCAAATGTCTGGTTTTTGGTGCAATATCTACATAGGTGTATAAAGGCCCATTTCCAGCAACTATCACTCCGGTGCTCTAATGGTACAATGTGTTTGCTCATTGCGTCAGAAGGCTAATGGATGATTAGAAAACCCTTGTGCAATCATGTTAGGTCTGCAATGCTGTAATTGCTGCAAATGGAGGATTCTTTGATGAAAGCAAAGTTTGAAGGAAAAAATTATTATTTCAAATACAAATCATTATTTCTAACCTTGTCAATGTCTTGACTATATTTTCTATTCATTTTACAACTCATGGTGGTAAATAAGTGTGATTTTTCATGGAAAACACAAAATAATTGTCTGGGTGACCCCAAACTTTTGAACAGTAGTGTACATTCCCCACGGAGCTGAAGGATTCGGACGGACGTAATTGTTGGATTAAAGCAGTAAGTCTATATTATAACATAATTAAATAGTGTTATGTATTGTTCAAGTTCTAGCCTAATTGACACGAGTCTAAACCCTGAAGTAGTAGGTACAGACAGGCAGGCCTGGATCTAGTTCTTTGTATATTGGTAATGAAGCTTGACCTACACACACACGTAATTAAGGCCACTGATAAGTAGGCTGGTATAAAATAAAACTGCAAATCATTGAAAACATGTGGTACTTAAACTATAGTAGTATCGACCTATAGATCTAAGTAAGCAGGCTATGCCTTGTAGTGAAATTTACTCAAAATGACAAAACCAAAGTTGAGCTGTCAAACCACTCGCTTACCTTCTTTGTAGTTGTTTCGGAGTCTGGCAAGTAAGGGTGCTTGGTCCTTTGACAACAAAAAAATTTGCTGTATCAGCGTACATACAGGGGGGCCATTTGGGCCAATTTCTGCAATGTGGCCACGAATGCAAGCGCGACTAGTTCATCCTTGCATTTGCGGGTACAACCGGGAAGACCCCTACGCATACAATATGCTCGTAGATCAGGAACTTGCCATAAATTAAATGTATCGATAAAGCATGTTTGGTAGCCACGTTCCCATGATGCTTTGCGCGAGCCGAGATGCGAAAGTCGCTTACTCATGATCTGTCGTCTTATTACTCTGAACTTTTAAACTATATTTATGCAGCTTTTTTGTCAAAGCAGTATTACAGGAGAGGGACGGCAGTATTGTTGAATACAGCACGGCAAGTGGTATAGTCAATATCTCTTAATTCTTACTTCCTAACTGCATTAGTACTTCCATGCCCATGACAGACAGTTCAAATGAACCAAGAAAATTCCTCTTGGTTTGACTGTGCCCAAGTTTATGCATGTTAGACAAAGATTAATTAGCTCATTTTGACTTTGTCTTTTGCATGATTTTTTTTTTTTTTACAGTTAGGCCCAGAAATATTTGGACAGTGACACAATCTTCATGATTTGGGCTCTGCATGCCACTACATTGGATTTGAAATGAAACAACTACAACGAAATTGAAGTGCAGACTTAAAGGTTTAATTCAAGGGGGTTGAACAAAAATATATGATTAAACATGTAGGAATTGTAGCTATTTTTATACAAACGCTCCTCATTTCAGGGGCTCAAAAGTAATTGGACAAATAAACATAACCCTAAGTAAAATGTTACTTTTCAATATTTTGTTGAGAATCCTTTGCAGGCAATGACTGCATGAGGTCTGGAACCCATGGACATCACCAAACGCTGGGTTTCCTCCTTTGTGATGCTTTGCCAGGCCTTTACTGCAGCTGTCTTCAGTTGTTGCTTGTTTGTGGGTCTTTCTGCCTTAAGTTTTGTCTTGAGCAAGTGAAATGCATGCTTGATTGGGTTAAGATCTGGTGAATGACTCGGCCATTGCAGAATATTCCACTTCATTACTTTAAAAAACTCCTGGGTTGCTTTTGTAGTATGTTTTGGATCACTGGTGAAGCGCCGTCCAATCAACTTTGCTGCATTTGGCTGAATCTGAGCAGAAAGTATATCCCTATACACTTCAGAATTCATCCGGCTGCTTCTGTCTTTTGTCACATCATCAATAAACACAAGTGACCCAGTGCCATTGGAAGCCATGCATGCCCATGCCATCACACTGCCTCCACCATGTTTTACAGAAGATGTAGTGCTTTGGATCATGAGCTGTTCCAATTCTTCTCCAAACTTTCTTCTTCCCATCATTCTGGTACAGGTTGATCTTAGTCTCATCTGTCCAAAGAATGCTGTTCCAGAACTGGGCTGGCTTCTTCAGGTGTTTTTTGGCAAAGTCAATTCTGGCCTTTCTATTTTTGAGGTTGATTCATGGTTTGCACCTTGTGGTGAATCCTTTGTATTTACTCTCATGAAGTCTTCTCTTTGTGGTAGACTTAGATACTGATACACTTACTTCCTGAAGAGTGTTCTTCACTTGAGTGGATGTTGTGAAGGGGTTGTTCTTCACCATGGAAAGGATTCTGTGATCATCCACCACTGTTGTCTTCGGTGGACATCCAGGCCTTTTTGAGTTCCCAAGCTCACCAGTGCACTCTTTTTTCTCAGAATGTACCAAACTGTTGATTTGGCCACTCCTAACATTTCTGCTATCTCTCTGATGGATTTCTTCTTTTTTTTCAGCCTCAGGATGGTCTGTTTCACCTCCATTGAGAGTTCCTTTGACCGCATGTTGTGTGTTCACAGCAACAGCTTCCAAATGCAAACGCCACACCTGGAATCAACTCCAGACCTTTTAACTGCTTAATTGATGACAGGTTAATGAGGGAAGAGCCCATGCAGCCTTATTTTTTTTTTGCAGCCTTCTGAGTCAATTGTCCAATTACTTTTGGTCCCTTGAAAAAGAGGCAGCTACGTATTAAAGAGCTGTAATTCCTAAACCCTTGCTCCAATTTGGATGTGAATACTCTCAAATTACAGCTGAGAGTCTGCACTTTAAGCCCATATTGATTATATAATTGTATCCTGAATATGTTTTCGTAAACAGCTAAAATAACAAAACTTGTGTCACTGTCCAAATATTTTTGGGCCTAACTGTAGATCTTGCACAAAATGAGGTCCAAAAAGCAAATGCAAACACTGACAAAATCAGCTACTCTCAACACTGTGCAGAACTGATCTTCAGAAATGAACTATAGCAGTCAGCACTGGCTGTGAACTTTTACTATCCAACATAAATCCGGTCAAATATTTGCAACCAGAAGTATCAATAAACAGCAGTTTCCTATCCTTTTTAGCCCCTCATGTATAGCAAAAAAAAAAAAAAAGACCTTTACTACCAGCCGCTTTTTGCAAATTAACACAAAAGCTGATTCTCAAACTACTTCTTTTGAGCTCTTCTGTCTAAACAGCAGGAGGTCTGGCACTTGGTTAAAAATTTAACAACACTTCAGGAGGAGAAAAGTAGGACACAGGAAGTCAAGACAGGCCACAGAGAAGTGAGGGGACAAGAAGAGGAGAAGCAGAAAAGCAGAAAAGGCTGAATTTTAGATTTGAGATAGCGGTCTGTTCCAAAAGGAATGGACAGCCGATGCTGAGTAGTCTTGGTGGGGCAGCTAATGCTTTTGGTGGAAAATAAACAACAGGATGCAGAGGCAGTGGGAAGGAGTGATGGGGCTGGAAAGAGAAGAAGATGCCAAAACCGAGGGATCCCTGCTGTACTGCTGTAGCCAAGGAGGAGCTGTACAAATGTCTCTTATTGTCTCATGAATTAAACATATACACAACAAACAGCTCAGGAGAGGATTGGCATGTGTACTGAAGTGATGCTGCTGCAGAAATAGCCTACAGACACAACAAAGAGTTTATTTAGGGATACATGGATTAAAATGATGAGGAAGAATCTATGAAATGCAGGGCAAGGCAGAGTCAGACAAGTGGAGGGAATGCTGAAAGAAGTTAAGCAATATGGAAATGAAGATGAGGGAAAATCATTTAACTGAGTGAGCAAAAGCTTTGTATAGTGGAACTGTTCAAAAGTTGGTGCTAAATTTAGCAAAAGGGACCACTATGTCAATGTTATACTGAATTGCAATACTTCTGGGAAATCTGCAGAAAAAAATACTAAAGGGCTCAGTATATGATCTACAATCTATGTTGCAACATTTACATTAGGTACTGTACTTTAGATCTCAGTAGCAAAAGTGAATAACAACTTCCATATTTTCCTTCACAAGCAATATGACTTGGCAAACAAAATTCACATGGGATAATCATAAGTTTGCAGATGTGGTAGAGAGTGTAAATGACCGACCAACGCAAAACAACGACCATGATGGGCGAAAACGGACCGGCCACGCGAGCGACCCCCCCCCCCCCCCCCCCCCAGCCACCGGTAAGTGACAAATTTATTTATTTATATATTTTTTTTTTTTACATTTTATTGATTTTCTGGTTCATATACTTTGAAGATAAAAAAACATACCGCTGTAGACAAAACGGTGTCAACCCCCCCCCCCGAACCATTCTTTGTGTATGCCCGAAGTCCACTTTTGACTGAGTTATGTAATTTATATAGCTGCCGCGTCATTATGCAAATTAGATGCATAAATTTATTCCTATCTGAAACTTTGGATCATATTCTACATCTTTCTAATTGACAGTAAGCCATTATCTCTTGCAGCTTTCAAGTTATAGCCTTGGAAATCAACTACTTTATTGACAAAAAATATTTACCACTCTTGACCACTAGGGGTTATGTTTACCCTTTAACTGTCCCAGTTGCCGTTAAAGGATTAAATAAGTTTGTATCCTGGACAAAAATTGCAACTTGAAAAGAAATATGTTTGCAGTATGTTTGCAGTATGTGGTCATTGAAAACCATAGGTTAAGGTGAGGCTTACTTGTCAGCAGGTTTCACACAATGTCTTTGTCAAAGCAAATGCAAAATCCATAACGGGCAGACCTGGACTCTGGTATTTCACAACATCCATGTATTAAAGCGATACTGTATTATATCAATATGTCCAAAAATATCTGTAATGTCGTTTGTCATTGAAAACATAAATCTGCGATCACACATTTGTTCAAACATTTTTCGCCAGCATAAATGCCCATTTTAGTCCAAACATCATTAATTAAATCATTAGCATACTCAAATATTACCCATACTGTGTGACAGCTGTGCCATCTGGATGAGCTGGGAATGAAAACCATCAAACAATGAACAATGGGTTTTTCTAGAAATATAGACTTATAAAATGGCTTTTTTTTTTTGCATCAAATTGACTGTGTCCTTGTGGTAATAGAACAGAAATCTTAAATTTAAAATGCTTGTTAACATACATTTTGTATTACACAAAAAATGTACCTCATCAGCTTTGAGATTGTGATGAGTTCTAATCTAGTTTGCAAATATCCTTCAGTGCTTCATTAGACAATTTAAAATTATTTTTGCCAACATGCACATTTACAGAAAGACAAATTTACCAGCAAACTCTTCAGTCTCTACAAAGAGACTGTGTAAAACTACTTGAAACATTCTGAAATGTACCATTTCCAAAATCCAGCAGTCCTCACCTTTATCGTTCCATCCTCAGAGGCCGACACCATGACACTGAAGACTGGGTGGAAGATCACACGGGTCACTGGATTGCGGTGGCCACTCAATGCATACCTTTCTGGGGGCCGAGGGATCCATTCTTTGGGGTCACGCTTCTGAGATACAGGCCCACCCAGGGTGATCTCTTCTTTAGCTTCATTCAGTTTAGATTCAAGTTCCATCACCTGCACAGGCACAAGTGTATGGAAAAGTGGTCATATCTTGGGATGCACATACTGTATGTATGTAATACAGACATTCGTGAAAATAAATCTTATGTTTTTTACATTATGTTGGGGTGGTGCTTTCCTCAGTTAACCTGCTTTCAGCAGATTCAGCAGTAATGCCACGAACCATTCACAAGACTTTAAGCTCACCAAATGTGCATTGAAGACAAAAATAAAAACCTACAAACCTTCTTTTGTAATCTGATAACTGAGGTCCATTTTTTTTCCAAAAGGCCAGCATACTTCTTGTCCAATTCCTCATTCTGTGGAGAAAGGAGAGATGTCAGGGAAACAAGCAAAGGAAGCCAATCAAAGTGGTTGGCTCAGCATAGTCAGTGAGACCTGTGGGGGTGGGGTGGGGCATGCTGAGGTCTGGGTATAGTAAGAAATAACAAGGAATTATTTACACACCCCTCAAAGCTCAGTACTGACTGCCAGACACTGCCAGCATACAGTGTGACACAAAGTCCTAATCCCTTTCACATAGGCTAATCTTCTGCAGACAAGAAAGGCTTACAGCCTAACCACTACACACCCGGTACTAGAGGCAGTGGTGGAAATTAAATTGAGGCAGACCTGGCATACTGAAGCCTGATTTCACCTGCAGGCTAATTCCTTGAGCTGGCTGCCTTTACATAATGGACTTCATGGCACAAACACTTTCTTATTGGCAAGAGAAGCAAAACAATGTGGATCCATGTTTTACCTGTTGCAACATACAAACTAAATTTAAAATTAGGTTTACAACAAACTGATTAAAATTAAATAATTTACAAATTTACCATCAAAGAGGGGGAAAATACAGTACATCCATCTCTTCAATATAATTTCTGTTAAGTCTCTAAACTGAAAAAAAAAAAACCCTTAAGGTTTAAAATAGATAGTCTTTAGGAGGTGTCTAAAGCATTTAATCTTCAAAAACACCATTTCTAAGATGCTGAATGGGACAGTTTTTCTTTGCATGCTATTTGGTTTAAATGCAACAAACTAAAGCACACACAGACAATAAATATGACATATTAGTCCATAACCATTAGTACAACTCTGGTATCATTGTGTACATATTCATGCCTTGAGGATGCATCTATCAAAGCATTAAAAACCCACACCGACTAGACAGCCATGGGTGTCAGTGAGGGAGAAAAATTTTGTTTGGCTTCAATTTCACAGCAACCTACTTAGCCTCAGCTGAAAACAAAATCCATTCCTTGAAGTTGTGGAGAGGTCCAGGCTATGCTAATCATTTTATTTAACATTTATCTAACATCTAAGGGGTGATTCCTCAGACTAAAATGAGATGTAAAAAAGACAAAGACATGTACAGAGATGCTGAAGAAGAAGAACAGAATGAGAAAAAAAGAACAAACCCAGTTTGGACAAGTGTGTAATCATCTAATCTACCATCTGCCTGGACACAAGCACACACAAAGAGATGCAGACACCCAAAATAAGTGCCAGACTTCATTGCAGCCCACCATCATCCAACTGGTACACAGTGGTAATCATGCAAATTAGTGAGTGTGTTTGTCCCCCTGTATATACAGTTACGCATGTCTTCTTTCACAAGGCTAGAAAAAGCTAAATTCTAATCTCTATTAATTTATTTCTACCAGTACACAAAGCAAGGCATCACATCAACCTTAAAAAGATACCGTAAGCACCACAAAGCACTGGTGTAAAGGATATTTAATTCACACAGAACAAAGCCTGATTACATTTGCCCGACATAAAGTGTGAATAATGAATATGCATAACAATGTTGCATGAATGAAATGGATGTGGTTTTGCAGCATGGCCCAGCCTAGTGTATACAAGCCTCTGTGCCAATACCCAACAGGATGCCCCAATCCCTCTGCGCCATTCATCTATTATTCAGCCTGTCTCTAAAGGGATGCACACTGAGATTAACTAGGTGAAGAACAGAAGACAGGAGTAGGATGTCCCTTGAAAGCAAAGTGAATGCCTTAAAAAAAAAAAAAAAAAGCAGGATAAAAGAGTCTCCAAGGGTTTGAAATAAACAACTCAAAAATGACTGAATTAACAGTACCCCAGTGAGACCCTCTCCAATGGAATGCAAAAAAATGAGGAAACATATTCAGTGACATCAAGTACAGCATAAATGAATCAATCTGTGGCACAACAGTGGTACTTACTTGCCTTACAGTGTTAAGGTTTCTCGACACTTTGTTTCTCCACCATATTTAAAACAAACTACTCACATGTAATGGGGGGGGGGGGGTTATACTGTATGTACAGCCCTTTCAGACATACTCTCCCTTCTATTAGAGGGGACCTGTGGTGGTCATCTAAACGCATTCAACTTGAAAACATTAGGCAAAGTATATATACTCAGGGCAACTGTCAGTACATTTTTGAGATCTGACACTGGGATCTTCCAAGGGAAAACTTAATAATACACCAATGTAACTTTAAACTTGAAGTTGACACATGTCTGAACTACATAGCTATACAACAATGGGTATGCTCAAGATTATAAATGCTGATTAGGAAGCTATCATGCCTTGTGAACAAGGCCTGCAGTACAAAGCAAGTCTACACCATCACCGAGCAGAAGTGGGAATTGAAAGCATTATTTTTGCAGAGCTAATGCTCAGGTTGAGTATTTTCCTCTCAAGGTGCTGGATTATTTCAAAGTCTTTTTTGGGCAGCACGGTGGTGCAGTGGTTAGCACTGTTGCCTTACAGCTAAAAGGTTCCTGGTTCGAATCCCCAGGCTGGCAGGGGTTGGAACCTTTCTGTATGGAGTTTGCATGTTCTCCCTGTGCTGTGTGGGTTTACTCCGGGGGCTCCGGTTTCCTCCCACAATCCAAAGACATGCATGTTAGGTTAACTGGTTGTTCTAAATTGTCCCTAGATATCTGTTTCCTATAGGCCCTTAGAATAGAGGGTTAGTACTAGTGAAAGCGCTTTGAGTGGTCTTTGTGACTAGAAAAGCGCTATATAAGTGCAGGTTAGTTAGTTAGTTAGTACCGAGAGGCAATTTTGAGAGTATACTGTAGATTCTCAGCTGGGTGTGGCCACAAGGACTTTTGTGTATTCATCAATAAGGTGGCAGAAAGGACTTCTGGCTAGGGAAACATGGCCTAAAAATGATATCACGATATTTCTGTGAATTTTCACAATAATATTTTTTTTTCAATATTACAGAATATGGGGTTGCTGTTTTTTCCTTATAAATTTATGCGAAAAGGACAGTTTCACAGCCCAGCATTATTTATCTTCAACCAGGGCTGCACAATTAATCGAATTTTAATTGCAATCATGATTTTGGCTGCCATGATTAAATTAACATGATCGTTGACGATATTAACATTTAAAATTCAAGCTCTGCTGCATATCAAATCAAGCATTTTTTCAATCAACAGCCAGCCAACCACCATGGGGCAAACGCACGTTAGGGCAACATTAAGTTGCAGAACTGACAAGCAAGCGCACCCTGAAGCAGCAGCCTTAAGTTTTCAATAGCGGACTGGTGTGATGGTGAAACACAAACCAGATGATGGAAGCAGAAGGTGACAGTACAGCAGGCAACATGCGGAAGTGAGGAGCTATTGCCTCAAAAGGATCATCATCCGTTGTCTGGACGTGTTTTGTATTCAGGGCAAGTGATGCTGACTAAAAAAAAAAAAACTTGTATGGAAAGAGTGCTACAGAGCTGTGTATGTGCCGCAGGGCAACATAACTAACTTATTCAACCACCTGAAAAAACACCACGAACACAAGTACAATAAATTCATGAAGGCTAAAGCGAATGTCACTTCACTAAATCACAGTCTGTGTCAGGCGCCGATCCAGGCAACCATAGTATCAGCCCTGCACAGAGCGTCACCATATCCATCCGTCTCCCAAAGACACGCTAAAGTAACTGATGCAATAGTGTTTTATTTGGCTAAAGACACGTGTCCACTAAACACTGTATGAGCAACATAGGCTTCAGAAACATGGTCAAAAATATGTGATCCCCACGCGATTCTCCAAAGTTGCATTACCTGCACTTTATGAAAAATACAGATGGATATCACAACTGTCGAGCACTCTGCAACTACGACTGACCTATGGTCAAAGAGAATAACGGAGCTGTACCTGTCCCTGACAATTCACTACATTGATGGAGATTTTAAAATGAAGAGTCGATGCTTGCAGACATCGCTTTTCCCACAAGCCCACCCAGGAGAAGCTATAGCCCATTTACTGAGGGGAAGCGCAATCATCTTGGAGCCTGCAGGAGGAGGGACTAGTCTGCATAACAACAAACACTGGATCTTATGTCATCAAGGCAGCTTCTCTAAATAAATGGACGAGGCTCCAGTGTTTTGGCCACAGGCTTCATCTAGCAATTGGTAAGTAGGATGAATAAAAAAATCAATTTTATGAAATCTGTGTTTTTCCTCAAGTAAATAAATAACTGCGATTAATAATCATGATTTCAATATTGGGGAAAAAATTGCGATAATCATTTTGGCCATAATTGTGCAGCCCTACTTTCAACAAATTCAGGAAAAACTCTAATTTCTCCAGTTTACAAAAAGCAACTCGATTTAATTTAAATTTTTTTTTGTTCTGTATCAATATTAAAAGAAAATAATATAAACAGTTACATCTTAAGTGCACACAGATGTTGGGTTTTACGCTGAATCCCTTTACCTGCATTGTAACTCTCATTGCACAGACCTCTCCTGGGGCTTTTTGTTTCTTGTCGCACTGAACAGATTTTTTTTCCCCCTCTTCGGGTGGTTGAATAAAATCAAGATGAAGCCTCCAAAGCTGAATGAAAATACAACTACAGACACTTCGAGTGGCACATTGTCGGACATTAACACCGCTCCAGCAGTGTTGCTGACATGCAGAAAAAATGCAGGCAGATTATCCACATTGCTGGACAGTTTTGGGGTTTTTTAAAAAAAATTTTTTTTTTCAACATGGCAGCAATCTGAAACAGAAACTTCTTAAATATTTCCACTCAACTGGATGTAGACACAGGGGCAGCTCCCCATGCCATGTTTGTTTTGCCATTTCTATGGTAACACGTTGGCAGCGTTATGGTGTGACGCTGTCATGCAGTAGACCTCAAATATTGCAATATTCATTTTTACACCAGTATCAAAATTTATACTGGTGTTATCGTGAACAATACAATATGACAACCCCTATTTCTGGCTATACAAATTACGGACAGAAAGGTTTTTTTCCTTACATTGTTAAGTGATGTACTTGTTACAAATAGTGTTCCAATTAGTGGTGTTGTGGGGGCCACACATATGTGACTCACATTTTAGATCAGAACAAAGCCAGAGTTTCCTTGGAGATAGCAGGAAGCTGCAAGGATGTTAGCTTTGGTATGCAGAGCTTGAGACTGTGGGGTGTTATTAGAGGATTAAGGAGAGGATGCATGGTAGACTGTAGTGTTGTAGTCAAGACCTCATCAAGACCTCACCAAGACCAAGACCAAGACCGAGACCAAGACCAAGACCAAGACCAAGACCGAGAAAAAGTTGAGACCAAGACCCACATACAAAGTGGTCTTGACTTGGTCTCAGTCTTGGGATTCTGGTCTTGGTTTGCTCTCGACTACAACTCTATTTCCAAGTAACTAGTTACTTTAGTTAGTTAGTTAATCCCTTCACACCTGAAGGTGTATATGGGCGGCGCCTATCTCCGTTTCTCTGACCCTAGGCCACACAGCTACTGTAAGTAGTGAAAGCTACAGCGGGGGGTCAGTCCTCTGGTAGCTCTGTGTGTAACTTTACTTTCCCCATTCCATTATGCGGAGCACCACGCTAGAAGGGAGAAAGCACCATTTTTATATGGTCTTTGGTATGACCCGGCTGGGATTTGAACCCCTGCCTCCCGGGTGTGGGGCGGATGCTCTACCAACTGAGCCACCACTCCGGTAACTAGTTACTTTAATCATGCAGTAATTGGTAAAGTAGCTCAGTTACTTTTGAAAAGAAGTAACTAGTAACTGTAATTAGTTACTATTTTTTAGTAACTTGCCCAACACTGGTTATATGAATACTGCATATAAATGTGCATGTCTGCAATACCCGCATATTATTTATGCATTCTTCACAATAAGCGATGGCAATATTTGCTCCTTTGCTTCCCATAGAGTTGTAGTCGAGAGCAAACCAAGACCAGAATCCCAAGACTGAGACCAAGTCAAGACCACTTTGTATGTGAGTGTTGGTCTCAACTTTTTTCTCGGTCTCGGTCTTGGTCTTGGTCTTGGGAGACTCTGGTCTTGATGAGGTCTTGACTACAACACTAGTAGACTGTGGGGGTGAGATCAGAGAGAGGAGATGCATTGTTACTGCCGATTATAATACAATGTGATTTGTGATGCATGTGACTTGTGAACTGTGAAGAGTCCTGGTATTTAAGGACGAGAGTTCCCTGTAATGTCCTCTTTTTCTTCTTTGAGATGTTGGTGAATGTGAATAAAGCTGACTTGAGAGAACCCTGTCTCGTCATTCCCACAGTGTCACTTTAATTGCGATTAATAGCAGTCAGCACGATTAAGCACGTGAAAGTGTGTTAATTGCATTACGCTGCATTGCATTTCATGTGGGTTAATTGCACTCAACCTCTATTAATTGCGATTAAAGTTGTGCCGTGGTGACTGTTGAGATTAGAGCTGCAACCTGCATGAAACATATCACTTTGTGTGTGATAAAAAGTGGCAAAAGTTTTAATCCTGATTTAAGTGACACCACTAGTTCCAATAAGTTTTATTACCATGAGTGAAATAGCTACCACCATGTTATGCAAGCCGTGTATGATTAGATAAAGGTCATCATTTGCACTGTCTGGCACAATTATAGAGAATGAGTGCTGCCTGACCCCCCCCCCCCCCAAAAAAAAGATAAAATCATCATCTTAATTCATGTACTTTCACTGCAAATGTGATCTGTCACTTTATTTCAATAAATATGAAGTAGCAGATTTTAATGAAATACAATTTTTAAAAAAGAGTGGCATTTGGAAGCAAAACACCTGTAGTAGATTAGTTTATTTGACAGGGACAGTGCAATAAACATAGACAATTAATCAAAGACAATCAATCTGATGTGTTGCACATAGAGTGTATAGCTATTAGCTAATTTGCAACTCTTGTCCCTGGATGGGCTTTAGAAAAAAGAATCAAGATAAAAAATATACACAATAACCACATACATCAATGCAGAAAAATTATAAATACACAATTATAAATATTATAAGTATTATAAATACACAAATATAACAGCCTGACTCACATTTAACATAAATATTATAAATATTATAAATACACAAATATAACAGCCTGACTCACATTTAACACATATAACATAACTCACATTTGCCTATTTCAGGCCTTCCTCCCTCCGTCACTCACTATAAACAAACACATTTATTCCTTCCCTTCATTCACTCTCACTTTGCAGACAAATAATTCATACATGAGTACATTCTTGTTTATTTTTCAGCCAGTTTTTAACATTTTTAGTGAATGTTTTAAAGTCCGTTATTATTTTAATTTCATTTGGCATTGTGTTCCAGATGTGACTGCCCTTTATAGAGAAAGCTGTTTGTCCAAATGTGGTTCTGCGGTGGAATATTTTACAGTTATTGTTAACAGAACTCCTGGTGGCTCTGCTGCTGTCCTGTCTTTGGACGAAACCAGCAAGTGGCTCGGGTGCTGATTTATGGAAACATTTGAACGTTAATTTCAGAAGACAGAGGTCAATGAAGCTCTCAAAACTCAATAGGTTGTATTTTTTTAAAACATTACAGTGATGCCACCTAATGGGCTTTTTGTCCAAGATTTTTAGGGTTTGATTATATAATGAACCTATATGTCTTATTGTGGAAGGGGCTGCTTGAGCCCAGACTGTCAAACAGTATGATATATGAGAAAAAACCATAGAATGCATATACAGTGCAGCTGCTTCGTAAGGTATGTAATATCTAATTAATTTAAAGCAGTTCAGATTTTTTTTTACTGTTTTTGAAATTTTCTTTATATGAAGATTAAATTTGAGTTGAGGATCTAGTACAATGCCAAGGTATTTGAATTCTGTAGCTAAACTGATGTCATGATCATGTATATTAACTTTAAAATGTTGCAGGTTACATTTTTTGATTGAAAAGCACATTGAGACTGTTTTCTGAAGGTTCAGCAATAGCTCAGCTATTGGTTGAAGGTTCAGCTGTGTGTTGGAGTGGTCAAATAAGAGTTTGGTGGCTTACAAACATTCTTCTCTTAAAAAGCATGGCTCAGCAGAAAAAGTTGGGGAACCTTTTCTATCTAGGAAGTGAGGTTGTGACTAATGCTTTATCACTGATGTGGACCAGTTTTTTTTTTTTTTTTTTTTTTTTTTTTTTTTTACACGAACAAATATGGCAATTTATTTTCTTGCATAATGCATCAAACTGACTGGAAATGAAACCATTTGTCTTTTGTGTAAACAACCAAACTTACAAACTCAGCAAATAGGATTTTTAGCTTCAATTCAATCAGTGTTTATATTTGGGGTGGGGGGCTAGAATGTCAAGCTAATTTTATTTAATTTTACTTTACTATATAGTGCCGGATCACAACAGAAGTCATTTTAAGATGCATTCCACTATAGAAAAAGTCTTTATCTTGTCCTTCTATTAAACAAACTGAATATCCTTATGTTATTTATCTTATTTACACGACAGCAGCTCATTTCTGTCTCTTCTCTCTGTGCAGCAGGGTGGAACTTCCCATTGCGCACCAGTCCCTTTCAGAGCTGAGTTTAGTGTGGAAGAAATTGTGTGGCCGCAGAAGTGTCAGATGAAAATGGACAAATGAAACCGTAAAAGTGGAGTTGAAAAGATTAGGGGAAAACTGGAAATAGATGCCACTAAATTTATTAAAATAAAGGACATATTAGTCGGTTTAAAAAGCTCCAGATGAGGGCGCTGTTGAGCTCGCAATAGAGTACGATGTGTTCGGCATGGCTCCTGCAGAGTCTGTGCAAAATTGTTATTTTTTGGCACTGTTTTACACCTATTCCATGGAAAAGTAATTTTGGGACGTTTTTAATCATTCTTCTACCCTTTGTGACTCGGTGGAGTAATTTAGTATGTCCAACAAGGGAGCCAAATCTCGAGCTGCATCACACCAGCAAAGGCCTACAGGGCAGATGGAAGCTTCAGCCTCAGGTAAGTTGACTCCACCTGGTGGCGACGCTTTGCCTGGAGGGGAACAACAGTGTGTCATCACTGAAGCCCTAAGGCTAGAGCTGTTAGCCACGTTACGAGCGGACATTGCCCAAATATTTAAAGCCGAACATCATACTGCTTTAGGAGATGATCTGTCCACCATTAGAGCTGACCTTCATACAGTTAAAGTGCAATTGGCGAGTGACAAAGCTGCTTCTGACACCGAATTAGCAAATCTCCGCGGCACTGTGGAAGATATGGGGCAGTCTTTGTCTTCCTGCACAGATGATGTTCTGGAACTGAAGGCTAAACTGGATAGCCTCCCTTCTGAAGTTGCAAAGCTCGAAAATAAAAGTGAAGACCTCGAAGCAAGGTCGTGCCGCAACAATATTAGGATCGTTGGGGTCTCTGAAAAGGAAACTACGTCTACTGCTTTGGTGGCGGCCTTGCTTAAAGAGGTGCTGAAGTTGGACAAGGAGCCGTTTTTGGACTGGGCACACTGGACACTCAAGCTTAAACCAAGACCCGGTGCGTGACCACGTCCTATTATTGTCAGATTTCACTACTACAGTGACTATGTCAATGCCTTGTGGCATGCCAGAGAACAACAACGGATTGTTGCTGGGTCATCACAGATTTCTATCTTCCCCGACAACACCGCCGAAGTTGCTCAGGCTCGAGCAGCTTTCAACGAGGCTAGGAAGTTGCTGCATGAGATGGAGGGAGTGCGCTATGGCTGTTTTATCCTGCCCGACTCAGAATCAGTCGCAAAGGTGTGGATAAAGATTTTGTTTCTGCAGAGAAAGCGATGGCTAACATTCAGAAAATGAGGTTAGTTTAATTGACTTTAACAGCATAAATACATTAATGTACAGTTCCTTTTCTCTCTCTTTGGCCCTCAGTAACAGTATCATAAGTGAGCTTAATTTGGTTGATGGACAAAATGCACGATGGTATTTCAATCTGCGCATATATATATATACCACTACCGGAGTGGTGGCTCAGTTGGTAGAGCATCCGCCCCACACCCAGGAGGCAGGGGTTCAAATCCCGGCCGGGACATGCCAAAGACCATATAAAAAGTGAAACTTCCTGCCGTCCAGCTTGGTGCTCAGCAATAATGGAATGGAGGAGGGAAATCTGTGGCGGCGCCTTGCATGGCAGCGGCCCTCTGATTCTGCACTTGGGGTGTGTGTGATTAACACTGTACATAGGTAAAGCACAATCTCGTTCTACTGTACATCATTGGTTGTACGGTTGAATGACAATAACGGTGATTTAATTTAATATATAGTCTAAAAAAAATTTTTTTCCAAGTAAGTTTGAATAGGCCCACATGCCGCCTCATTTTTACATTAATGTTTACATTTATAGTTATTTCATCATTTCTAATTTTTAGGGTAAGTGATCATCACATGTGCAGGGTTTCCTTTGGTAACATTTCCCGGTGGCGGCCTGCCACGCTT
Source organism: Pholidichthys leucotaenia (assembly GCA_020510985.1). Lineage (NCBI taxonomy): Eukaryota > Metazoa > Chordata > Actinopteri > Cichliformes > Pholidichthyidae > Pholidichthys > Pholidichthys leucotaenia. Next base: position 197,864,041 of record CM035847.1, on the reverse strand, counting down.
GTAAATTTCCTGCCATTCCCATGAGGAAATATAAATTTAAGAAAAAAATATAAAGGAATTGCAGTCCGCAAGTGTGTACACGACCAACACGAGTGACCGTCATCCATGCCAAGTTCAGAAGCGCCGCGCCCGCGTGACCACTCCAGTCACCAGGCAAAGTGTCTCGCTTCAGTCACTGTCTGTGAGAAACATGAGCTTATTAAAGTACTTTAAATGCGGAAAAAAATCAGAAGAGGTATGTAAGCACTGGAGGTGTTTATCATGGTTTTAACTAGCTGCAAAGTTCAGTACACAGCCACAGATATGGGTAGGCGACACCGCCGAGGACGCAGTCCAAGGATGAATAATTTTTTCCACACATAAGGAGTTGTTCAGAACTCCTTGTACGGAGATATATAGTGATGATAATCAAGTCAGTGGCAGTAATGCACCTGTAAGCTGGTTGCCAACCGCCAATCAAATCTAAAAGAAGAAGAACCCGCTGGTAACGGGAGCAATGATGGAAGAGTCGCTTAGCTAACAGATGTGGTTAAGAGCTTGAGTTGGTTCATTTTGTCTTCTTTTTAATCATTAGTTTTTTGTTTTTCTTATTTCAGACAAGAATGAAAAGGAGCTATTTTTACCTTTACCTTAGTTAATATTAAGTAACAAATTTATGTTCACTATTATGTACCTGGAAAGTTAAGGTGACCGAAATTCAAGAAGTCAATGACTTTAAACCGTCAGTAGCCTTCAGACAAAGTAAATGTGCCAACATTTGAATTTAAAAATAAGGGAGGGTTTCCCTGCTGTCTGGGTGGTGAGACTTCTAAAAAAACAAAAAAAAACAAAACAAACTATAAATATATAGAAATATTATAACAGAAATACAGTGGGGCAAAAAAGTATTTAGTCAGCCACCAATTGTGCAAGTTCTCCCACTTAAAAGATGAGAGAGGTCTCCAGTTTTCATCATAGGTATACCTCAACTATGAGACACAAAATGAGAAAAAAAAAATCCAGAAAATCACATTGAAGGATTTTTAAAGAATTTATTTGCAAATTATGGTGGAAAATAAGTATTTGGTCACCTACAAACAAGCAAGATTTCTGGCTCTCACAGACCTGTAACTTCTTCTTTAAGAGACTCCACTGTCCTCCACTCGTTACCTGTATTAATGGCACCTGTTTGAACTCGTTATCAGTATAAAAGACACCTGTCCACAACCTCAAACAGTCAGACTCCAAACTCCACTATGGCCAAGACCAAAGAGCTGTCAAAGGACACCAGAAACAAAATTGTAGACCTGTACCAGGCTGGGAAGACTGAATCTGCAATAGGTAAGCAGCTTGGTGTGAAGAAATCAACTGTGGGAGCAATTATTAGAAAATGGAAGACATACAAGACCACTGATAATCTCCCTCGATCTGGGGCTCCACGCAAGGTCTCACCCCGTGGGGTCAAAATGATCACAAGAACGGTGAGTAAAAATCCCAGAACCACACAGGGGGACCTAGTGAATGACCTGCAGAGAGCTGGGACCAAAGTAACAAAGGCTACCATCAGTAACACATTATGCCGCCAGGGACTCAAATCCTGCAGTGCCAGACGTGTCATGTCCAGGCCTGTCTGAAGTTTGCTAGAGAGCATTTGGATGATCCAGAAGAGGATTGGGAGAATGTCATATGGTCAGATGAAACCAAAATAGAACTTTTTGGTAAAAACTTGTCGTGTTTGGAGGAGAAAGAATGCTGAGTTGCATCCAAAGAACACCATACCTACTGTGAAGCGTGGGGGTGGAAACATCATGCTTGGGGGCTGTTTTCTGCAAAGGGACCAGGACGACTGATCCGTGTAAAGGAAAGAATGAATGGGGCCATGTATCGTGAGATTTTGAGTGAAAACCTCCTTCCATCAGCAAAGGCACTGAAGATGAAACATGGCTGGGTCTTTCAGCATGACAATGATCCCAAACACACTGCCCGTGCAACGAAGGAGTGGCTTCGTAAGAAGCATTTCAAGGTCCTGGAGTGGCCTAGCCAGTCTCCAGATCTCAACCCCATAGAAAATCTTTGGAGGGAGTTGAAAGTCCGTGTTGCCCAGCGACAGCCCCAAAACATCACTGCTCTAGAGGAGATCTGCATGAAGGAATGGGCCAAAATACCAGCAACAGTGTGTGAAAACCTTGTGAAGACTTACAGAAAACGTTTGACCTCTGTCATTGCCAACAAAGGGTATATAACAAAGTATTGAGATGAACTTTTGTTATTGACCAAATACTTATTTTCCACCATAATTTGCAAATAAATTCTTTAAAAATCCTTCAATGTGATTTTCTGGATCTTTTTTTCTCATTTTGTCTCTCATAGTTGAGGTATACCTATGATGAAAATTGGAGACCTCTCTCATCTTTTAAGTGGAAGAACTTGCACAATTGGTGGCTGACTAAATACTTTTTTACCCCACTGTAACTGCCTCTTTAGTCATTTAAGCTAATTTATTTCATTAAGTACAATTTTATTAATATTTTTTTCTTTGAAATCAGAGTTAAATTACTGTTCTGTTCTGGCTCTGCAAAATTATGATCAAAAATGTTATCAGGAAAAAGTAAAAAAAATTACCACAGTCTTTCAAATTTATTAAAAAAAAACAAAAACTAATTTTATTTTAAAAAAGACAAAAATTAGCCATAAAATAATCCACAAACTTATAATATAGTCTCAAATGCACAAGAAAAGTCAATTTTACAAGAGGAAATTGCAAATTTGAGGAAAATGGTTTCAAATTTAGATAAATTTACAGAGAAAAGTAGAAAACTATAAGAAAACTTAAAAATTTTGGGGAAAAAAACTCAAACCTTCAAGACTGAAGTCATTACTCAAGTTTTTAAAAGGGTGCTCTTTTGTACCCTTAGCTCAATTAGAAATTTTTGGTTGTCTACTTTTAATTATTAATTTCAAAGCACTGCTTTTACATGAGTAGAATTTCTGGTTACTATACCCACCTTATCATATAATTTAAGTATGCATGAGTAAATTACTATTATGAATGTTTTTTTCCCATCCCTACTCTCTTAATGGAAAAAAAGAAACACTAGAATAACTAGAAAAGCACTCGGAGAGCGCAGACCTCCGCCAAGCGCCACAATTCCCCCCATACAGTGTTTGTGTGTACGTTTTCAGATTCCTTGAGCATGTAAACATATGACTAGCAATTGGATTCACAATGATTATTTGTTTATTTGACAGGGACAGTGCAATAAACACAATTAATCAATGACAATCAATCTGATAGTGATAGGATTAGTGGTTCAGTAGTAAAAGCATTGCCTCCTTGGCGGAGGTAATAAACTCAAGTGTTGCTGTTGTGTCCATCTCCTCCACTGACGGATGCAAATTGGGTAGACAGGTTGCCGTGGGTTTTATATTATATTATTTTTTTGGGGTTGCGCTCCGCGGCAAACGAGAATTTAGAAGCTTCGCCGGCAGAGAGCTCGTTTTTGCGCAGCGCCTATGGCTGGCCGGTGAATTTCTGCCAAATGCGCAGCTCCTATGGCTGGCCGGGGAATTTCTGCCAAAGAATCCGTCGACGGACAGCTGCCCGTGTGAGGTTTTGCAGTTGCGTGCAAACACAGGCACGCTGGCGGGTCCAGGCCAGCAGTGTTTTCCGCATGCTTTTGTGCCTAAAACGTTGAAGAACGCGGAGTTTGTGTTGCAGACACGACGACCAGCGCCCTCCATTGCGCCTGCGCACATGTTGAAAATGGCCGTATGTCACAGTGTTGAAAAATGCTTTAAAAAATTCCTGTATCCAGACGGTGAACCGGATCACCCCCAAAATTTAATCAGTTCTTCCTTGTACCATTTCCAACAACGCCTGAAAGTTTCATGGAAATCCGTCCAAGACTTTTTGAGTTATCTTGCTAACCAACAGACAGACAAACAGACAGACAGACAAACAGACAAACACACAGACAAACTCCGGCAAAAACATAACCTCCTCCTGGCCTTTTCGGCCTGGCGGAGGTAAAAATACAAAAAAATAGACATTTTTGTCAATTATGTCAACCATGACAAAAAAAAAATCCTGCAGGACAAAACATGACACTTGATATTTTCTAACCTGTTTATATACCACCATAGACAGAGAGAGAACCTGAATTAGACAGAGCTCAGAGAGGGCAAGATGAGACAGAAGAGAGGAGTCAAGGAGAGGAAAGTGTTCAGGCAGAGGGTCCAGGAGAGGTGAGACAGAGGAAGGAGAGAAGGATGACACCACTACAAATTCTAAACACAGGATGTCTGGGTGGGACCCCAACTAGCCCAATACTCCAACATTCAAGCCTTGGTTTTACAGTAATTCAAATGGTAAGTTCCATATGCAAAGTTACTTTGCAAAATTTAAAAAAATAAATAAGTAATATAAAATTAACATATTCCGGTTACAATAGTGTCATGTGTTTTCTGCCCCCTCTGGAAAAATATGTTGCCACCATACTAAGGTCTTTAAGCCAAAGGAAACACTGCATGTGCCAGTTTTGTTTATATTACGTCTGCAGGAGCAGCCTTTATTTCGTTAACTCAGCTTCACCGACTTGTGGTCACTAAAATATGGCAACAATTTTTTTTATTTTTTTTTTTTAAACTGCCGTCTCCCTTTTGGAGGCTGTTTGCTATTTTTTCTTTATCGTTTGGGGGTTTTCGGGAAGGGATCTGCCGTGGCTCTTTGAGGTTGTATTAATGTTCTCGTTTTTATGCTTGGATTCATGTTCTCCAATTTCAAATCTAGCACTCTCGGAGCAGGTTCTCCTGTTCGATTTCTTAGCTGGAACATCCGCGGAACGGGTAACCCAATTAATAGGTCTAAGATTTTTACACACTTGAAACATCATAATCCTGATATTGTGTTTTTACGAGACTCATCTCAGATTTAAAGACCACCACAGGCTTTGTTCTTCTTGGATAGGTCAAATTTTAATTCTAAGGCAAGAGGAACAGCTATTCTGATTAATAAGGGGACACAGTTTACATCCACTGATGTTATTTCAGATGAAAATGGCAGATACATCATCATCGCAGGATTGCTAATACATGTTAAAGTTGTACTTGTCAACATTTATGGTCCGAATTTCGATGTTTCATTTGCTAACAGGCTCCTCAGCAGCATACCACATTTGAACTCTCATCTTCCTATCCTTGGAAGCGACTTAAACCGTTATAGACCCAGTGCTAGATAGGTCCAGTGTTCGTACTGTATCTCAGTCTGCGACGTCTAGGTCATTCTCAGATTTTATGAACCAGAATGGTCTGGTTGACCCCTGGAGGCTTCGCAACCCCTTAACTTTATAAAAAGTTTTTTCTTTTCTCAGGTACACCAGTCTTATTCTAGGGTTGATTTTTTTTTCATAGATAAAAGCCTCAACTCCCATGTTGTTTCATCTGATTATTCTAGTATCCAATCATGCTCTCTTATTTCTGGATATTAAGTTGCCTTCGTGCAAAGCCCGCTCATATACTTAGAAATTTAACTCTTTATTGCTATCAGACAAAATGTTTTGTGATTATATCTCTAAATCTATAGATGACTTTCTTTTTTTCCAACCAGAATGATTCAACATCACACTCCCTATTATGGGAGTCACTGACAGCTTATTTAAGAGGCCAGATAATTTCTTATTCTTCTTCTAGTAAGAAAAAAGAGAACTCCAAGATAGCTGAACTTATATCTGAAATAGCACCTTTGGATCAAGTATGTGCAACAAACCCTTCTCTTTGCATAAGAAACGTCTTGATGTTCAAGCTCAATTTGATTGAATTTCCACTACCACAGCCTAACGCTTATTATTGCAAACACGAGGAACCTACAACGAGCACGGTGAAAAGGCTAGTTGACTACTGAGACATCAGTTAAAACATCAGTCCAACTCCGATATCATTTCCAAAATTGATAATGGGACTGGTGTGCAGCTCACAGAACCATTAGAAATTAATTCTACCTTCAAATCATTCTACTCATCACTATATAAATCAGAGTCTCCATCAGACCCCTCACACATCAATCAGTTTTTGTCTAATTTAAGATTTCCTAGGGTTGATCTGGACAGGTCCAAACAATTAGAAGCTCCTCTTTCTTTAAATAAATTACAACAAGCAATTAAATCTACACACGTGGACAAAATTGTTGGTACCCCTCTGTTCATGAAAGAAAAACCCACAATAGTCACAGAAATAACTTGAATCTGACAAAAGTGGTACTGTAATACAGTAAATAAAAATTTTATGAAAATTAACCAATGAAAATCAGACAATGCTTTTGAATTGTGGTTCAACAGAATTATTTTAAAAAACAAACTCATGGGACTTCCGGGAAGATGGCGGAGAGACATAACACTTAAACAAAGAGCTCTCCCTAGCCAGATTAAAAATCATCGGTAAATGGCCAACTCGACATAAACGAATCAATAAACTAAGGGATGAAAACACGAAGGAACCAGGCACAAGGACAAAAACAGGGTAAAATTGAAGAATTCCTCTCCAACAACGCAGGAAAAACCGCTGTACGCAAAGCCCAAAAAAACGAGGTGTCTACAGCAGAGAAAATGGAAGACACCAGACTCGACAACATGAACGCTGGCATCGCCAGTTTGGGTGAAGAGTTAAGAGAATTCAAGCGACAGCTACAACAGGATTTAGCGGCTCTTAAGGAGGAACTGAAAAAAGAAATTAAGGAGGAAATCATGGACCTCCGAAGAGAAATGGAGCGTAAATTAACGGAAAACATGGAGGAGCTGCGCTCCCAGCGGGCGTGTATGACAGAAGCGCAGACCCGAATTTCGGAACTAGAAGATTGGAAAAGCGAGGCAAACGAACAACTACAAACCCTGACGACGCAAACGCAGAGGATGCAGGAGAAAATAAACGACTTGGAGAGCAGATCCCGACGAAGCAATATGCGCATCTTTGGAATTCCGGAGGGCATTGAAGGCAACTCGATGACAAAATTCATGGATCAGTTCTTAAAAAAAGAACTGGAAATACCCGGAGAAACGGATCTGCAGATTCAACGGGCGCACAGATCACCGGCACAGAACCCGAAAACAAACTCTCCACCCAGGTCAGTTGTGGTAAACTTTGTGAAATATGACAAAGGAAAGAATCCTGACGCAAGCTGGAAAAAAAAGATACGAATCGGCGACAAACAGGTATTTTTTGACCATGACTACCCGACAGAAATCGTGCAGCAGCGGAAGAAATATGCCAATATTAAAAAAACGCTGAAAGAGAAAAAAATTAGATTCCAAACGCCGCTAACGAAAATGAGGATTCATTGGGAGGAAGGCACAAGAACCTACAACACGGCCGAAGAGGCAGCGCGGGATATGATGGAGCGGGGCCTTGAGGTGAGCGTGCCGAAGGAGACGGCTGGAGCAGCGGCGGCCCTGAACGCACCACGACAGACGGAGTGGAGACGAGTGAACGGCGGAAGAAGGGGGAGAGACGTAGAGCAGCGGGCCCAGGACAAGCTACAAGGCTTTCAACTGAAAGCCTAGATCATAACAAAGATTAAGAAAGGCACAGAAGAAATGAAGGCCAAGAAGACAAGGTAAAAGAGAAACAGACGGCTAGGAGAGGTTTAAGTGATATTTGTTGGACATTTCTAGACTTATGACTATTACTTTGATAGTAATTAGAAGTCTAGGGAGGGCCCTTCACTCTGTGAAGACAAACCCCCCACCCACCAACAGGGACCAGTGGGCAGAAGAAAGGCCCAAAGTACGGAGGTCGAGATTTTTTAATGTGTTTTTATATAAATATGTGTTATTTTTGTTGTTAAAGGGGCTAGGAGCACAAGTTAAAAAAATGGAAAAACATGAATATGGGTAAAAATCTTAAGATAATGACATTAAACGTGAATGGTCTGAACTCACCTGTTAAAAGGGAAAGAATAATAAGAAAATTCAAGAAGGAAAAAGCTGAAATTATATTTATGCAAGAGACACATTTGAGCAAGACAGAACATGTGAAACTAAAGAGATTTGGCTATAAGAACTCCTACTACAGTTCATTTAAGGGAGGAGCAAAAAGGGGGGTTATGATACTAATCTCAAACAAAATACAATTTGAAAGTGAACAGGAAATCCAGGATAAAGAAGGCAGGTATGTAATAATAAAGGGAAGAATAGATGGTATGCAGATTACATTAGTGAACATCTATGCCCCACCAGAAAGTGACAAGGGTTTTTTTCAACATCTGTTTGATCTCATAGCAACACACAGTGAAGGAGTCCTAATTTGTGGAGGAGACTTAAATGCTGTCATGGATCATGAAGTTGACACAACAAGTGTTAAGAAGACAAAAAAACATGTAACAAAGTTCATAAGAACCTCACTGGCAGAAATGGGTATGGTAGACATATGGAGGGACCTGCACCCACTCGAAAAAGACTATACACATTATTCAGCAGTCCATAAAGTACACTCTAGAATAGATTACTTCCTTATGAATGAAGGTGACAGACACAGGGTGAGAAATTGTTGGATTGGAGGGGCAGAAATATCAGATCATAATCCTATATACATGGAAATATATTTGAACAATAGAAAACGACAAACAACATGGAAACTTAACGTAGGACTGTTAAATGATGAGAAAATGAAAGAAAGAATAAAAATAAACAAACGAATATATCCAAGAGAATGACAATGAAGAAGTGGACCCAACAATACTATGGGACACACTAAAAGCCGTGTTAAGGGGAAAATTAATTGTTGAAACAGGAAAAGCAAATAAGACTAAACTGGAAGCGTATGAACAAAGATGTGAGAGACTGAGGGAACTAGAACGTAAACATCAAAGCACAAATGACCCAAAAATATATCAAGAAATTAAAGAAGAAAAAACAAAGATAAAAGAAACACAAATGGATGAAATTGAAAGGAAAAATAGATATCTAAAGCAAAAATATTATGAAACGGGGCCAAAAGCCACAAAACTGCTGGCAAAACGGTTAAGAAAACAACAAACAATGAATAATGTATACAAGATTAAAGACCCCACCACAAATAAAACCACAGTTAACCCAGAAAACATCGAAGAAATTTTCCATAATTTCTACCAAGAACTATACTCGCAACCTGAAGAAACAAATACTAAAGATATCAAAAAATTTCTAGACACATTGGACTTGCCATCAATAGGAAATCAACAAAATGAAAAACTAACAGCAGAAATAACAACACAAGAGATCAGAGATGTGATTAAGTCACTTAAAAATGGTAAATCACCAGGTAGTGATGGATACCCATCTGAGTTTTATAAACTGTTTATAGAAGAACTCACGCCACAACTCCTAAAGTCATTTAATTGGACGCTGAACAACAACAAAATACCTCCATCATGGAACGAAGCAATCATTTCAGTTATTTTAAAACCAGGGAAAGATAAAGAACAATGCGGAAACTATAGACCAATCTCTTTATTAAATGTAGATTATAAAATATACACAACAATTATATGTAAACGAATAAAGACATTCTTGACGGAATTGATAGAAGATGATCAAACTGGATTCATAGAGGGACGCCAAACACATGACAATATCAGGAGAACAATACATATAATTAACCAAATACATAAAGAAAAGAAAAGCGCAGTAATAATGAGTTTAGACGCAGAAAAAGCATTTGACAGGGTTAACTGGAAATTCCTATATAGTGTACTGGAGCGCTTTGGATTTAACGAAAAATCAGTACAATGCATAAGGACGCTATATCAAGAACCTGTGGCAAGAATCAAGATAAACGGTAGCTTAACAGACAAAGTAAATATACAAAGATCAACTAGGCAGGGATGCTGCTTATCGCCCACCTTGTTTGCTCTGTTCATAGAACCATTGGCTCAAGCGATACGACAAAATAAGAAATTAAAAGGTGTAACAATAAAGGGGGCGGAACACAAGATTGGGCTATTTGCAGACGATATTATAGTTTACCTTGAACAACCAGATAAATCAATAATGGAAATGATGAACTTGATAGAAAATTTTGGAAAATTATCAGGATACAAGATAAACATAACAAAAACACAAATACTGACATTCCACTATAACCCTCTAAACCAGATAACTGATAAGATCAAACTAAACTGGAACCAAAAAGAAATAAAATACCTTGGAGTGAACATACCTAAAGACCTAAGCAAAATATATAAAGCAAACTATGATAGGTTGGAACAAGAAATAAAAAAAGATATTGATAGATGGTCAATCTTAAATATGGATCTGAATTCAAAAATTGAGACAGTCAAAATCAGCATACAACCTAGATTACTTTACCTCTTCCAGGCTATACCAACAGAGATTCCAGATGCCCAATTCTCAAAGTGGGACAGGATGATATCGAGATTTGTTTGGGGAGGTAAAAAACCAAGAGTGAAATATAAAACCCTCCAATTACCAAAAGAGAAAGGAGGCATGGGCCTACCGAGTCTAAAGGAATATTACTACTCAGCACAAATAAGATATATCATATGTTGGTGCGACGAGGGATATGAGGCAAAATGGAAAGAAATGGAAAAGGAAATTGAGGGACTCCCAGTACAAAGCATAATAGGGGATAAAGATGCATATAAGCAAATCAAACAAATAGACCCAATCACTAAATTTACTTTAGAACTGTGGTATAAAATAGTACAAAAATATAATATAAGGGAAGACATAAAACTATTGAAATGGGTAGCATTTGACAGTCAGTTTGAACCGGCAAAACAAGATAGGGGATACAAAAATCTGGTGAACAAGGGAATCACAGCATGGGGCAATATCGGAAAAAAAGATCTCGGGAGCTTTGTAAATATCAGGAGAAAATTTAAATTAGAAAGATCGGAATTTTTCAGATATCTGCAGATGAGAGATTACTATATGAAGAAGATTAGGCATAACCTCCAAACAGATGTGAACGAGATTATACAACTTATTTTAAGCTCATATGCAGGAAATAAAATAAGAATTATTTCAAAACTATATCAGAAACTTATGACAAACAATCATACAAGTAACTATATAAAGGAGAAATGGGAGAAAGAGCTCAATTTAAACATAACAGAAGAAAGCTGGCAGGAAATATGGAAAACACAACACACATCAACAAATTCAAGGGCATGGAGGGAATTTGGATGGAAAAACCTGATTCGCTTTTTCATTACACCACAGATTCAAGGAAAATATACAAATACCCAATCTTTATGCTGGAGGGGATGTGGGGCTCAAAATGCAGACCACTCACATATGTTTTGGAAATGCTACAAAATATCATCATTTTGGAAATCTATGCATGTGACAATACAGAGGATATTAGGATATAATATACCAATGAACTGTAACCTGATGTACTTATGTGATCTTAAAAAAGACAATGTTATACAGGCTGAGGACAGATATCTAGATAAAATCTTGTTGATTGCATGTAAAAAAACTATCACAAAAAAATGGCGATCAGAAGTTCTTCCTGACCAAGAACAATGGACTGACATTGTTGAGGACATACGTATGATGGAAAAACTAACATATCGACGAAGAATGCAAGAAGGAATATGGGAGAAAAAATGGCGGAAATGGACACACTACAAAGTGCAACAACGAGGCAGAAATTGAAAGAATAACCAAAGACACTGAAAAAACCAGAAGAATTAAGAGATGGAAACTAAAAACTTGATGCTCCAACATTTGCCCCCCCCCTTTATTTTTTTTTTATTTTTATTTTTATTTTTATTTATTTTTTATTTTTTTATTTTTCCCTACCCTAACCCCTTTGTTTTTTAAATGTAGAATGTGATCTGAATGCATTATATATGATGAAAAATGAATAAAAATCTAAGTTACAAAAAAAAAAACCCAAACTCATAAAATAGGCCTGGACAAAAATGATGGCACCCTTAACTGAATATTTTGTTGCACAGCCTTTTGAGGCAATCACTACAATCAAACAATTTCTGTAACTGTCAATGAGAGTTCTGCACCTCTCAGCAGGTATTTTGGTCCACTCCTCATGAGCAAACTGCTCCAGTTGTCTCAGATTTGAAGGGTGCCTTCTCCAGACGGCATGTTTCAGCTCCTTCCACAGATGTTTAATAGGATTTACATCAGGGCTCACAGAAGGCCACTTTAGAATAGTCCAATGTTTCGCTCTTAGCCATTCTTGGGTGTTTTTAGTTGTGTTTTGTGTCATTATCCTGTTGCAAGACCCATGACCTGTGACTGAGACCAAGCTGTCTGACACTGGGCAGCACATTTCTCTCTAGAATACCTTGATAGTCTTGAGATTTCATTGTACCCTGCACAGATTCAAGACACCCTGCGCCAGATGCAGCAAAGCAGCCCCAGAACATAACAGAACCTCCTCCATGTTTCACAGTAGGGACAGTGTTCTTTTCTTGGTATGCTTCATTTTTGCGTCTGTGAACATACAGTTGATGTGCCTTGCCAAAAAGTTCCAGTTTTGTCTCGTCTGTCCGTAGGACATTCCCCCAGAAGCTTTGTGGCTTGTCAACATGCAGTCTGGCAAATTCCAGTCTGGCTTTTCTATGATTTGTTTTCAACAGTGGTGTCCTCCTTGGTCATCTCCCATGAAGTCCACTTTGGCTCAAACAATGACGGATGGTGTGATCTGACACTGATGTACCTTGACCTTGGAGTTCACCATGAATGTGTTTAGAGGTTGTTCTGGGCTCTTTTGTTACCATTCGTATTATCTGTCTCCTCAGGGATGAGAATGGGGTTTGGGAAAAAAAAGAGGAAACTAAACCGGGGGTCTTAGTTTGGCCTGTGTCCCCTAAGCCAGATCCAAGGCGGAGCCTTGGTGGGGGGTCTGGGGGGCAACACCCCCCAGAAGCTAACAAAATCTGGCGTTTTAGAATGCTCAAATGTGGTCTTATACTTAAAGTTAGAAGTAAGTACAAATGCATTTATAGTTTACCTTTTTAATCTGCTGCTGCATCACATGTGTAAATTTATGATATCTGAATGGTATGTTGATGTAATAATACTAAATTATATTTTACTACTATTTAATATGTTTAGAATGGTAAATGGCATTCACTTATATAGCGCTTTTTCTCATCTCTGGATGACCAAAGCGCTTTACAGATCCTGCTATCCACCCATTCACGCACACATTCACACACTGATGCACACACAGGCGCTAGCCTGGCCACCAGGAGCAACTGGGGGTTCAGTGTCTTGCTCAAGGACACTTTGACATGCAGACTTCAGACAGAGTGGGAATCGAACCCATGACCCTCTGATCAGTAGTCGGTCACACTACACCTGCGCCACAGCCGCCCCTAGAACTGACACAGAATTACATTTACATAGTTCTAGAACAGACAAAATAATTTAACCAAGTAAAATAAATTATAAATATTAACAAAATTCCATCAAGTCCATCACCCATTTATTAAAATATACTGACATTCTGCAAGCATTTTGATTTATCAATGTGTGCATTTGTTAGTGTTACTAGGAATATAAAAAAGTTGCATATTAGTATATTTTAATATTTGAAAGATAATCTAAGTAAGTAAAACCTAAAAGATGTTTAGTGTTTCAAATTATCAAGTGTTTCAAAACAGGCATGACGTCACAACTTACACATGCCATTTCATAACAAATTCATTACGCGAAAATTCTCAAGTACATTACTTATAACGAGAAAAAAATCTTACCTCAAAATGTGTCTAACGATCACTAATTGCTGTAATCGGGGCCGATTGTGATGAACTTTGACTGGCATCTGAATTTAACTGTGTCCATCGATCGTTTTGAACGCAGCACGAGTGAGTAATTTGATCTCCTTGTAGCCACAATTTTGAGATGTTTGTTTTTTTTTCGAGCCATGCCCAACGAAACTTGTTCCTTATCCCTTTGTCTTCTTGCTTTGTTGTCTTTCGTGAGTTTTAGGTTCACCATTTTCACGAAATCGGGAAAACTCGGTTGATTGAATTGTCCGCCATTTGCATTTCGCTCCGCGTGTGGGACATAACAAAGGAATAACAAAATCGTCGATTGGTTGCTTCAATAAGTATCAGCCAATCAGTGGCCTTGTTACATTACATTACTGATCTCGCTGGGTTGCGCGTTCTGCGCGGTGGATTTGAGCAGCTGATCGAAAATACGACTCGCCGCTCATAACAGACCCCACCCCACCCCAAAATTTTCTCCTCGAATTTAGACAATTCACGAGAATGACCCTAGACATGATCAAATCCGAGGAATTCCTCGGATCCGCGGAGGATTCTCATCCCTGTCTCCTCCTACGGCCACGTCCAGGGAGGTTGGCTACAGTCCTGTGGATCTTAAATTTCTGAATAATATGTGCAACTGTAGTCACATGAACATCAAGCTGCTTGGAGATGGTCTTATAGCCTTTACCTTTAACATGCTTGTCTATAATTTTCTTTCTAATTTCCTGAGACAGCGCTCTCCTTTGCTTCCTCTGGTCCATGTTAAGTGTGGTAAACACCATGTCACCAAACAGCCCAGTGATTAATTGTCACCCTTTCATACCTGCCAAATTTTAAAACCTGAAAAACCTAGTAGCTAGTTGGGGTCCAGGGGCCGCAGGCCCCGGTAGGTCCTGGACAAAGTCCTGGTGGGGGATTCAGGGGGGCAAAGCAAACAAATATTAGCATTAAATCAAGTTAAAATGTGGCTAACAACCTCATATTTCTTCAACAATCATGGTTCTATTTTCCTTAAATTATCAATGCAGATATGCTGATGGAAAAGATCAAGGACAAACTCTATGGTAGTATTCTCTTAGTACATAATCATGCATTTAACAAATGTTGATAAATGACATTTCTCTTGACCTTTTCCCTCAGCAAATGTGAATTTTCCACCCTTTCTTGAGCGAATAATAATTCCTGGAAATGCTTTGGAGTATTCCTCACGAAAAGACTGTAATTTTCGTTTGGGTTTCATGCTCATTTGTGATTTTTCTCCGGCAGATTCCATGATGAAAACGTATACAATGCTGACCTCATTCCTTCGCGACTCCGCCGAGCCCTGCCGCTGTAACTGGGCTCCGATTCCGGCTCTTATCCGGCTGGGGCCCCAGTGGTCCTCCACTGGTCCCCGTCTCCTACCACCGCTGTACTTGAACTCTGATCCGGCTCCCGTCCAACTGTTGCCTCAGTTACTTCCTCCGGTGAGCCCCAATCACCGGGGACAGAGTCGCTTCTTTGTGTCGATGTTAGGTGCTACGACTAGCTATAGCGTTAGCTTAGCAAACGCTTCAGGTAAAGCGTAGCAGCGAACCACGAAAAGAAACGCTATTCAGTTTACTCACAGAGCCCGATGAAAGGCGAATAAAGGGGTATTTCTACTTCAAAAGCTGGTTCAACCAAGGTGGAAACTCAGCCTGTGCGTGTGCGTCACAAATGTTGATCCGATATTCGCTGTTGGTTAGTTATTTTTTTTTCCACAGTATCTTTATTGAACCTTTTTTTTTTTAAACAAACATGATACAAACAATCAAACACTAACACTAAAGTACTACAAAAAAAAATATGCACTAAAAAACACCAACAACCACCAACAAAATCAAATCTTCAGCAATGCTCCTCTGTTTAGTGTAGACAATCCAACACATAAGTATACATATTATGTTCACCAGTTTGAAATTTACAAGGTCCACACATATCATTCACCTTCTTCAAGAGTTATGTTTAAATTTTTTACATAATCAATAAAAGGTCTCCATATATTCTCAAACACAATTTCCTTTGATTTCAGTATATATGTTATTCTTTCTAATGGAAGGTTTGTTAACATCTGTCTTAACCACTGAGTCACATCTGGTCTATGAGTCTTTTTCCATAATAGTGCAATACATTTTTTGGCATTAAGCAAACTGAGGTCTATGAATGTTCTTTCACTTTTATTAAAATTATGCTTTTCTGGGTACAGACCCAACAAAAACAGTTTAGGATTCAATATGATTTGTTTTGAGATTATTTTTTCAATTGTTACCCTCACCTCTTCCCAAAACATTCTTATTAATCTACATTCCCATACACAATGAAATAGAGTTCCTTTACTTTCCATGCACTTTGTGCATGTATCTGGTATATTTTTGTTATATCTATTTAACTCCTCCGGTGTAACATACATCCGCATTAACCATTTGAAATGTATCAATTTAAGGCGTGCATTTATTGATTTGGTTTGAGCTTCTGTACAAGCCAATTCCCATTGTTCCTCTGAAATTTCAGTTTGCAGATCTTCTTTCCAGTAGTTTAATCTTTTCAGTGAATTTTCACTTGAAGATAGTGTCAATGAGTTATAAAACTCTGAAATAATACCCTTTCTTTTACTATCTTTCATCAACATTTTTTCCAAGGATGAATAGATAGGTCGAGTGAGAGCTTTATTTTGATTTGATCGAATAAAGTTTCTAAGTTGAAGATATTTAAAAAAATGTGTTCTATTGAGATTAAATTTGAGCCTCAACTCTTCAAAAGACATTATGTTTTCTGCACATGGCAAATATAAATCCTGAATCTTTTGTATCCCTTTTAAATTCCATACTTTAAATACAGCGTCCGCTCTCCCTGGTTTAAAATATTGATTACCCCATATTGGACTAAATTGTGACAATAACTGTGGTTCTTTTAAATAGTTTTTAGCTTCACACCATATTTTGATCATATGCTTTACAAATAGATTTTTAACTTGTTTTTGTAATTTTTTTGCCGAATCTGAGTATATGAATATGGGAAGAGGTAAAGGTAAATTGTATGATTCCATTTCAGTCCAGTGAGGGAGATCATTTGATGAAAAATAATATGTCATAAACCTCAGTTGTGCCGACCAATAATACAACATAAAATTTGGACATTTCAGACCTCCACGATCAAATGGTAAATATAATAAAGACAGATGTAATCTAGCCCTCCTGTTGTTCCATATAAATTCCACTAACTTTTTTTTAATTCTTGAGAATAAATCTAAAGGTGGTGGTAAGGCAATGTATTGAAATAAATAAAGTATTTTAGGTAAGATATTACTTTTAAGTATATTAATTCTCCCGATCATCGACATTGGTAGTGACATCCATCTTTGAAGTAACTCATCAATATCTGTCATTAAGGCTTCATAATTGACACTGGCGATTGATTCTAGCTTAGGCACAATTTGGATTCCTAAATATTTAAAATGATTTACAACATTGAATTGATTTACCTCAGGGGCTGGGTAATTTCTCTGGGTCTCATTTAGCATTAATATTGAAGATTTAGTTTTATTTATTTTATATCCTGATATTTCCCCAAAATTCTTTATTAAATTCAACAAGGTCGGAATTGATTTTTTAAGATTCGACATGAACAAAATTATGTCATCGGCATACAGGGAGATTTTATGTTCTGTTGGTCCAACTTTAATTCCATATATTTGTGACTGTAGACGTATCGCCATCGCTAAAGGTTCAATTGCCATAGTAAACAGTAAAGGTGAAAGTGGACAGCCTTGTCGACATCCTCTATTGATTTTTATTGATTTTGAAATATTGTTATTTGTTAGAATTTCTGCAGTAGCATTATTATATACAGTATTATCTGAACCCATTTTATGAAATTATTTCCAAGTCCAAACCTTTGTAAGACTTCAAAAAGAAAGGGCCATTCAACTCTATCAAAGGCTTTTTCGGCATCCAGTGATAAGAGAGCTGTATCCGGTGCTTCTTTATTAGAATAAATAATATTAAATAGTCTTCTTACATTATGGAAGCCTTGTCTTCCCTTTATAAAGCCATTCTGATCTCGATTAATAATATTTGGTAAAATTTCTTGTATTCGTCTTGCTAAAATTTTACAGATTATCTTAAGGTCGGCATTTAATAGGCTTATTGGTCTCATATTTTCACATTTATTAGAGGGCTTACCTGGTTTTGGCAACAGTATAATTAAGGCATTATTCATATATGATGGTAAATTACTATTTTGAAATGCTTCTAAAACCATTTCCAAAAAAGGTTTTGTTAATTTATTCTTAAATTTTTTATAAAGGTCAACTGGAAGACCATCTGGTCCTGCACTTTTTCCTGATTTCATATTATCAATGGCTAGTCCAACTTCTTCTTGACTAATTTTAGACTCCAGTATCTCCCTATTTTCATTTGGAATACACGGTATAAATAGTTCATTCAAAAACCCATGTAGTTTTGTTAAGTCAGATTCATTTTTGGTATCATATAATTTTTCATAGTAATCTCTAAAGGCTCTATTAATTTCTGAAGGATCTATAACTACCTGTCCATTACTTATAATACTGGTAATTGGTGTTTTAGATTCTAATTGTTTAATCTGCCATGCCAATAACTTTCCTGATTTTTCACCTTGTTCATAAAAAGATTGTTTCAATCTTAGAAGACTCGAGGCAGCTCTATTCGCTGATTTTTTGTCATATTCAGCTCTCAAAATCAGTAATTCGTTCTCCAACCTTGGATCTCTTCCTGCATATACTCTTGCTTGAAGAATTTTTATTTTATGTTCCAATTGGACTCTCTCCTCTCGAGTCTTCTTAGATTTTGAACCTGTATAACTAATAATATGTCCCCTAATAAAAGCTTTGAAAGCCTCCCACTTTACACATGCTGATGTTTGTGTTGTATTGATATCAAAGAGCTCATCTATCTGTTTTTCTATATACTTAACAAATTCCTCATCCTGAAGCCATTTATGCTGAAATTGCCATCTACCTGGTTCCTTTGTCAATTTCTTATCTACATACATTAGACAGCAGGGTGCATGATCAGAGATCACGATGTTATCATAAAAACAGTTTTGAATCTTGGACCTTAATTCTGTGGAGATCAAAAAATAATCTATACGTGAGAATGTCTTGTAGGTACTGGAATAACAAGAGTATGCTTTAACTTGTGGTTTCATTTCTCTCCATATATCTATCAATTTCAATTCTTTCATAAAATGATTAATGGTCATCCTACATCCATTGTGCGTACAGTCCAGTCCTGTTGATCTGTCTATACCGGGATTCAATGTACAATTAAAATCCCCTGCTATTATATGCTGCCCTGTAAGTGATGATAAGATAAGAAATAAATTAGCAAAGAACTTTTGATCATCTATATTGGGACCATATAAGTTCACCAAATTTATGTTTTCTAATAGCAAAGCTCCTTGAATGATTACATATCTTCCAAATGTGTCTCCAATTACATTTTTCACTTGAAATGGGACTGATTTATGTATGAGAGTCATAACTCCCCTGGCTCGGGATGAAAATGATGAGGTGAAAACATTTCCTTGCCATCTACTCCTAATTCTTTTTACATCTTCCTCTATTAGATGAGTTTCTTGTAAAAACACAATTTTTGAACCCATGTCTTTTATTTTATTCATAACTTGTTTAAGTTTTTTTAAATTTTGTAGACCTCTGCAATTCCATGAAGTTAAATTAAGATTAACGCTTTGATTTATAATCAATAGGGAGTTTGGGATTACCTTGCAGTGTAAACATGCTCAAACAGAAAAGCAAAAAAATGAGTGGTTGAACATTCACCCTACAAACTACACACAAACAAATTCCCCCTTCCCACATTTGTGGCAATCCCCCCAAAAACAAAAGAAAAATTCCGTCTCCCGATATAGCCATCGACCGTTCCACACCCACGAGGAACAGCCAAAGCCACTCCTTCTTCATCCTCCCAATCACCCTAACTCTACTGCTTTTAATAACGTAACATTAACTCTCTTCTGTAATTTTCCAATTTAAGATAAGATAAGATAAGCCTTTATTAGTCCCACAATGGGGAAATTCCAGGATTGCAACAGCACAGGGATAGCAACACTCAGAGCAACAATCAGAAGGCAAGAAAAAAAACAAGCAAGCAAGAGCAGCTAATATACATATGTACATATTACTATAAAATATATATATACACACACACACACACAGACACACAGTGCAGAGCATTGTAGCTGGATGGAATAAATATATGAATATATGAACACACAGTGCAGAGCATTGTAGCTAGATGGAATAAATATGTAAATATATAAACACCCACAGTACGGAGCATTGCAGCTAGGCGGAATAAATATGCAAGTATATAAACACACACAGTGCGGAGCAATGTAGCTAGATGGAATAATATGTAGATATATAAAAAACACAGTGCGGAGCATTGTAGCTAGATGGAATAAATATATAGATATATAAATATAAACACACCCAGTGCTGAGCATTGTAGCTAGATGGAATAAATATATAGATATATAAATATAAACACACCCAGTGCAGAGCATTGTAGCTAGATGGAATAAATATGTAAATATATAAACACACACAGTGCAGAGCATTGTTGCTAGGTGGGATGAAACAGCATAACCGTCTATTTAGTTATCCTACATGGTATGATTATGTGCCCATACATATTCTCACCCTCCATAGTGACCGGTATGTTCCTAGTTGTATGCCGGAGAGGACCATTGTGTAAGTCTATTGCATCTTTTGCATTCAAAAAAAAAAAACTATTAGTTTGTTACGTCTTTTTGCTATCTCTGCGAGCAGCCCTGCTTAGGTTGTACAGTCTGACAGCCGTTGGTAGGAAGGACCTACGAAACCTCTCGGTTGTGCACCTGGGATGATGTAGTCTGCTGCTAAATGAGCTCCTCAGTGCATCCAGTATGTCCTGCATAGGGTGGAACTCGGACTCCAGCAGAGATGACAGTTTAGCCACCGTCCTTCTCTCTCCTATCTCCTCCATCGGATCAAGGCGTTGCCCCAGGACAGAGCTAGCTTTCTTAATCAGTTTGTTCAGTCTCTTCCTATCGGCTGCAGTAATGCCACTGCCCCAGCAGACCACTCCAAAAGTGATGGCTGATGCCACCACCGTGTCATAGAATGACTTCAGCAGCGCCCCTTGTACACCAAAAGACCTGAGTCTCCTCAGCAGGAACAGCCTGCGCTGTCCCTTCTTGTAGAGTGCATCAGTATTGTGTGACCAGTCTAGTTTATTGTTCAGATGAATACCCAGGTACTTGTAGGATGTCACCATCTCGATGTCTGTTCCCTGTATATTTACTGGTGCTGTGAGGGGCTGCCCATGCCTGCGGCAGTCCACCACCAGCTCCTTAGTTTTCCTCGCGTTGATCTGGAGGCAGTTCCGATGGCACCAGTCCACAAAGTCCTGGATAAGCCCTCTGTACTCAGCTTCATCTCCGCTGGAGATGAGACCAACGATCGCAGAGTCATCAGAGAACTTCTGTAGATGGCAATGTGTTGTGTTGTGTGAGAAGTCCGCAGTATAAAGAGTGAACAGGAAGGGAGCCAGCACCGTTCCCTGGGGGGCCCCCGTGCTACTGATGATCGTGTCGGAAACACGATCTCCAAAATTTTTTAGCAATTTTGTACTTTTTTTTTTTTTAATATGTAATACATTCTATATTTTGTAATCTTGTTATATGCTTCTAATCAGTTAAATGCTCAAATATTCTACCCTATATTCTGTTCATGCTTAGCTCCCACCAGTCTCTTCCTGGATCTTCTTGATGAGCTCCTGCGCCTCCTCGGGGGTCTTGAAGATGCGTGTTCTGCCCTCATATGTGACCAGAAGTCTTGCAGGGTGAATCACTCCATGACGAATCTCAAGGTTGCGCAGTTCTTTGCGGATGGGGTCAAACTGCTTCCTTAATTGTTGGATTCCTGAGGCCAAATCTGGGTAGAACCGCACCTGCTGATCTTGGTATTTAATTTCTCCTTTGGCCCGCACCGCGTTGGAGATAGTCATCCTGTCTCTGTAGCTGAGAAACTTCATAATTAACGTCCTCGGTGCTGCCTTGTTACCTCTCGGTGGGCCAATTCGGTGGGAGCTTTCCAAGACGACTGATGATTTTAGCTCCGCGTTGTTCAGCGCCTCCGGGATCCACCCCTCCAAAAAGGAGCATGAATCACGACCTTCGGCTCCCTCCGGTAAACCCACCAGCCTCAGGTTGTTCCGTCTGGACCGAGATTCCAAGTCCAGAACGCTATTTTCCAGATCTTTATTTTTTTTTTCCAAAGTGCGCACCTTTATTTGAAGTCCGCTGATTTCATCCTCCGCACTTGAAACACGAAGCTCCGCCTGCGTCACTCGCTCCACGCAGTCACCCAACTCCTTTCTCATTGCATCCAACGCTGCCATAATCCCATCAAGTTTAGCGGAAAAGTCTGCTCTCATTGAGCTAATGGCAGCCAGCACTGCACCTGTGCCGCCATCGTCAGCAGCAGCAGTTACCGCACCACCGCTAGTTTCATCCGCCATATCCGCAGCTTTTTCTACTGCGCCACAAACTTTAAAGTCCGTTAATTTGGACTGCTTCGGCGATTCAATTTTTCCCCCTCCTGATTTCCCAGCCTTAGTCTTCACCGGCATATCCTCACCCTAACGCTGGGAAAAGTTCTGTTCCAAATGAGAGAGTTATTTGCCGAATTTTTATTTCCAGGAGCAGAGCAGAGTGATACGTGTCCTTCTAGGCGGCCGCCATAACCGGAAGTGTTGGTTAGTTATTTTAGTGGCAAAATCAGCAACTTTGTCTCAGCACTGAAAAAGTGTGACCAGCCCGGCCGCCATCACGTGTTGCGATGTTCTAAATTTAGATACGATTCCTAGCAATCTCGTGTTTGGAATTGCTTTTGTGTTTTTTTTACGATTTAAAATTTTTGACTGAATTTTTAGTGAAAAACCGTAATTTTGATTAATAAAGCCGTAACCTGAAATGGGGTCTTGAAAACCGTAACCATTACGGCAAAACCGGAGTAGTTGGCAGGTATGCCCTTTAACCCCTTGCACTCTGGTCAATTTCCCTAAAAACGCCAAAAAATAACGTACCCAAAGTAAATCAAAAGCTGTTCTTCAACCCTTTGCAGCATCTTCATGGGGTTGGTCTCATTTAAAAGAAAACACTTGGAATTTTTTGGCAAAACAGTCATAATCTCTCTAAGTGCTCCTGCCACTGAATAACAGTCATCTAAACATACTGAACTTGAAGAAAATAAATTTCGCCTGGGTGTTTTTTTGGGATACAAATGCTTGCAAATAACACAACTTCAGATACTGGCTGGAAAATGCAACAGAAATGTAGAACCGAGTGTTATCCAGCTGAGGTCAAAATTTTGTAACAATACCAAAAAAAATTAATATATTACACAGCTTTTTTCTTAGGTTGTTCCCAGGCGTTTTTGAACTGTGCCAAATTGTGTCAAATGGCACAGTTTGGAAAAACGTCTGTAACTTTTGAATGATTCAATATAGAAGCTTCATCTTGGGCTCTAATGAAAGGTGAAGGGCTGTGTGTGTTGGGGGGGGGTTGTTTATTCATTCATTCATGAATGAATGAACAAACAAGCCCCCACACACAAAGAAGCATGCCATGTAAAAAATGTGTGGCTTTTTTTTTTTTTTTACAAGAAAAAAAACCTACAGTGCACTAAAAATTATTCTAAAATATCTGTAATGTAGAAGATAACACCCCCCCCCCCCCGCTACAGAGGACGGACATCGCCCATCGCCACATGACGGAACAGTCATGTGGCGATGTGGCGACCGCGGTGCACAGTCCCCGCGGTCTACTACGCACAGCTGTACTAAAATATCTGCAATATATCTGCAATCTGCTACAGAAGAGTAGCGGGGGGGGGCGCATTCACGGTCCGGACGCAGCGCATGAACCATGTGCCGCGGTCTACTACGCACAGCTGTACTAAAATATCTGCAATCCGCTACAGAAGAGTAGCGGGGGGGGGGGGTGTTCACGGTCCGGACGCGGCGCACGAACCGTGTACCATGGACTTCCGACTTCGTGCGCCGCGGTCTACTACGCATAGTTGTAATTTACCGATCGGTCAAAAGTCATTTTTGATTACAATTTTTAGGGATAAAGAATAATTTAGCTTATAACACTTACCTGTTCAAGCAAGAAGGACCCGCCTACCAACGGCTGCGAATACAGCCAGCCAATTGAAGCACAGAAGTTTGAAAGCTGTTTTGTGTAAGGCTGTGTGACACACAGGCATTCGCCAGTCTTTTTTTTTTTTTTACTACTCTTCTTATTTGTTTTGAAAAATCGTTCGCCAAAACCGCAATCATGGAAGTGCAAAACCGCAATAATGGAATTATGGTTTGACCAGGTCACGTGACCAGAACCACGAGTCGTAACAAGCGGACCAGCTTCATGTTCGTCTGACAATGAGGAAGAGATGTTCACCAGCAACACTGCTGTTGTGAACAGGTAAGTGTTATAAGCTAAATTATTCTTTATTCCTGAAAATTGTCATCAAAAATGACTTTTGACCAATCGGTAAATTACAACTATGCGTAGTAGACCGCGGTGCACGAAGTCCGTGGTACACGGTTCGTGCGCCACGTCCGGACCGTGAACGCCCCCCCCCCCCCCCCCGCTACTCTTCTGTAGCAGATTGCAGATATTTCAGTACAACTGTGCGTAGTAGACCGCGGGGACTGTGCGCCGCGATCGCCACATGACTGTTCCGTCATGTGGCGATGGGCGGTGTCCGTCCACTGTAGCGGGGTGGGGTGGGGGGGAGTTGTTATCTTCTACATTACAGATATTTTAGAATAATTTTTAGTGCACTGTAGGTTATTTTTTCTTGTAAAAAAAAAAAATCCACACATTTTTTACATGGCATGCTTCTTTGTGTGTGGGGGCTTGTTTGTTCATTCATTCATGAATGAATGAATGAATAAACAACCCCCCACACACACAGCCCTGAGTGTCACCTTTCATTAGAGCCCAAGATGAAGCTTCTATATTGAATCATTCAAAAGTTAGACGTTTTTCCAAACTGTGCCATTTGGCACAATTTGGCACAGTTCAAAAACGCCTGGGAACAACCTAAGAAAAAAGCTGTGTAATATATTCATTTTTTGTGGTATTGTTACAAAATTTTGACCTCAGCTGGATCACACTTGGTTCTACATTTCTGTTGAAATTTGGATTACAATTTTCAGGGATAAAGATGACGCTGGTCCGCTTATTACGGACTCGTGGTTCTGGTCATGCGACCCGGTCAAACCATAATTCCATTATTGCGGTTTTGCGCTTCCATGATTGCGGTTTTGGCAAACGATTTTTCAAAACAAATATGAACAGTAGTAAGAAAAAAAGACTGGCCAACGCGTGTGTCACCCAGCGGCTTACACAAAACAGATTTGATGCACGGGACGTACGCTTTCGAACTTCTGTGCTTCAAATGGCTTGCTGTATTCGCAGCCATTGGTAGGCGGGTCCTTCTTGCTAGGTTTTCAGTCATTGGTTCTTCAAGGTTTCAGAAACCCAATTCAAGGCTCTTATTAGTCGAATGAGAGGTCAATCACATCTAAACCAATCAAAGCACTCCTTTGGCTTTCTGTTCGCTGCTGTGTCTGCAGCTTTTTTTTTTTTTCAGTGCGTCCTAGGACGCAGAGACGTGACCGCCCGCGGTATCTCGGAGTGCAAGAGGTTAAAGGACGTCAATTATTTTTTAATATTCACACTCTTAAATATTATCTATACATCACACTCTGATAGTTTGCCTGAAACCGTAATTACACTGGATGCCAAGAAGGCATTTGATAGAGTCGAGTGGCCTTACCCGTTTGCAGTATTAGAAAAATCTGGATTTGGTAACACATTCATCAGTTGGATTAGATTGTTATGTACACCGTCCAAGGCTAGTGTTCGGACAAATGACACCCAATCGAAATATTCTGAATTTAAACGTGGCACCTGTCAGGGCTGCCCCTTATCGCCATCACTTTTTGCATTGGCTATTGAACCTTTGGCGCTTGCTTTAAAGTCTTCCTCTCTTTTCAAAGGCATCACACGAAATGGTGCTGATTATCAACTGGTCCTGTATGCAGATGATTTATTATTACATATCACAGACCCTACAACTCGTCTCCATGGAATTCTGTCAACATTTAAGAAATTCAGTTCATTTTCTGGATATAAAGTAAATCTTCAAAAGAATGAATGTTTTCCTGTAAACAAAGCAGCTTTGCAACTTAAACAAACTGACCTGCCTTTTAACCTCGTCAGTTCTGAGTTCAAATGTCTTGGAATTAAGGTGACGTGCACATACTCAGGTCTTTTTTGGCTAATTTTGATTCTCTTTTGGTTAACTTAAAATCTGATTTTTTTTTTTTTTTTTTTTTTTTTGTTACTTATTTGTACCCGTAGGTAGATTTGGTTTGCAGTCTGGTGACAAGCCACCGGCTGCTGGTCGCTGCGTGCGCGAGCGCCCTAAACCTACATGTTTTTGGTATGCGGGAGGAAACCGGAGAAATCCCGGAGTAAACCCACGCAGCACGGGGAGAACATGCAAACTCCACACAGCTCACTGTTGGTCGGGGGCTGGGATCGAACCCATGATCTCATGATCCCCGCGATCCCCCAGCCGAGGGTAAACTGTGCTGCCACAGTGCTAAACCACTGCGCCACCGTGCAGCCCAATTTGTCAAGGTGGAATAATCTGCCTCTGTCTGTGATTGGGAAGATAAATGTCATTAAAATGAATGTGTTGCCAAAATTTCTCTTTCATGACATTACCCCCATTTTTGCCAAATCACTTTTTCCTTTCTCTTGATAAAATGATTAGTTCATTTATTTGGGGTTCAAAGCCTCCACGGATCCAAAAATCTTTGCTACAAAGATGTAAATTTAGTAGAGGTTTGGCTCTTCCTAATTTTCAGTTTTATTATTGGGCTTCTAATATTTATTGGATATCTTGCTGGTTTGACTCCCCCTCTCTGTCGTGGTGCCTACTTGAGGTAGGATCATGCAGTCAGCCAACTTCTACAGTATTCCTGCTCTTGTCTATTCCTCGCTTCCAAACAAATTATCTATGTATGTAAAAATCCTGTTTTGCTGAACTCTTTGAAGATCTGGTATCAGTTTAGGAAACATTTTAAATTTGCAGCACCATCTCTTTTAGAACCACTACGTAAAAATCATCTGTTTCCTCCTTATTTAGATTCAAGCTTTTCAATGTGGTTTAAAAAGGGTATTACTACCTCCCAGCAACCTTTTTAGGTACTTTCAAACCAGACATTCTGTTTCCAATACATTTCCTGACTTTCCTTCTCTTCCATCTCAGAAACCATGGGAGGGACTGTTAACTTTCACTATGCTCCACAGAGGAGCCATATCACAGATATATTGTCGTATCCTAGATTTTAGCAATTACTCAAAAGTTAAGACCAAGGCTGTATGGGAAGGCGAGCTAGCCTTGCCCTTGATCACTTTTGTGTTTTTATGTCCTTGTGAAAGTTAAACTAATAAAAAATATCTGGAAAAAAAAAGCTCCAGACAAAGGAAAAAAAAAAGCTCCAGACAAAGCCTTATGTGTCAAGCTATGTTTTAGCCTACTAATTCTGATATAAAGTCAAACTTCTGATTGTCATTGAATGCAACATCAGATTACATCACCCCGGGCCCCCTCTATAACAACAGCGGGAAAGGTGAGAGAACAGGAAGCCGCTGCAGCTCTTCTACAGGTAATAATAATAATAATGGATTAGATTTATATGGCGCTTTACATGTCAAGTGACATCTCAAAGTGCATATAGTAAGTCCATTATTCATCAACTCCAGACAGACAGTGACCATGTTTACATGGTCACAAGTAAACCGATTATAATCAGCTTTCTGGAGTTACCCAATTATTCAAACTGTTGTGTAAACAGAGTAATCAGATTACCTTTATCAGTTAAAGGCCATTATCGGTTTATGAAAAAATGGATTAACACACCTAGTTTATTTTCCCAATAAACCGCTTACTCTGTGCATGTAAACACCATAAGCCGTTTATTACCTTTATCAGTTTACTCCAGTAATCGGTTTACTCGTGGCCATGTAAACAGGGTCACTGATAGTGGTAAGCTACTTCTGTAGCCACAGCTGCCCTGGGGCAGACTGACAGAAAAGTGCCTCCTTGCCTCGGAGGCAAGGCGGGTAAATTGTCTTGCCCAGGGACACAATAGCTGGATGACTGGAGAGAGTGGGAACCAAACTGCCAACCCTCCAGTTATTGGGCAACCCGCTTTACCTCCTGAGCCACACCTTAACATCTCATAATGATGTATGACGCAAGCCTCAGCTTGAATATTCTGCAACGTTATGAATAGTTTTTGGGTCTGTCTGAATTTATTCAGTTAGAGTATGCATACCTGCAAACATTTAGGTTTCAAAGTAAGTGAGGTTTTCACCTGGGGTGTGAGTTAGAAAATAAGCCATTAATAGGCTATAAATAGCCTATAAGAGAAAATACTGCATTTTTTATTTATGAGGAAAAACCTCACAAATTTATGAGACTAAAGTCTTAAATGCACAAGAAAAAAAGCCCTACAATTAGCACTAAACACAAATTATGAGAAAAAGTTGATTGAAGTGGGGAAAAAAAAATCAAATTTACAAGGAAAAAGTACTAAATTTAGAATAAAAATGTCATAAATTTAGGACAAAAACAAACCTCAAACCGTCCAGACTAACTCACATCTCAGTAACTTTTTCTTTGGGTAATTACTCTTATGCATGAGTGATAATATATAAATTGATAGATGTACTTTATTGATCCCAAACTGGGAAATTACAGAGTGCAGAAATTACATAAAGATAACCTACTTTTACTCATGTACAGTTTCAGGTTACTCTGCCACCTAAATTAGAGATTTTTTTTATTGAAAATGTGGAATTGTATGTGAATTTGGAGAGTTCTCATAAATTACTTACTTTTTCTTATGATTATTTTTATTGTTTTTTTTAAATTATAGACTTAACAAAAATAGGGAAGATGGCGGAGAGATATAACGCTTAAACAGAGAGCTCTCCCTAGTCGGATTAAAAATCATTGGTAAATGGCCAACTCGACATAAATGGATCAATAAACCAAGGGATGAAAACACGAAGAAGCCGGGCACACGGACAAAAGCAGGGTAAAATTAAAGAATCCCTCTTCAACAACGCAGGAGAAATAGCTGAACACGAGACCCAAAAAAACGAGGTGACTACAACAGAGAAAGTGGAGGATGCCAAACTCGATACTATGAACACTGGCATCGCCAATATAAGTAAAGACATAAAAGACTTCAAGCGACAACTCCAACAGGATTTAATGGCTCTTAAGGAAGAGCTGAAAAAAAAGAGATGAAGGAGGAAATTATGGGTCTCCGAAGAGAAATGGAGTGCAAGCTAGCTGAAAACATGGAGGAGCTGCGCACACAACGGGCATGTATGACAGAAGCACAGGCCCGAATATCGGAGTTGGAAGACTGGAAGACTGAGGCAAGCGAGCGGCTGCAGACCCTGACGGCACAAACACAGAGGATGCAGGAAAAAATAATCGACTTGGAGAGCAGGTCCATGCGGAGCAATATTCGCATCTTCGGGATTCCGGAGGGCAATGAAGGCAACTCGATGACGAAATTCATGGATCATTTCTTAAAAAAAGAGCTTGAGCTGCCCGATGAAACGGACCTGCAGATCCAACGAGCGCACAGAGCCTTGGCAGAGAACCCGAATCCAAACTCTACACCCAGGTCAGTTGTGGTAAACTTTCTGAAATACGACATAAAGGAAAGAATCCTGACACAAGCGTGGAAAAAAAAAGATACGAGTTGGCGACAGATATTCTTTGACCATGACTACCCGACAGAAATTGTGCAGTAGCGAAAGAAATATGCCAACATTAAAAACATGCTGAAAGAGAAAAAAATTAGATTCCAAACGCCGCTAACGAAGATGAGAATTCATTGGGAGGACGGCGTGAAAACCTACAACACGGCCAGAGAGGCAGCGTGGGACATGACGGAGCGAGGCTTTGTGGTGGGCGTACCGGAGGAAGCGGCTGGAGCAGCGGCGGCACTGAACGCATCACGACAGCCGGAGTGGAGGCGAGTGAGCGGCAGAAGGCGGGAGACGGACGTGGCGCACCGGGCCCAAGAAAAACTGCAAGGCTTTCAACGGAAAGCCTAGATTATAACAAAGATTAAGAAGGACACAGAAGAAATGAAGGCCAAGAAGACAAGGTAAAAGAGAAACAAACGGCTAGGAGAGGTTTAAGTGATTTTTGTTGGACATTTCTAGACTAATGACTATTACTTGGATAGTAAATACAGGTCTAGGGAGGGCCCCTCACTCGGTGAGGTCATTCCCTCCACCCACCAACAGGGACCAGTGGGCAGAAGAAAGGCCCAAAGTACAGAGGTCGAGATTTGTTAATGTGTTTTTGTACAAATATGTGTTAGTTTTGTTGTTAAAGGGGTTAGGAGCACAAGTTAAAAAAATGGAAAAACATGAATATGGTTAAAAATCTTAAGATAATGACATTAAACGTGAATGGTCTGAACTAGGGATGGGCATTCGGTGAAATTTTCTTCACCGATCGCCGGGAGAATTAATGATTAATAATCGGTTAATCATTAACATTTTTAGGTAGGTAGACTAAATTAGAACATCAGGTATCAGCACGGAGGGCACGGAGAGCCGCACAACTCAAATCTACCTCTCTCTCTCAAATCTCTCTCTCTCTGTTCTCGTGTTTGCTCGGCTCGGGAATCTCGCAAGCTGATTGGCCGAGACGTTTCACCCCGCAAGCTGATTGGCCGAGACGTTTTACCCAGCTCTCTCTCCCTGCCGAGCGGCCACCCAACAAACGAAGACCGCATTCATTGCTCTATCGCTCGTATTGCTTAGTCTGGCCGCGTGGAACTTTTTGCTGTTCTCTTGTGCCATTTTGTGCGAAATAGTCTTCCCGTCAAGGCACTACGCCGCCTCCTGCAGCTTCCCTCGACGTGTGTACACCGAATCTTCATGACCTTCTCAATAAAGTTTCTGAAAAAAAAAAGAATCTTCACGACCGCCATTACTCAGCGCGCAACCACTGTTGGCGGTTTCTTCGCGTAATAAGGGTGTTCCATGGACCCTGTCGATGAGGTATATTTGTATGCTGCATTGCAGTGATTGCAGTACACCTGGTCATTTTTTAAATTGAAATGGTCCCACGCAACACTTCGCCGTAACCGCCTCATGATTTGGCGATCGCCCTACGGAAGCCCGCATGTATCAACGGAGGCACGCCAGGGTACGGCGATGGTGTAATGTTGCCCCCTGGTGCCCAAATTTTGCCATTGCATTGTTTGAGGACGGCCGTGCACTAGGCCTTAATAACCTCGGATTGTTCAAAAAAAAAAAAAAAAAACGGTTTGTCGACGAAAATGAACTTCCTCGGTGAAATTCTTAATGATCAATTATCGGTTAATCGGTAAATTATGCCCATCCCTAGTCTGAACGCACCTGTTAAAAGGGAAAGAATAATAAGAAAATTCAAGAATGAAAAAGCCGAAATTATATTTATGCAAGAGACACATTTGAGCAAGACACAACATGAGAAACTAAAGAGATTTGGCTATAAGAACTCCTACTACAGTTCATTTAAGGGAGGAATTAAAAGGGGGGTTATGATACTAATTTCAAATAAAATACAATTTGAATGTGAACAAGAAATCCAGGATAAAGAAGGCAGATATGTAATAATAAAGGGAAGAATAGATGGTATGCAGATCACATTAGTGAACATCTATGCCCCACCAGAAAGTGACAAGGGTTTTTTTCAACAACTGTTTGATCTCATAGCAACACATAGTGAAGGAGTCCTAATTTGTGGAGGAGACTTAAATGCCGTCATGGATCATGAAGTTGACACAACAAGTGTTAAGAAGACAAAAAAACATGTAACAAAGTTCATAAGAACCTCACTGGCAGAAATGGGTATGGTAGACATATGGAGGGACCTGCACCCACTTGAAAAAGACTATACACATTATTAAGCAGTCCACAAAGTACACTCTAGAATAGATTACTTCCCTATGAATGAAGGTGACAGACACAGGGTGAGAAATTGTCGGATTGGAGGGGCAGAAATATCAGATCATAATCCTATATACATGGAAATATATTTAAACAATAGAAAACGACAAACAACATGGAAACTTAATGTAGGACTGTTAAATGATGAGAAAATGAAAGAAAGAATAAAAGTAAACAAACGAGTATATTGAGGAGAATGATAATGAAGAAGTGGACCCAACAATACTATGGGATGCACTAAAAGCCGTGTTAACAGGTAAATTAATTGTTGAATCAGGAAAAGCAAATAAGTCTAAACTGGAAACATATGAACAAAGATGTGAGAGACTGAGGGAATTAGAACGTAAACATCAGAGCACAAATGACCCAAAAATATATCAAGAAATTAAGGAAGAAAAAATAAAGATAAAAGAAATACAAATAGATGAAATTGAAAGGAAAAATAGATATTTAAAACAAAAATATTATGAAACAGGGCCAAAGGCCACAAAACTGCTGGCAAAACGGTTAAGAAAACAACAAACAGTGAATAATGTATATAAGATTAAGGACCCCATCACAAATAAAACCACAGTTAACCCAGAAAACATCCAAGAAATATTCCGTAATTTCTATCAAGAACTATACTCGCAACCTGAAGAAACAAATACTAAAGATATTAAAAAATTTCTATGCACATTGGACTTGCCATCAATAGGAAACCAACAAAATGAAAAGCTAACAGCAGAAATAACAACACAAGAGATTAAAGATGTGATTAAGTCACTTAAAAACGGTAAATCACCAGGTAGTGATAGATGGAAATAGCCAAATCCCTTTCCATAACTGTTGTTGGTTGCTATAGACCTCCATCTGCCACCAAGGAGGCATTATCATCCTTAAAGCTTCTTTTGTCCAAATTAAACTACAATGAGCTTTTAATAGCAGGAGACTTCAATTGGGATTGGTTAAACGTAGCTTCTGAAGAATTTAAATCTTTCTGTGACTCTGTAAATTTTAGCCAGTTGATTAACTATCCAACTAGGCCAAATATTAAAAGTCCTGAAAAGTCCACTTTGATTGACTTAATTTTAACAAATGCTCCACATAAATTTTCATCTGTGGGTGTTTTCTTAAATGATTTGAGTGATCATTGTGTTGTTGCAGTGTGCAGAGATACAAAAATCCCCAAATGTAAACCGCGCATTATTTTCAAGCGGAATTTGAAGAAATTTAATGAACAAGCTTATCATCATGATTTGTCCTTGGTTAATTGGGAACATATAGACCTGTTGCCAGACGTTGAGTTAGCGTGGACTTTCTTTAAAGAAAACTTTGAGAAAATTGTAAATAAACATGCTCCGAGAGGGAAATTCAGAGTAAAGGGGCGTGAAAACCCCTGGTTCTCTCCAGAACTGTCTGATGCCATTTATCAGCGTAATGTGGCTTGGGCCAAAGCCAGGAAAACTGATACTGCCAGTGATTGGTCCATTTTTAGACAACTGAGAAATAAATATTTATAATATAATATTTATAATATAATATAATATAATATTTATAATATA
This sequence comes from Pholidichthys leucotaenia, assembly GCA_020510985.1. NCBI lineage: Eukaryota > Metazoa > Chordata > Actinopteri > Cichliformes > Pholidichthyidae > Pholidichthys > Pholidichthys leucotaenia. The sequence goes on along the minus strand of CM035847.1, from coordinate 197,830,594 downwards.
ATATTTATAATATTTATTAAATATTTATCTGTCATAAATGAGAGTCTTAATAATCCACAGAAATTCTGGAAAGTGATCAAAGGTTTATCTGTGAACAAAAGCTCTCAGGTTCTTCCTACTTCTGTTTTAAATGGCTCAGTCCCAGTTTATGATAGAACTGAGGTTTTAAATTGCTTCAATAAGCATTTTGTGTCATCTGGTTTTCTGTTTAACTCTACAGGAGCTACATCTGTGCCTCACTGTACTAATTCCCAAATGTTTTTTGGAGAACCTTTTAGACTTGTACCTTTTACTGTACAGCAAGTTCATAAGGCTCTTAAAACTTTGAATCACAGAAAACCTCCTGGACCAGATTTGATAGAGCCTTACTTTTTAAAAATGGCTGCCGATTTTATTGCACAGCCTCTTACAGTACTTTTTAATTTATCAATTGAAAACAAAGAGATTCCTGTAGTATGGAAGTCAGCTTTTGTGGTTCCTCTCTTAAAAGGAGGTGACCCAGCAGTTTTAACTAACTATAGACCAATATCAAATTTGTGTGTCTTGTCCAAGATTCTTGAATCTCTCGTGTGTGATCAACTTAAAGAGTTTTTATACTCAAATGAACTTCTTTCAAAACTGCAATCGGGCTTTAGAAAAAAGCACAGCACTATTACTGCTGCTACAAAAGTGGTCAATGATATACTTGTTGCTCTTGATAAAAAGCAGCACTGTGCTGCACTTTTCATTGATCTGTCAAAGGCTTTTGACACTGTGGACCACACAGTTTTAAAGCAAAGACTCATCAGTTTTGGACTGTCGGAACATGTAGTCTCCTGGTTCGCAAATTATTTGAGTGACAGCACCCAATGTATTAAATATGATGGTTTGTGTTCTGAAATTGTCAGTGTCCACAAGGGGGTGCCACAGGGTTCTGTATTAGGACCCCTCCTATTCATTATGTACATTAATGATTTAGGACAAAATGTGTCTGATGCTAGTTTGCATTTTTATGCTGATGACAATTATTTACTGCTTTGGCTCTTCCCCTGCTAATGCTGTCGCTTCTCTGCAGAAAGCTTTTAATGTGGTGCAGCACACACTTCTGCAGCTAAAACTAGTCCTTAATGCTGACAAAACTAAACTGATGTGGTTTTCAAATTCTAGGAAGAGTCCACAAATTTTTCCCACAGTGTCCACTTTTGAGGGAAATGAAATTGAGGTGGTTCACTCGTATAAGTATCTTGGTATCTTGCTTGATGACGCTCTGACTTTTAAGCCCCATGTTGAAAATCTTGTGAAGAAACTTTAACTGAAACTGGGTTTTTTATTTCGAAATAAATGTTTTTCTTTTGAGGTTAAAAAGCGTCTTGTTACTGCAACTTTTTTATCTATTTTAGATTATGGACACCTCTTGTATATGAACGCTTCAGCTCAGTGTCTGAGTAAGACTGACTCTGTATATCATACTGTTTTGAGGTTTGTTACAAATTGTAGAGCCTTGACCCATCACTGTGAACTGTATTCTAGAGTGCGATGGCCCTCTTTGTCCACCAGGAGGTTGACTCACTGGTACATTTTTATTTACAAGGCCATGCTTGGACTGTTGCCCCCTTACATTTGTAATTTGATCACACTGAGAAGTGTTGATTCTTATGGTCTGCGTTCTAATGATTATTTGTTGCTTTCTGTTCCATTTGCCCGTACTGAGCTGGGAAAAAGAGCTTTCATGTTCTCAGCCCCCTCTACATGGAACATGTTGCAAAAAGACTGGCAATTAACGGAACTTGTTTCATTGAACGACTTTAAATCCAGTTTGACAACACTTGAGACGGCCTCACTAATTTGTAAATGTTTTATATGATTTGTATGTCATTTTAAGTGTATTTGTGATTTTTTTTTTTTTTTTTTGCTGCCTCTTGGCCAGGACTCCCTTGAAAAAGAGGTTTTTAATCTCAACGGGTTTTTTTCCTGGTTAAATAAAGGTAAAATTAAAAAAAATAAATACCCGTCTGAGTTTTATAAACTGTTTATAGAGGAACTCACGCCACAGCTCCTAAAGTCATTTAATTGGACATTAAACAACAACAAAATACCTCCATCATGGAACGAAGCCATTATTTCAGTTATTTTAAAGCCAGGGAAAGATAGGGAACAATGCGGAAACTATAGGCCAATCTCTTTATTAAATGTGGATTATAAAATATATACAACAATTATCTGTAAATGAATAAAGACATTCTTGATGGAATTGATAGAGGATGATCAAACTGGTTTCATAGAGGGACACCAAACACATGATAATATCAGGAGAACAATACATATAATTAATCAAATACATAAAGAAAAGAAAAGTGCAGCAATAATGAGTTTAAGATAAGATAAGCCTTTATTAGTCCCACAACGGGGAAATTCCAGGATTGCAACAGCACAGGGATAGCAACACTCAGAGCAACAATCAGAAGGCAAGAAAAAAAACAAGCAAGAGCAGCTAATATACATATGTACATATTACTATAAAATACATATATACACACACACAGACACACAGTGCAGAGCATTGTAGCTGGATGGAATAAATATATGAATATGTAAACACACAGTGCGGAGCAATGTAGCTAGATGGAATAATATGTAGATATATAAACACACAGTGCGGAGCATTGTAGCTAGATGGAATAAATATATAGATATATAAACAAACACACCCAGTGCGGAGCATTGTAGCTAGATGGAATAAATATGTAAATATATAAACACACACAGTGCAGAGCATTGTTGCTAGATGGGATCAAACAGCACAACCGTCTACTTAGTTATCCTACATGGTATGATTATGTGCCCATACATATTCTCACTCTCCACAGCGACCGGTATTTTCCTAGTTGTATGCCGGAGGGGACCATTGTGTAAGTCTATTGCATCTTTTGCATTCAAAAAACTATTAGTTTGTTACGTCTTTTTGCTATCTCTGCGAGCAGCCCTGCTTAGGTTGTACAGTCTGACAGCCGTTGGTAGGAAGGACCTGCGAAACCTCTCGGTTGTGCACCTGGGATGATGTAGTCTGCTGCTAAATGAGCTCCTCAGTGCATTCAGTATGTCCTGCATAGGGTGGAACTCGGACTCCAGCAGAGATGACAGTTTAGCCACCGTCCTTCTCTCTCCTATCTCCTCCACCGGATCAAGGTGCTGCCCCAGGACAGAGCTAGCTTTCTTGATCAGTTTGTTCAGTCTCTTCCTATCGGCTGCAGTAATGCCACTGCCCCAGCAGACCACTCCAAAAGTGATGGCTGATGCCACCACCGTGTCATAGAATGTCTTCAGCAGCGCGCCTTGTACACCAAAAGACCTGAGTCTCCTCAGCAGGAACAGCCTGCGCTGTCCCTTCTTGTAGAGTGCATCAGTATTGTGTGACCAGTCTAGTTTATTGTTCAGATGAACACCCAGGTACTTATAGGCTGTCACCATCTCAATGTCTGTTCCCTGTATATTTACTGGTGCTGTGAGGGGTTGTCCTTGCCTGCGGCAGTCCACCACCAGCTCCTTAGTTTTTCTCGCGTTGATCTGGAGGCAGTTCCGATGGCACCAGTCCACGAAGTCCTGGATAAGCCCTCTGTACTCAGCTTCATCTCCATTGGAGATGAGGCCAACGATCGCAGGGTCATCAGAGAACTTCTGTAGATGGCAGTGTGTTGTGTTGTGTGAGAAGTCCGCAGTATAAAGAGTGAACAGGAAGGGAGCCAGCACCGTTCCCTGGGGGGCCCCCGTGCTACTGATGATCGTGTCGGACACACAGTCCCGGGTTCTCACAAACTGAGGCCGGTTCGTGAGGTAGTCCAGGACGCAGAAAGAGCATTTGATAGAGTTAATTGGATGTTCCTATATAATGTGCTGGAACGCTTTGGATTTAACGAAAAATCAGTACAATGCATAAAGACACTGTATCAAAAACCTGTGGCAAGAATCAAGATAAACGGTAGCTTAACAGACAAAGTAAATATACAAAGATCAACTAGGCAGGGATGCTGCCTATCGCCCACCTTGTTTGCTCTGTTCATAGAGCCACTGGCTCAAGCGATACGACAAAATAAGAAATTAAAAGGTAACAATAAAGGGAGCGGAACACAAGATTGGGCTATTTGCAGACGATATTATAGTTTACCTTGAACAACCAGATGAATCAATAATGGAAATGATGAACTTGATAGAAAATTTTGGAAAATTATCAGGATACAAGATAAGCATAACAAAGACACAAATACTGACATTCCACTATAACCCTTTAAACCAGATAACTGAGAAGATCAAACTAAACTGGAAACAAAAAGAAATAAAATACCTTGGAGTGAGCATACCTAAAGACCTAAGCAAAATCTATAAAGCAAACTATGATAGGTTGGAACAAGAGATAAAAAAAAAAGATATTGATAGATGGTCAATCTTAAATATGGATCTGAATTCAAAAATTAAGACAGTCAAAATCAGCATACAACCTAGACTGCTTTACCTCTTCCAGGCTCTACCAACAGAGATTCCTGATGCCCAGTTCTCAAAGTGGGACAGGATGATATCAAGATTTGTTTGGGGAGGTAAAAAGCCAAGAGTGAAATATAAAATTCTCCAGTTACCAAAACAGAAAGGAGGCATGGGCCTACCGAGTCTAAAGGAATATTACTACTCAGCACAAATAAGATATATCATATGTTGGTGCGACGGAGGATATGAGGCAAAATGGAAAGAAATGGAAAAGGAAATTGAGGGACTCCCAGTACAAAGCATAATAGGAGATAAGGATGCATATAAGCAAATCAAACAAATAGACCCAATCACTAAATTTACTTTGGAACTGTGGTATAAAATAGTACAAAAGTATAATATAAAGGAGGACATAAAACTATTGAAATGGGTAGCATTTGACAGTCAGTTTGAACCAGCAAAGCAAGATAGAGGATACAAAAATCTGGTGAACAAGGGAATCACAGCATGGGGCAATATCGGAAAAAAAGATTTTGGGAGTTTTGTAAACATGAGAAGAAAATTTAAACTAGAAAAATCGGAATTCTTCAGATATCTGCAGATGAGAGATTATTATATGAGGAAGATTAGGTATAACCTCCACACAGATGTGAGCGAGATTATACAATTCATTTTAAGCTCGTATGCAGGAAATAAAATAAGAATTATTTCAAAGCTATATCAGAAACTTACGGCAAACAAACATTCAAGTAACTATATAAAGGAGAAATGGGAGAAAGAGCTAAATTTAAACATAACAGAAGAAAACTGGCAAGAAATATGGAAAACACAACACACATCAACAAGTTCAAGGACATGGAGGGAATTTGGATGGAAAAACCTGATTCGCTATTTCATTACACCACAGATTCAAAGAAAATATACAAATACCCAATCTATATGCTGGAGGGGCTGTGGGGCTCAAAATGCAGACCACTCACATATGTTTTGGAAATGCTGCAAAATCTCATCATTCTGGAAATCTATACATGTGACAATACAGAGGATATTAGGATATAATATACCAATGAACTGTAACCTGATTTATTTATGTGATCTTAAAAGAGACAATGTAATACAGGCTGAGGACAGATATCTAGTTAAAATCTTGCTGATTGCATGTAAAAAAACAATCACAAGAAAATGGCGATCAGAAGTTTTTCCTGACCAAGAGCAATGGACTGACATTGTTGAGGATATACGTTTGATGGAAAAATTAACATATCGACAAAGAATGCAAGAAGGACAATATGAAAAAAAAATGGCGGAAATGGACACACTACAAAGTGCAACAACGAGACAGAAATTGAAAGAATAACCAAAGACACTGGAAAAACCAGAAGAATTAAGAGATGGAAACTAAAAACTTGATGCTCCAACATTTGTCCCCCCCCCCCTTTTTTTTCCCCCTTTCTTCCTCTAGCCCCCCTTTTTTTTAAAAAATATAGACTGTGATCTGAATGTAATATGTATGACGAAAAATGAATAAAAATCAAAGTTACAAAAAAAATTATAGACTTAACAAAATTTCAAAACCATGAAAACAAACAAAAAATTTTTGCTCATGAATTGACATTTTTTTCTTGAATTTGTGACTTTTGTATCAAACTGGCATCTTTTTCTTCCTCCATCTTTGCACTTTTGCCTCAATAATTTTCCCTCTATCCACTGATTATTTTCTTTATTTTTTCTTTAATTATTACAAATGAGCTACATTTCTCTTGTGATTTTCTGACCTTTGTCTCAACAATTAATTTTCTTTTTCCTAATAAATTTATTAAATCTTTTAAATAACTTCCTGTGTTTACATTCTCAATGACTATAATTTAGGGTAGCACGGTGGCGTAGTGGTCAGCACTGTGTCAGCACAGCAAAAAGGTCACAAGATTGATTTCACCCCTGATCATCGTGGGTTTGATCCAACCCCCAGACTATCAGTGACCCTTCTGTGTGGAGTTTGCATGTTCTCCCCGTGTCTGCATGGGTTTGCTCCGGGTACTCCAGTTTCCTCCCACAGGCCAAAGACTTGCAGGTTAGGTTAAGGCTGCGTGTCCACCAAACGTGTTTGTTCTGCTGTGGGCGACTATTTTCTATTCACTCTTTATGTAGTTCAGCATCTACAACGCTGAGCGCCCTCGGTGCTGAAACGCTCTTGGCAGTGGCCAGTGTTTATTGCGGTGCTCAGAGTTGAAAAAAACTTGCAACTTTTAAGACTGCAGCTGAGCTCGTCAATGTCAGACCTTTCTAAGCAGCCAATCAGAATAAGGAAGGGCGGGTCATAAGACATCAGTACAGTCTGTACTCAGACTCCTGTTTTCCGTGTAATCATATTTTGCATTCAGATAACAATGTTAGAATACGTTTCCTGTCCATTGTTATTTAGAGACTGCTATTAAAAAATAAGTAGAAAGTCTGACCACAGGAAAAGCGGAAGTGCTGAGCTCTGAGTGACAAGCTGTTGCTGGGATACAGGGCATAGACTTTTTTTCCCCAGAGTGCAGTGCACAAACACTGAAAAAAAGACGTTCAGGGCAGTCAGGTGACAAAAAACGCATTTGGTGGACATGCAGCCTAAATGGCATCAACTGGGGATTCTAAATTGTCCCTGGGTATGAATGTGAGAGTGAATGGTTGTCTGTCTTTCTGGGTTGGCCCTGCGATGAACTGGTGATCTGTCCAGGATGTACCCTGCCTCGAGCCCACAGATGCTGGGATAGGCTCCAGCCCCCCTGCAACCTGAAAAGGATTAAGTGGCAAAAGACTGATGGATGACTGTAAATTTACATATGTGAATTTTTTCCTCATAAATTTGTAACTTTTGCCATGAATTTTTAACTTTTATCTTTTAAATTCAAGTTTGTTTTTCTTGTAATTTTGCATTTTTTTCTCATGAATTTAGTACATATTTTAAATAAATGGACAGTCATCGCTATAAACTTGTTACATTATTCTAGTAAATTTGAAGCTTTTATTGTATATAGGTTTGTGATTTTTTTCTCAAAGGTTTGCACCTTTGGAAAATTTTGAAACTTTAAAAGTATGACGCAGAATAGATACATTTTCTTTCTTTCTCCAAAACCACAGGTATTCACTCGTCAAGGGCAAAAGTGGTATAATTCCAACCTCTGTTAGGCCGTTAAGTGTGATGGCTGAATGGTGTGACTTAAATTGTTGATAGTCGACATGAAGCCATTAACAAAGCTTCTAATATAGAAGATTTATAGTTGGCTGTTAATTACTCAAGTAAAAGGAGTCAGAGGGGGCCCTTACTTCGGACTCTAAAAATGTCTCTGCACATTCCTGCGATTGTTGTAAGGGGAGAAGCTTTATGTTATGAAGTTAGTAAGGCATCTTTAACACAGGAAAAAATGTGATCATGTGCCTAATTATTACATTTCCCTGTTTTGCATATAGCCTACTGCTCAGCTTTACCGTTGCTTGGGGGAATGGCACAATACTTTCACATATTTAACTGGACGGCTGTGCTGATGTTGTCTGACCAATCATGGTGGGCCACCTGGACTAAAAATGCTGCCCCCCCAGGCTGTACTAGGGCAGGGCTATTCAATGACAAAATCAGTTGGGCCACAATTTGAAATCAAGACATATAACTGGACCGCACATGTTCAGCGATCTGCTGAATATGACAAATTTCAAACCAACACAGATCAATATGATAAAAAAATATGCACTTTTTATTCATTGTCTTGGTTTTAAATGTGTGCTTGGCACATTGACAAAGGCATATCAAAAGTGCATTAAAAACAGCAGTGCTGGGGTTGAGCAGAACTTGATGGAGTAGAAATATTTTTCCTCTTGAACAACAATTAAATACATAGAATGAAAAAAATAAAATTCTGTAAACCATTTTGGTCACATCTTACACAGGCAAATCTCAAATTGTATAAAAACTCAATGTGCACTGTTATAGCATTAACATTTGTTCCCCTTTGAAATAAAATATACTACATCCTGGTCATAACTGACCTTGGCACATCACAAAGTGCATTTAGCTGAATAAAAATGAACTGTCAAACACTTCAGCGAACAAACCTCCCAAGAAAAGATTGAAAACATTAACATTGCACATCCACTATTGTGGTTTGTTTTGTTTTAAATCACCACATGTGAGTAGAAACCTCTTTTTATAACTACACATTCCATTACACACACATCAGTCAAGCAAATATTTCTAGTAGAGTTAAGGATGCAAAAAGCACCCACTTAAAAACTTAAGTAATGACTTCAGTCTTGAAGGTTTGAGGTTTTTCTCCAAAATTTACAACAATTTTCTTATAGTTTTCTACTTTTCTCTATAAATTTATTTAAATTTGAAACCATTTTCCTCAAATTTGTAATTTTCTCTTGTAAACTTGACTTCTAGATTCAGATTCACTTTATTTGGTGTCCCATAAGGGCAATTTGGTTTGCAACAACAACAAGGAACACTACCATACATACATACATCTTCTTCCGCTTAATCATTTTCGGGTCGCGGGGGGTGGGGTGGGGGGGCTGGAGCCTATCCCAGCATCTTTGGGTGAGAAGCCGGGTACACCCTGGACAGATCGCCAGTCCATCGCTGGGCCAACACAGAGAGACAGACAACCATTCACTCTCACAGTCATACCTCAGAACAATTTAGAATCCCTAGTTGATGCCAATTAACCTAACTTGCATGTTTTTGGCACGTGGGAAGAAACCGGAGAAATCCCAGCAGACACAGACACGGGGAGAACATATATAAAACTTTAAAAAGAACCAAACCACAGAGAAACACACATAAGTATTTAGTGCAGATCATCATAAAATTTCACAGGGGAGCATGTCTCAGCAGGGGCAAGAAAATGTATGTACATAAATAAATAAATAAAAGATAGCAATACTAAAAGAGTGAGTACATAAAATAGATTAAAAATGGCAATAAATAGTTAAAAATTTTAAGATCACAAGAAATAAAATGTGTTAAAAATCAGGTTTCAGGACAACCAAAACAGTTGAGGTCATTTCCTCTTAACCTCAGCATTTAGTGACTGAATAGAGACAGGCACAAAGGAAAATTTATATCTGTTTCTTATTGCTGAGGGAATGATAAGGCGACGGCCTTATTTCGTGTACATTTGAGACTTTATTATCAATTTGTGGATTATTTTATGGCTAATTTTTGTCTATTTTTAGATGAGTGCTGGCGGAGAGGACCTGCTTGGCCGGTGTCCAGTCTTCCAGCTTGGCCACATGGCCGAGGAGCTGCAGCCTCCCTTTTCTGATGACGGTGGAGATGGGGATAGGACAGCCAGCCCTCCGATAGACCTCATCGTTTGTGGTGTGGTGGAACCATCGGATGCCGAGGATGTTACAGAGGCAGGTCCAATGGAATGAATCCAGATGGTGGGTGGTTGTGGTGGAGAGGGTCCAGGTCTCGGACCCATAAAGGAGGATGGCGATCACACAGGTGTTAAAGATTCACAACTTTGTGGTTGTGCGGATCTTCCCACTCCACCAGACTCTCTGGAGGTGGCCAAAAGCACTGCGAGACAGCTGCAGGCAGCAAATAATCTATGGGTCTGATGAGCAGGAGCTGGTGAGCTTACATTCAAGGTAAACAAAGTCCTTAACAGTCTCAACCGGATCGTTTTTGATATGACTTGTGGTGGTGAAGGCAAGAAGTCTGACAGTGACAGGATCTTTGTCTTTGTCCAGTTGATGGTAAGGCCTAGGGGTGATGCTCCCTCTGCAAGCAGTTTCAGTGCCTCAGTGATTATGTCTATATGCGTGGCGAAAAACACCCCGTCGTCCGCATAGCACAGGTCTGAAGTGGGAGTGAAAGTCAACTCCGACATTGGGTCAGCGTTCTGTCATGTTCTTGACCCAGTAGTCAACTGCAACATTGAAGAGGTTTGGCATGGCGACGCATCCCTATCGTACTAAAGAAGTGGTGACAAAAGGGTCTGACATTTCACCCTTGGCGCATACCCTGCACGTGGTGTTGGTGTAGAGATCCCAGAGAATGTTGATGTACTTGGACAGGACTCCAATGCCACGAAGGAGTTGCCAGAGGGCATTTCTGTCTAGGGGGTCGAAGGCAGCTTTGAGGTTGACGTAGGCCGCATATAGAGGTTGGCGGTACTCTCTCTGTTGGTGTGCCAGGACACTCAAGGCAAGGATGTAGTCTGCTGTGGATCGGCAAGGGGTGAAGCTGGCCTGCTGGCGGCGGCGTTTGGTGAGGAGCAGAGGGCGGATGTGGCTCAGGATGACAGCAGTGATTACCTTGCCAGGGATGGACAGCAGCGTGATGGGACAATAGCTGGCTGTGCTCCGATAGTCACCCTCGTTCTTACAGAAGGACAGAATGGCCCCGTCCCTGCACTCCCCAGGAATGCGGTTCTTTTGCCCAGATGAAGCGGCACAGATGTTCCAGCCAAGAGATGACAGAGGTGAGGGCGGCTTTCATCATCTCTGCCATAACCCCATCAGTGCCGGGGGCTCGCCCAGAGGGGAGCTTCTTGATGGTATCTGACAACTCACTGATTGAGGGTGGGGCTAGGCTGATGAGTTGTCTTCAACACCGGCATCAGTAAAATTGTGCTGTTGGGGATATTGCACACTAATGTGGAGCATGTCTGAATGTGGCAATAGCAGTTTAACGGGTCAATGAAGGAGGTAACTGCAGAGGCGAGTGCAATATCCCCTGCCTCTGTTTTCTTTGAAGATCCCAGTACTTATTGACAGAGAGCAGTTTTCAACTTTTCAATATAATTACTGTGGCAGAAAAAATTATGATAAGCCCATCAACCACAAATATACAACAACTATACAACCCATAGTTGTAGTGCAGGATCCCGAGGTGAACCCTTGTAGCAAGTTTGGTGACCCTAGAGAGCTTTACACGTTCTATAATAAAGACCTTTACATACTCCGCAAGAACAGAGAAATTTTTTGTTTTTCTTGAGGTTGCAAGAACAAGAAAAAAAAAAAAAGTTCTTTTTGGCCAGAACATTTCATACTTCACAAGAAACTCAAGTGCAGAACTCCTGGGAAATTTAAATTTCTGAACACTAGGCTTGCACGATTATGGCCAAAATGATGGTCACCATTATTTTGATCAACACTGAAATCGCGATTATTAATCATGATTATGCATTAACTTTAGGAAAAACACAGATTACATAAAATTCCATTTTTTTTCCATCCTATTAACAATTGCCAGATGAAGCCTGTGGCCAAAGCACTCGAGCCTCATCCATCTAATTAGAGAAACTGCTGTGATGACATAAGATCCACTGTCTATTGTTATGCAGACTAGTCCCTCCTCCTGCAGGCTCCAAGATGATTGCGCTTTCCTCAGTCTGTGGGCTATATAGCTTCTCCTGTGTGGTCTTGTGGGGAAACGACATCTGCAAGCATCGATTCTTCATTTTAAAATCTCTATCAATGTAAGTGAACTGTCAGGGACAGGTATGGCTCCTTTCTTCTACTTGCCCATAGGTCATTCGTAGTTGCAAAGTACTCGACAGTTGTGATATCACAACTGTCAAGTGATATCACAACTATGATATATCATAGTACCAGTGGCAAAGAAACCAGCTGTGTCCTGTCTGAATGACTATCGTCCTGTTGCACTGACACCAATTGTGATGAAGTGTTTCAAACGGCTTGTCAAACCACACATTACAGCCTGCCTCCCTGCATCACATGACCCGCTCCAGTTTGCATATCGTTCAAACCGCTCCACGGAGGATGCTATAGTCACCACCCTGCACTCTGTCATCACCCACCTGGATCAGAAAGACACCTACGCCAGACTCCTGTACACTGATTTCAGTTCAGCATTCAACGCCATTATTCCCCAGAGACTGATGGAGAAATTACTCCTTCTTGGTCTGAACACTGCCACATGTCTCTGGATCCTGGATTTCCTGATTGAGAGACCTCAGTCTGTCCGGGTTGGAAACAACATCTCCAACTCTGTCACGCTGAGCACAGGATCCCCTCAAGGCTGCGTACTCCGTCCACTGTTGTTTACACTTCTAACACATGACTGTGTATCCAGACACGAGGGGAACCAGATTATTAAGTTTGCAGACGACACCACGGTGGTGGGACTTATTCAGAGGAATGAGGAATCAATGTACAGGGAAGAAGTGAGAGACCTGGAGGGCTGGTGCAGGGAGAACAATCTGGTGCTCAACGTGGACAAAACGAAGGAGATGATTATGGACTTCCGGCGGTCACGGCCTGAACACGTCCGTCTCAGCATCAGTGGCCATTTGGTGGAGAGAATGGAGAACATCAAGTTCCTCGGAGTGTAGATCTTGCAGGACCTGACCTGGAGCAAGAATTCCTTGGGGATCAGGAAGCGGGCCCAGCAGAGACCGCACTTCTTGAGGAAACTCAAACAGGCCTCTCTCCCCATCTGCATCCTCAGGACCTTCTACAGAGGTATGGTGGAGAGTGTTCTGACGTACTGCATTGCTACATGGTACTCCAGCTGCAGTATGTCAGACAAAAAAGCCCTGCAGAGGATAGTTAAGGGAGCTGAGAGGGTAATTGGAGTCTCCCTCCCCTCTGTCCAAGAACTTTTTCAGAACCGTTGTAGGAGCAGGACACTGAACATTGTCAAGGACCGTTCTCACCATCTGCATAAACACTTTGAACTTCTGCCATCTGGCAAACGATTCCGGAGCATCAGAGGCAGAACCACCAGACTGATTAACAGCTTCCTTCCACAAGCTGTTAGGATGCTGAACAGTTGATCCGGAATCTCTCATACATACTACTGCACCTACGGACATGATGTATATTATTTGTGTATTATAGTTCCAGTTAGTTTTTCAAGTATGTCTCAAGGATGTGTGAATGGCTGCGGTGGGGTGGGGGTGAGGATATGTGTGAGTGTGTCTTAAATCATGTTCTTTTACTTATATGGATGCTGAGAGAAATGCAATTTCATCTTGCCTGCACTACAGTTGTATGTACAGCAATATGACAATAAAGGTTGATTTAATTTTTTTGATTGATATCCATCTGTATTTTTCATACAGTACAGGTAATGCAACTTTGGAGAATCATGTGGAGATCACGTATTTCTTGTCCAGTGTTTTGACCATGTTTCTAAAGCCTTCGTTGCTCATACAGTATTTAGTGGACACATGTCTTTGGCCAAATAAAACACTATTGCATCACTTACTTTAGCATGTCTTTGGGAGGCGGATGGATGCGGTGAAGCTCTGTGCAGGGTTGATACTATGGTTGCCTGGGTTGGTGCCGAACACAGACTGATTTAGTGAAGTGACATTCGCTTTAGCCTTCATGCATTTATCGTACTTGTGTTTGTGGTGTTTTTTCAGGTGGTTGAATAAGTTAGTTATGTTGCCCTGCGGCACATACACGGCTCTATGGCACTCTTTGCATATAATTTCTTTTTAGTCAACATCACTTGCCCTGAATTCCAAACACATTCAGACAATAGATGATCCTGTCGAGGCACTAGCACCTCACTTCCACGTGTTGTCATACTGTCACCTTCTGCTTCCAACATGTGGTTTGTGTCTCACCATCATCCCAGTCTGCTATTGAAAACTTAAGGCTGCCGCTGCAGGGTGCACTCGCTTGCCAGTTCTGCAGCTTAATGTTGCCCTGTGTGTTCGCCCCCTGGTGTTCAGCTGGCTGTTGTTGTAGAGCTCACATTTTAAATGTTAATATCGCCGACGATCACCGTAATTTAATCATGGCAGCCAAAATCGTGATCACAATCAAAATTCGATTAATTGTGCAGCCCTACCTGTCTCACAATGGCTCTTGGACACCATGCAAGAAAAAAGTTCTTCCAGTATGATGCATCAATAACAAGCTGCAAGAACTCCTACTGGGAGAGAAAACAAATTTCTCTGTTCTTGTGGAGTATGTATCGGCCTTAAGAGAGCATAGGGAGTGCCAACTTTGAACTTTGACCCCAAACCTGTAGTCAGAGGTCATGGTCCCAGAGTGAACCTGCATACCAGGTTCGGTGACCCTAGTTTTCTTTGTTATTGAGATATAGTTTTAGAAGTTGATATTTTTTTTTTTTTTTTTTTTTTTTGTTACTTATTTGTACCCGTAGGTAGACTTGGTTTGCAGTCTGGTGACAAGCCGCCGGCTGCTGGTTGCTGCGTGCGCGAGCGCCCTAAACCTACATGTTTTTTTTTTTTTTTTTTTTTTTGGTGTGCGGGAGGAAACCGGAGAAATCCCGGAGTAAACCCACGCAACACGGGGAGAACATGCAAACTCCACACAGCTCACTGTTGGTCGGGGGCTGGGATCGAACCCACGACCTCATGATCCCCGCGATCCCCTGGCCAAGGGTAAAACTGTGCTGCCACAGTGCTAAACCACTGCGCCACCGTGCAGTGATATTGACCTTGCAATCCCAAAACCAGTCACACTTGAGAGTCACAAGGTGAACTTGAGTACCAAGTTAGGTGACCCTAACTTCACTCGTTGTACAGTATAAGGCATAACGAATGCTAACCTTGACGTTGGACCCCAAACCCATATTCAGAGGTCATGATCCCAAGGTGAACTTGCGTACCAAGTTAGGTGACCCTAACTTCACTCGTTGTACAGTATAAGGCATAACGAATGCTAACCTTGACGTTGGACCCCAAACCCATATTCAGAAGTCAGGATCCCAGGGTGAACTTGTATACCAGGTTTGGTGGCCCTTGCGCTACTTGTTTTATAGTAATAGTTAGGGGTGGGCTCAAAACATCGAAACAACGATCTGGATCGATCCACGTTTGACTGAGCCGATATCGATCCACAAAATCCATGGATCGATCTTTTAATATAATGCTTTTACGTCTGTGAACATCTGCTGAATCTGATCGGGTCAAAACTGGGTCAGTGAGCCAGGAACAGCAGCGAAGAACCAGAAACACCCAGAGCACTAACAGAGCTAACAGCTAAGCTAATTCTTCTTCTATGGTGTTAAAACGCTTCTCATCTGGCAAGCGTTCCCTGTGGCGCACTTCCGTGTTTACATGAGCAGAGTTGATGTGTGTGTCTCTTAATTTATTAACAAAAGTCACCATACAGACTGTCCTCAATAGCTTCCTAATATTTTTCATAAAGCGGGGATAAACGGTTTTGTACTGCGTGCAGCGCTGTGTTGGAACATAAAGTCGACAATTGATAAACACTTGAAACTTAAAGTGCAGAGCCTGGCTGAAACTCGTGAACACAGAGGGAGACTTGGAGCTGCTGAAATTGTAAGTAAAATAGCATTTGTTTGTTTTAACATTTGAGTCGTAAATTAATAACTTATCCAGCATGATGGCGTTTTCTTTCACAAACTATGGATACAGTAGTTAACTGTTGGTTAAGAGCTGTGAATAAATGCAGAAATAAGGTACATTTTATGAGATTATGGACTTCTAGCACTTAAGTGAGAGATGTGAAGATAATAAATCACAATAAAATGAAAGGGCAGAGTTAATGAAGGCTGCAGTACAACGAGCCATTTTTACTCAATAGAACTAAACTGAAATGAACAAATCTTCCCAGGAAATGAATTGAAACCCTTTTCAAAAATTGACAGTTAATTTGTAGTTAAAATATAAACATTGAGACGTTCTGAAGGGAAGAGGTTGTCAGTGGAGAAGCCATCCCAACGTCTGCAGGGATGCAATTTTTGCAATTGCAATTTTTTCAGGGCTCTTAGTTTTCAAATTCAAGATTCAAGAAGGTGCTGCCATAATTTTCTCCATATTTTAATGTGCAGTCAGTGCAATTTACAGGTGCATCTCAATAAATTAGAATGTCATCGAAAAGCTGATTTATTTCAATAATTCAATTCAAAAAGTGAAACTCTTATATAGATTCATCACAGTGACATATTTCATGTACTTATTTCTTTTAATTTTGATAGTTACGGCTTGCAGCAAATGAAAACCCCAAATTCAGTTTCTCAAAAAATTAGAATATTATATAAAATTAATTTTAAAAAAGATTAACAGAAATGTTGGTCGATTGAAAAGTATGTCCATGTACACAGTCAATACTTGGTTGGGGCTCCTTTTGCATAATTACTGCATCAATGCAGCGTGGCACGAACGCGATCAGCCTGCGTTACTGCTGAGGTGTTATGGAAGCCCAGGTTGCTTTGATAGCGGCCTTCAGATTGTCTGCATTATTGGGTCTGGTGTATTTCATCTTCCTCTTGACAATACACCATAGATTCTCTATGGGATTTAGGTCAGGAGAGTTTGCTGGCTAATCAAGCACAGTATTTGTACTTTTGGCAGTGTGGGCAGGTGCCAAGTCCTGCTGGAAAATGAAATCAGCATCTCCATAAAGTTCGTCAACAGAGGGAAGCATGAAGTGTTCTTAAGTTTCCTGTTAGATGGTTGCACTGACATTGAACTTGATTAATTACAGTGGAAAACACCAGCAGATGGCATGGCTCCACATATCATCAATGACTGTGGAAACTTCACACTGGACCTCAAGCAACTTGGATTCTGTGCCTGGTCACTCTTCCTCCAGACTCTGGGACCGTGATTTCCAAGTGACAGGACTTGGCACCTGATTTGGGGAGCCATGTCATCTGCTGGTGTTAGTCCACTGTGTTTTATTAAGTCCAAAGTCAATGCAGCTGCCTACCAGGACATTTTAGAGCACTTCATGCTTCCCTCTGCTGACAAGGTTTAAGGAGATGCTGATTTCATTTCCCAGCAGGACTCGGCAGCTGCCCACACTGCTGCCAAAAGTACCAAAGCCTGGTTTAATGGCCATAGTATCACCACATTTTACTGGCCAGCAAACTCTCCTGACCTAAACCCCATACAGAATCTATGAGGTATCGTCACCAGGGAGACGAGAGATACCACACCCAACAATGCTGATGAGCTGAAGGTCGCTAACAATCAATCAAACTTTATTTGTATAGCACTTTTAAAACATTAGATGCTGCGCATAGTGCCTTACATAGATAAAAACAATACACATTTAATTACATATTTTACATGATACAGCCCCACCTCTTCCAACCCTCCCATAAACATACCCACAAACACAACACACAGGCACATACATCACCCCCTACTTCTCTTACACACATATAAAATAAAGGAGACATTGCTCGGCACCGAGGCACCACGTGAAGGAGCAACCATCCTGAGGAAACACTGGAGCTAAAACACATAAATACAAAATAAAACTAAGAACACAAAGAACAATAAGAAAATCTAAAAAGCAAATGGAGCTAAGAAGAATGTAAAAACAACTGAACATAAATGACGACTTCAATAATAGTTAGTTTGTTAAAAGCCAAAATTTAAAAAGGTACAAAAAGAACTAAGAACACATAAAAACAGGAACTAAAAAATCCATACTTATAAAAAAAAACTGAACTAAATACATCAATAAGAAGATGAGAAAATCTAAGAACAAATGGTGCCAAAAAGAACAAAACAATGGAACATACATGATTACAAGCCAAATTAAAAAGGTGGGTCTTGAGCCTGTTCTTAAAAACATCTACCGACTCTGTGGCCCTGAGGCTCTCTGGCAGGCTGTTCCACAGACGAGGACCATAATAGTGAAAGGAAGCTTCACCAAAGGTCTTGGTCTTGACTTTGGGAACCATTAGAAGGCCAGTACCAGAGGACCTCAGGGTTCGCGAGGGCTCTTAAGATAAGAGCAGCTCAGATAGATAAGAAGGCCCAAGCCCACTGAGACATTTAAAAAACTACGAAGAGAACCTTAAAATCGATCTTTAAACACACGGGGAGCTAATGCAGCGATTCTAAAAATTGTGTAATATGCACCCGCCCCCTGGTCCTCGTCAACACTCGTGCTGCTGAATTTTGGAGCAGTTGGAGATGTGATATTCTTTGTTGAGAAAGACCAGAGTGCAGGGCATTACAATGGTCTATATGACTAGTAATAAAAGCAGGCATCAAGACCTCTGTGCTGGCAAGAGAGAGAAAAGGGCGGACTCTGGCTATATTCCTAAGATGGTAAAATCCGATTTTTGTTACATTTTTAATGTCCATCCATCCATCCATCCATTTTCTACCGCTTAATCCTTTCGGGTCGCGGGGGGGCTGGAGCCTATCCCAGCATCTTTGGGCGAGAGGCAGGGTACACCCTGGACAGATGGCCAGTCCATCACAGGGCCAACACAGAGAGACAGACAACCATTCACTCTCACATCCATACCTAAGGACAATTTTTAGAATCCCCAGTTTTGATGCCAATTAACCTAACTTGCATGTTTTTGGCATGTGGGAGGAAACCGGAGTGCCCGGAGTAAACCCACGCAGACACGGGGAGAACATGCAAACTCCACACAGAAGGGTCACCGATGGTCTGGGGGTGGGATCGAACCCACGATGGTCAAGGGTGGAATCGATCCCATGACCTTCTTGCTGTGCTGCCACTGTGCTAACCACTGCGCCACCGTGCTGCCCATGCTGAAAGACCCAGCCACGTTTCATCTTCAATGCCCTTGCTGATGGAAGGAGGTTTTCACTCAAAATCTCACGATACATGGCCCCATTCATTCTTTCCTTTACACGGATCAGTCGTCCTGGTCCCTTTGCAGAAAAACAGCCCCAAAGCATGATGTTTCCACCCCCATGCTTCACAGTAGGTATGGTGTTCTTTCTCCTCCAAACACGACAAGTTGAGTTTTCATCAAAAAGTTCTATTTTGGTTTCATCTGACCATATCACATTCTCCCAATCCTCTTCTGGATCATCCAAATGCTCTCTAGCAAACTTCAGATGGGCCTGGACATGTACTGGCTTAAGCAGGGGGACACGTCTGGCACTGCAGGATTTGAGTCCCTGGCGGCGTAGTGTGTTACTGATGTAGCCTTTGTTACTTTGGTCCCAGCTCTCTGCAGGTCATTCACTAGGTCCCCCCGTGTGGTTCTGGGATTTTTGCTCACCGTTCTCGTGATCATTTTGACCCCACGGGGTGAGATCTTGTGTGGAGCCCCAGATCGAGGGAGATTATCAGTGGTCTTGTATGTCTTCCATTTTCTAATAATTGCTCCCACAGTTGATTTCTTCACACCAAGCTGCTTACCTATTGCAGATTCAGACTTCCCAGCCTGGTGCAGGTCTACAATTTTGTTTCTGGTGTCCTTTGACAGCTCTTTGGTCTTGGCCATAGTGGAGTTTGGAGTCTGACTGTTTGAGGTTGTGGACAGGTGTCTTTTATACTGATAACGAGTTCAAACAGGTGCCATTAATACAGGTAATGAGTGGAGGACAGAGGAGCCTCTCAAAGAAGAAGTTAGAGGTCTGTGAGAGCCAGAAATCTTGCTTGTTTGTAGGTGACCAAATACTTATTTTACCGAGGAATTTACCAATTAATTCATTAAAAATCCTTCAATGTGATTTTCTGGTTTTTTGTTTTTTTTTCTCATTTTGTCTCATAGTTGAGGTATACCTATGATGAAAATTGGAGACCCCTCTCATCTTTTAAGTGGGAGAACTTGCACAATTGGTGGCTGACTAAATACTTTTTTGCTCCACTGTAAATCATTGTTTAACAGGAAATTTTTGGTAATGCTGTGCTTTTCTTGTGGCGTTACATGGAACAGCATCACTGTAAACTATGGAAAAAGCAGCTACTTTAAAACCTGTATTTCCTCACACAACTTTCAGTGCAAAAAAAACTCTAAAAATGTCACAACTTTTAGAAAAAGCACCCTCAAATTCAGGCTTTTTGGGCCACAACAATCACAAAAACAGCCGGCGGAATCCTGGAGGGACTAAAATACAGTGAGATTATGTATACATGCTTCATGCATGAATTTGTTTACTTAAGTCTGGGTTGTTAACTTGACACTACACACCCTTTGCACTAAAGAAGGCACTTGTGAGCACTTTGTGAAATCACAAGTTAAATAATAAAAAGTGCATTACTGTAACTGATTTTGGGTCAGTTCTGTGTGATAATTTATGTATTAATAAAGTTAGAGTATTCTTGGTACAATCTGCAGTATGAGGTCCCGGAAATTTTTTTTATTTCCTGGCAAGTAAAATGGCTATTAAAATGGTAATTTCCCAGATTGAATCGGGATTGGATTTTTTTTTTTTTTTTTTTTATTTACTTATTTTGTACCCGTAGGTAGATTTGTTTTGCAGTCTGGTGACAAGCCACCAGCTGCCGGTCGCTGTGTGCGCAAGCGCCCCGTATCCCTAACCTGCATGTTTTTGGTATGTGGGAGGAAACCGGAGAAATCCCGGAGTAAACCCACGCAACACGGGGAGAACATGCAAACTCCACACAGATCACTGTTGGTCGGGGGCAGGGATAGAACCCACGATCTCACGATCCCCACGATTCCTCGTCCGAGGGTAAACTGTGCTGCCACAGTGCTAACCACTGCGCCACCGTGCAGCCCATCGAATCGAAATCGGATCGAATCGGAATTAAATCAATTAAGAATCTCAAGAATCGGAATCGAATCGATTCTGGAAATTAGGGATCGTTCCCAGCGCTAGTAATAATAAATTAGTGCATTACCCGTAGAACTCAAGTATTGCTGTCTGAAGCAGGTATCCCAATTCGGCTTTACAGATCCAAATGTAAAGCCAAATGTAGGCAGTGTTTGAAAGTGGAATACCAAGAGGTGTAGGCTATATGTCGGCAATCACACATGCTAGACTTGGACAAATACAAAAGGGAGTAAATGGCATTAAGATTTGTTTGATTGTGTGAATATTAATTACAGAATACCCAATTATTGAAAATGAATGGGACACCTCCTTCCAGTTTAGAAAGCTTGGGATCAGTCCGCCAAGGTCTCCGCCTTTGACTGCTACCTAATCCACATAGCACCGGACTTCCATGATCCCTCCTGCAGGTGGTGAACCTACTGGAGGGCGGACCCATGTAACTCCTTCGGGCTGAGCCCGGCCGGGTCCCATGGGTGGAAACCTGGCCACCAGACGCTAGCCTTCGAGCCCCTCCCCCAGGCCTGGCTCCAGGGTGGGGCCCCGGTAACCCCATACCGGGCGGGGTACACTGAATCCTTGATATACAATTTATCATGAGAGTCTGTTGGATCGTTCTTAGTCTGGCCCTTCACCCAGGACCAGTTTGTCTTGGGAGACCCTATCAGAGGCAAATTGCCCCGGACAACATAGCTCCTGGGATCACTGGGGCACGCAAACCCCCCCACCACGATAAGGTGACGATCCATGAGGGGGCTGAAGAAGGAGTCCTATCAAGCTTGGTTGGCTTGTGGGACTCCCGAAGCAGCTGAGGTGTACCGGCAGGCCAAGCGGAGTGCAGCTCGGGTGGTTGCTGAAGCAAAAACCCGGGTATGGGAGGAGTTCGGTGAGGCCATGGAACAAGACTTTCGGTCGGCTTCAAAGAGATTCTGGCAAACTGTTCGGCGGCTCAGGAGGGGAAAGCAGCTCCCCGTCCACACTGTGTATGGTGCGGATGGGACACTGTTGACTTCAACTGGGGATATCGTCGGGCGGTGGAAGGAATACTTCGAGGATCTCCTCAATCCCACTGATACGCCTTCCACAGAGGAAGCAGGGTTTGGGGACAAGGGGGATGACTCGCCTATCACAGGGGCTGAGGTCGCCAAGGTGGTTAAAAATCTCCTTGGTGGCCGGGCCCCGGGGGTGGACGAGATTCGCCCCGAGTACCTCAAGGCCCTGGATGTTGTTGGGCTGTCATGGTTGACACGCCTCTGCAACATTGCGTGGAGGTCGGGGGCAGTGCCTTTGGCATGGCAAACCGGGGTGGTGGTTCCTCTCTTCAAAAAAGGGGACCGGAGGGTGTGCTCCAACTTTAGAGGGATCACACTCCTCAGCCTCCCTGGGAAGGTCTATGCCAAGGTACTGGAGAGGAGAGTCCGGCCGTTGGTCGAACCTCGGATTCAGGAGGAGCAATGTGGTTTTCGTCCTGGCCGTGGCACATCGGACCAGCTCTTTACCCTCTCGAGAATTCTTGAGGGTTCGTGGGAGTTTGCCCAACCAGTTTACATGTGTTTTGTGGACTTGGAGAAGGCATTTGACCGCGTCCCTCGTGGATTTTTGTGGGGGGTGCTTCGGGAGTATGGGGTATCGGGCTTGTTGTTACGAGCTATTCGGTCTCTGTACGACCGTTGTGAGAGTTTAGTTCGTATTGCCAACACTCGGTCGGAGTCATTCCCAGTGAGAGTTGGACTCCGCCAGGGCTGCCCTTTGTCACCGGTCCTGTTCATAATTTTTATGGACAGGATTTCTAGGCGCAGCCAGGGAATGGAGGGTGTCATACTTGGTGACCACAGGATCTCATCTCTGTTGTTTGCAGATGATGTTGTCCTGTTGGCTTCATCCAGCAATGACCTACAGCTCTTGCTGGGACGGTTTGCCGCTGAGTGTGAAGCGGCTGGGATGAGAATCAGCACCTCCAAGTCCGAGTCCATGGTCCTCAGCCGGAAAAAGGTGGATTGTCCTCTCCGGGTTGGGGACAGGCTCCTGCCCCAAGTGGAGGAGTTTAAGTATCTTGGGGTCTTGTTCACGAGTGAGGGGAAAATGGAGCGAGAGATCGACAGACGGATTGGAGCAGCATCTGCAGTGATGCGGACGTTGTACCGGTCTGTTGTGGTGAAGAGGGAGCTTAGTTCTAAGGCAAAGCTGTCGATTTACCAGTCAATCTACGTTCCTACTCTCACCTATGGTCACGAGCTTTGGGTAATGACCGAAAGAACGAGATCGCGGATACAAGCGGCTGAAATGAGCTTTCTCCGTAGGATTGCTGGACTCACCCTCAGAGATAGGGTGAGGAGCTCAGTCATCCGGGAGAGGCTCAGAGTAGAACCGCTGCTCCTCCACATTGAAAGGAGTCAGTTGAGGTGGTATGGGCATCTGATTAGGATGCCTCCTGGACGTCTCCCACTTGAGGTGTTTCAGGCACGTCCCACTGGGAGGAGACCCCGGGGCAGACCCAGGACTCGGTGGAGAGACTATGTCTCCCAGCTAGTCTGGGAACGCCTTGGTATCCCCTCTGAAGAGCTGGAGCAGGTGGCTGGGGAGAGGGAAGTCTGGGCTTCTCTGCTTGAACTGCTGCCTCCGCGACCCGGACCTCCGGAAAAGCGGTAGAAGATGGATGGATGGATGGATGGAATGGGACACCCATTATTAGCGACCGTGTCAGATCCCTTGTTTGTTTGTCAGATCATTTATTTGTGTGATGTTTTATCACTTAACTCTACTCACAAAAAGTTAGGGATATTTGGTTTACGGGTGAAATTTTTGGAAAATGTATAAAGTTCACGCTACAGTTATATCATGAAAGTATTGCAACAAAAGCCAACAACAGTGGTGGGTATACATAACAAAAAATGTCCATGTCTCAATAATTTGTCATGTGGCCTTGAGCATCAAATACAGCTTGACAACAACGTCTCATGCTGTTCACAAGTCAACTTATTGTCTGCTGAGGCATGGCATTCCACTCTTCTTGAAGAGCGGCCCTCGGGTCACTGAGGTTGTGGGGTGCAGGGTTATGAACCTCTACATGGCTCAGCTGATCCCATAGGTTTTCTATGGGATTTAGGTCTGGAGAAAGTGCAAGCCACTCCATTTGAGGTACCCCAGCCTGCAGCAGCCATTCCGCAATGATGCGATCTCGATGAGCTGGAGCATTGTCGTCCATGAAGATGAAATTAGGCCTGTGCTGTTCATGCAGGGGCACAATGACTGGACTAATGATGTTATTCAGGTAGTATTGGCTTGTCACTGTACCATTCACAAGGTGTAGGACAGTTCTGTATGGACTAGACACACCTGCCCAGACTGTAACATGACGACAACAGCGGCTGATGCATAGCGCTCTCCTTGACGTCTCCAACATCGTTGGCGACTATCATTTCTGCTCACTGTGAATCGACTTATCAGAGAACAGCACTGAGGCCCACTGGTCCTTTGTCCAGCATAAATGCTCCCTGGAAATGCAAGACTATGTCTGTGTCTGACGGTGTGGTCATGTACCCTTGCAGATCATCTAGCACGCAGACTACGCTGATGTAAACGTTTGAATGGTCTGACTGACACCTGGATGCCTCTCATCTCCCTAAAATGTGCCTGGAGTTGAGTAGCATTCATCATCTGATTCCGCAGGGCACTGTTCACAATGGAACGGTCATCAGAGTGAAATGTGGGCAAAGGACGTCCACTTCTACACTTTTCTGTGATTCTTCCAGTCTCTGTATCTCTGTTGCAACCTGCTGATGACACACTGACACTCTGAGCTCAGCGGCCACTTCCCTCTGAAAACATCCTGTTTGAAGCCTCGTAATGGTGAGGGACTGATGATCAATTGTTAGGTGTCGTCTTGGTCTCATGATGTCAAAATGTGAACAGCATGATGAAGAGGACTGTTTCAATACCAATTCTAACTGAACTAGAAAATTTATTGGCCAATTCATGGATCAAACACCTGTTGTAAATTTTGCCATTAAGCACCTTGTTAGACAACAGCAAGTTATGCTGAAACACTGAATAGTTGTACATGTGCATTCAAAAGGTTAAGGAAGGCCAAATTAAGTTCACCTGTAAAGGTTATAGTGTATTTTAGGTGCATCCCGAAATTTCACCCGAAAGTCAAATATCCCTAATTTTTTGTGAGTAGTGTATATTCAAGATAATGTATCTTGCACTTTGGGGAATGAGAGTTGTTCAGTCATCATTATAATTATTTTAGTTTATATCACCGTTCAGTGATGGAGTCAAGTATAATATTGAATTTCTTCTGTGTATCGTCAATAAACTCGTGCAGAACTGTAACAGGACAGGTTTACAAATATTTGAGACCCACTGTAGTGCATCATTTATATTTTAGCAATATTTTATTAAAAGGTTTCTTCACACTGTAATGAACTGTATTAACTACAAAACACCCAACATTATGATACACAGCAGAAGGACCCGTTTGACTGCAACTGTTGCATCAGTGTTGCCCATTTGTCAGTATATATTTAATTAAAAACGATCTATTTCATTATTTGGGCATTTTTGTGTCCTGCGTTTGGTCGTGAAGTCATTCTGGCCATTCCGCTCCACAATCATAGCGGTATCATTAAGTTTTTAATTTTTAGATACTCACACAGGAGGGGGGACTCGTGGTCCTGCATAGTACAGTGGTACCACACAGGTGACGCAGCAGCTGAGACTCCCGTCTACCACTGACTGGGCAGGCTGGGTGTGCACTCCCTGCATGCCTTGTGTTCTCCACATATGCTGAATTATTGTTTGGACCTACGCAATCACGACAACTTTATGGTATATTTTTTTTTAAGCATGAAATCTTCAGTAATATCTTTTTCTAGTCAAATTTGTTGTTTTTCGCTTCCTTGTTTGGTTCAGTGAAGCGGTGACTGGTCGTGATGCTGCATATTATCCAATAAGCATGGCTGTGATGTCGCATATTATCCAATCAGCATGGCCATGATGCCATGTATTATCCAATCAGCACGGAGTCAATCCGAAACCCCATCCATACTTCCTGACGCCAGGGCATGAAGAGACCAAGCAGTGACAGAGAGTGGTGCCTAAACTTTTATTGATAAAAATTACATAGTTTGACTGAGCGACTCCATACTCGGGGATGCACACCCCCGCAACCTCTGCAAAGTACTAATAAAATCTGAAGCCAGTCGAATGAACGGTTCAAGAGATACATGTGGAACAGGCACACACAGACAGAGATATGCTGCATTTATAAATAGGTTTTGCATTTACCATTTACCATAGTGCAACTGCAATGTTAACTTTGACCTTTGACCCCTTGACCCCAAACCTATAGTTAGGTCAAGGTGATGTGTATTAGATACAACTTCTGTTTCTGTCGGTTGTTATTGTGTTGAGAAGATTTAGGGAAAATCTGACCTCTGACCTCAAGGTCATCCGATGAGAGTAAAATTGCAATATGCACATCAGAGTATATTAAACCATGGTACCAAGTTTCAAAACATTTGGAACAAAACTGTAAGAGTTCATTTCACAACACCATTGCTGTCTATGAAGTGACATGAAATAAGAGGTCATACAGTGGTGTGAGGAAGTGTTTGCCCCCTTCCTGATTTCTAAATTTTTTGTATGTTTGTCACACTTAAATGTTTCAGATCAAACAAATTTAAATATTTGCCAAAGATAACGCAAGTAAACACAAAATGTAGTTTTTAAATGAAGGTGTTTATTATTAACCCTCTAACTGTCCATATTAAATGGATGGGTCGCACGCCCCCAGTGGAACAGCGCAGCAACTGCACTGGTCAACTTATTGACGTCCCCCGGCTATACTGAGAATATGCACTAATCTGTACTGATCTGACAGTTTAGAAGGTGGCAGACACGTGCCGAAGGAATCATGGCTGACATGGAATACAGCAAAGAAGAAGTCCTCATTATTAGTCTTCCTTTTTCCGCTTTGAGCTCACAGCACCAATGTGGATGCCTTCATGATTGGTCATCGCGGCAGCGATGATAACTGAAACTGCATGACACGAGGAAAATAGCCATGTAATACCAAATGAAACTCACGTGGGATAATCATAAGAGTTTGTAGATGTGGAAGCGGGTGTAAATTACTAAGTAAACGCAATACATTGGCAGCGTCCACGAGCGGCTGGATTCCCACCGGAAAAATGTACCAAACAGAAAAAATAGCCACGTAATACAAACAAAATTCATGTGGGATAATCATAAGAGTTTGTAGATGTGTAAGTGGGTGTAAATTACTAAGTAAATGCGAAACATTGGCAACGATGGACGAAAACGGACTGGTCACGTGGGTGAGCGAGTCCCCCCACCCGGCAACAGGTAAGAGAAATATATGTTGTTTTTTTTTACATTTTATTGATTTTCTGGTTCATATACTTTGAAGCTTAGAAAAAAACATACCCCTGTAGACAAATCGGCATCAAAAAAACGGACCATTTTTTGTGTAAATGCGTCCAAAGTCCACTTTTGACTGAGTTAAATAATTAAAATAGCTGCCGCAACATTATGCAAATTAGATGCGTAAATTTATTCCTATCTGAAACTCATATGCTTCATCTTTCTAGTTGACAGTGAGCCATTATCTCTTGCAACTTTCAAGTTACAGCCGTGGAAATCTGAACTACTTTATTGACAAAAATTTTTTTTTACCACTCTTGACCGCTTGGGGGGGGGGGGGGCGCTTGACCACCCTTTAAGTGTGCCTGTCGCCATACGGCGCCTGGGGCAGTTAAAAGGTTAACAGTAAAAAAAAAATCCATATGGCCCTGTGTGAAAAAGTGATCCCCCCCGTTAAAACATAAATTAACTGTGGTTTATCACATCTTTGGAAAGCTGAGTTCAATTTCTCTAGCCACACCCAGGCCTGATTACTGCCACACCTGTTCTCAATCAAGAAATTACTTAAATAGGACCTGCCTGACTAACTTTAGTAGACCAAAAGATCCTCAAAAGCTAGACATCAAGCAGCAATCCAAAGAAATTCAGGAACAAATGAGAAAAAGTAATTGGCATCTAGCAGTCTGGAAAAGGTTATAAAGCCATTTCTAAAGCTTTGAGACTCCAGCGAACCACAGTGAGAGCCATTATCTACAAATGGCGAAAAC
Source organism: Pholidichthys leucotaenia (assembly GCA_020510985.1). Taxonomy (NCBI): domain Eukaryota; kingdom Metazoa; phylum Chordata; class Actinopteri; order Cichliformes; family Pholidichthyidae; genus Pholidichthys; species Pholidichthys leucotaenia. The sequence continues at coordinate 197,802,495 of CM035847.1, read as the reverse complement.
ATGGAACAGTGGTTAATCTTCCCAGGAGTGGCCGGCCGACCAAAATTACCCCAAGAGCGCAGTGACCACTCATCCAAGAAGTCACAAAAGACTCCACAGCAACATCCAAAGAACTGCAGGCCTCACTTAAGGTCAATGTTCATGACTCCACCATAAGAAAGAGACTGGGCAAAAATGGCCTGCATGGCAGAGTTCCAAGACGAAAACCACTGCTGAGCAAAAAGAACATAAAGGCTCGTCTCAGTTTTGCCAGAAAAAATCTTGATGATCCCCAAGACTTTGAGGAAAATACTCTGGACTGACGAGACAAAAGTTGAATTTTTTGGAAGGTGTGTGTCCCATTACATCTGGCGTAAAAGTAACAGCATTTCAGAAAAGGAACATCACACCAACAGTAAAATATGGTAGTGGTAGTGTGATGGTCTGGGGCTATTTTGCTGCTTTGGGACCTGGAAGACTTGCTGTGGTAAATGGAACCATGAATTCTGCTGTCGACCAAAAAATGCTCAAAATCAACAATTCTGCAAAGATGAGTGGACCAAAATTCCTCCACAGTGCTGTATAAGAATGCCAGTTATTGCAAATGCTTGATTGCAGTTGTTACTGCTGAGGGTGGCCCAACCAGTTATTAGGTTTAAGGGGCAATCATTCTTTCACACAGGGCCATGTAGATTTGGAGTTTTTTTCCCCGTAATAATAAACACCTTCATTTAAAAATTGCATTTTGTGTTTACTTGTTACCTTTGTCAAATATTTAAATTTTTTGATGATCTGAAACATTTAAATGTAACAAACATACAAAAAAATGAGAAATCAAGAAGGGGGCAAACACTTTTTCACACCACTGTATGTCAGGGGCTACAAATCCTGCAAAAATCATCCAATCAGAACCAAATTGCAATAAACGCATCATCAGTGTACAGTGTAGGGCTGCTGTGATAGAGGAATTTCCCCTGCGGTGACGGTGGACAGCTCAACACCGTGGTATGCAGTATTCTTGCATATGTTTTTAGGACCCTGTGGTCTCGTAATTTGAACAGGGGTCATAACTTACGTGGAAAATGATGGAAGCTGTGAGAGACTCGCTGCAGCTCCGCCTCAACTTTATGTATGTGTGTGACAATTGTGCGGAGCGCCGGTCTTACTAGGCATGAACTGCTGATTCTGTAAAAAAAACCCGATCATTTTCATAAAGCAGTGGCGGGAACTCCAGTATTTCAACTATGGTGTGTGTGGACTGAGACTGCAGTGACATTCAGCTTAGATATACAGGACAGTCTCTGTACAGGACCCTGCGTGGCTCTTGTCACTGTGATTTTTGGATTTTTGCCGCTGTCTGAAAAATCACATTGAACAAGCAATGCACTACGCAGTAGCTGTTCACTGTCTGAGCTCAATTGTCAGGATCATAAACACTCCGCTCAGAAGGAAATAACATGCTTTGTGCCCTTTCAGTGCTCACTGTCACGGCTGTATTTAACAAGGAGTCCAAATGCTTCCATCACTAACTGCCTACTGGAATCTGTCTGGAGAGAGAGTGCCCCACACGATGCTGACACTGTCAGCACCCGGTGCGATAGCTTCTACAGTACCAGGTGCTGCTGCCATCATTATCGGGTGCAAACATACTGCTGGCAATAAAAATACACTTAATTTATTTATTTATCAATAGGGGCACATAAGTGAACGAGATTTAGCCACACATACAAAAAAAGTGAACACCGTGGTTGTTGCAGTTGCTCGTTTTCCTCCGCAGTAGGCTTGTCCCTAGTGCAGTATTATGTAATTGCGGTTATCGCAACAGCCCTAGTACAGTAGATATATAAAGTCTACACACCCCTGTTCAAATGCCAGGTTTTTGCAATGTAAAAAAAAATGAGACCAAGATAAATCATTTCAAAACTTTTTCCACCATTAATGTGACCTATAACCGGTACAACCCAATTGAAAAACCAACTGAAATCTTTTAAGGGGAAAAATAAAAAACTTACAGTAAACTGTTTGCATAAATATGCACACCCTATTATAACTGGGGATGTGGCTGTGTTCAGAATTAACCGATCACACTCAAACTCGTGTTAAATGGGAGCCAGCACACACCTGCCACCATTTTAAGTGTCTCTGATTAACCCCAAATAAAATTCAGCTGTTCCAGTAGGCTTTTCCTGACATTTTTGGAGTCGCATCTTAAAGCACAAGCCATGATCCGCAGAGACCTTCCAAAGCATCAGAGGGATCTCATTGTTCAAATGTATCAGTCGGGAGAAGGGTACAAAAGAATTTCCAAGGCATTACATATACCATAGAACACAGTGAAGACAGTCATCATCAAGTGGAGAAAATATGGCAAAACAGTGACATTACCAAGAACTGGACATCCCTCCAAAATTGATGAAAAGACCAGAAAAAAACTGGTCAGGGAGGCTGCCAAGAGGCCGACAGCAACACTGAAGGAGCTGCAGGCATTTCTGGCAAGTACTGGCTGTTTAGTACAGGTGACAACAATCTCCCGTCTAGGGTGGCAAGACAGAAGCCTTATCTTATGAAGAAAAAGATCCAAGCCGGTCTAAATTTTGCAAAAACATATTTGAAATCTCCCAAATGCATGTGAGAAAATGTGTTATGGTCCAATGAAACCAAGGATAAACTTTTTGGTTGTAATTCCAAAAGGTATATTTGGCGCAAACAACACTGCTCATCACCAAAGGAACACCATACCAACAGTGATGGTGGTGGTACCATCATGCTTTGGGGCTGTTTTTCTTCAGCTGGAACTGGGGCCTTTGTCAAGGTGGAGGAATTATGAACAGTTCCAAATACCAGTCAGTGTTGACACAAAACCTGCAGGGTTCTGCTAGAAAGCTGAAGATGAAGAGGAACTTCATTTTTCAGCACGACAGTGATTCAAAGCACACATCAAAATCAACAAAAGAATGGCTTCACCATAAGAAGATTAAGGTTTTGGAATGGCCCAGCCAAAGTCTGGACCTGAATCTGATCGAACATCTGTGGGGTGATCTGAAGAGGGCTGAGCACAGGAGACGCCCTCACAATCTGACAGCTTTGGAGCGTTTTTGCAAAGTAGAGTGGGCAAATATTGCCACATATGCCACACTGATAGACTCCTACCCAAAAACACCGAGTGCTGTAATAAAAGCCAAAGGTGCTGCAACAAAGTATTAGTTTAAGGGTGTGCATATTTATGCAAACATATTATTCTAAGCAGTGTTTCCTCTGGTAACATTTCTGGGTGGCGGCCCGCCTCGCCAGAAAAATTACCACCACGCTAATGAGGATATGAATTTAAGAAAAATATAAGAAGCAATGACTTTCTGCAAGCGTGCACACAACGCACATGGCCATCATCCGCGCAGACTTTAGAAGCGCCCTGCCCATGCAAGCTTTCCATTCAGTCACCAGGCAGAGGTCTCGCTAGCGTGACTGTCTGACAGAAACACAAGTTTATTAAAGTACTTTAAACGCGGGGAAAAAAAAAAAATCACAAGAGGTATGTAAGCACTGGAGGCATTTATCATGGTTTTAACCCACTGGAAATGGGAGCAATAAGGGAAGAGTCGCTTAGCTAAGAGATGTGGTTAAGAATTCATATGCAGCCGGCTTCATATGAAGGGAAAGGCAAGGGGGACTGATGAATTGTTGAGTATATATTTCACCAGCCACTACAACATTAAGTTATGTTCCCTATTACTGTATGTACCTGGCAAGTTAAGACGACCAAAATTCATGAAGTCAATGACTTTAATCCGTCAGCAGCCTTCAGACAAACTAAACGCGCCAACATTTGGATTTCAAAATAAGGGAGATTTTTCCTGCTGTCGGGGTGGTGAGGAGATTTCTAAAAAAAAAAAACTACAAATACATAGAAATATTATGACAGAAATAACTGCATCTTTGGTAATTTGAGTTAATTTATTTCATTAAGTATAAGTTTATTAATATTTTTTCTTTGAAATAAGAGTTAAATTATTGTTCTGTTATGGCTCTGCAATATTATGGTCAAAACTGTAAATTGTATGGGGAAAAAAGTAAAATATTTGCCACACTCAGTTTCAAATTTATTAGAAAAACATGCAAGTTGGGTTAATTGGCATTAAACTAGGGATTCTAAATTGTCCTTAGGTATGACTGTGAGAATGAATGGTTGTCTCTCTGTGTTGGCCCTGCGATGGACTGGCGATCTGTCCAGGGTGTACCCTGCCTCTTGCCCAAAGATGCTGGGATAGGCTCCAGCCCCCCCGCGACCCGAAAAGGATTAAGCAGAAGAAGATGAATGAATAATTTTATAATAATCTGCCACTGTCCATCAGACAGGCCTCTTCACTGTCCAGTTTTAAAACTCCTCTTAAAACCTATTTTTATTCTCTGGCTTTTGATCCAGTTATTTGTTCTTATTGTCTCTATTGTATGACTATTGTTTGTGCCATTTTATACTTTAGCTGTATTTTATTGATTTTATATTTTATTTATCACTGATGTACAGCACTTTGTGTCAACTGTCGTTTTTGAAAAGCTTTATAAATAAAGTTGGATTGGATTAAAAAAAGACAAATTAGCCATAAAATAATCCACATTTATAATAGTCTCAAATGTACAAGAAAAGTCATAATTTTTCAAGAGAAAATTACAAATTTGAGGAAAATGGTTGCAAATTTAGATAAATTTACAGAGAAAAGTAGAAAACTAAGAAAATTGTTATAACTTTTGGAGAAAAACCTCAAACCTTCAAGACTGAAGTCATTACTCAAGTTTTTAAGTGGGTGCTCTTTGAACCCTTAACTCACATAGAAATTTTTTGGTTGTCTACTTTTAATTATTAATTTCATAGTACTGCTTTTACATGAGTAGAATTTCTGGCTACTATACCCACCTCTGATCATATAACTTAAGTATGAATGAGTAAATTACTATTATGAATGTTTTTTCCCTTCCCTACTCTCTCAATGGAAAAAAGAAACAAGAATAACAATACAAAAAAAACCCAAAAAAACAACACCACATTTTTGTCATTTATGTAAACCATGACAAAAAAAATAATGCAGGACAAAACACAACACTTGGTATTTTCTACCCTGTTTGTATACCACCATAGACAAAGCGAGAACCTGAATTAGACAGGGCTCAGAGAGGGAAAGATGAGACAGAAGAGAAGAGCCAAGGAAAGGAAAATGTTCAGGCAGAGGGTCTACGAGAGTTGAGAGCAGAGGAAGGAGAAAAGGATGACACCAGTAAAAAGTCCAAACAGGACATCTGGGTGGGACCCCAACTGGCCCAATATTCAAGCCTTGGTTGTACAATACTTGAAATGGTAAGTTCCATTATGCAATATTACTGTGCAAAATTTAAAAAAATAAATAGTGTAAAATTAACATATTCTGGTTACAATCGTGTCATGTGTTTTCTGCCCCCCCCCCCGCCCCCCGGAAAAATATGTTGTCACCACGCCAAGATCTTTAAGCCAGAGGAAACACTGTCTAACTAACTAACTAACTACCTAACTAACCTGCACTTATATAGCGCTTTTCTAGGTGTTTTTATTTTTCCCCTTAAAAGATTTCAGCTTGTTTTTCAATTGGTTTGAACAGGTTATAGGGCACATTAATGGTAGAAAAAGTTTTGAAATGATTTATCTTGGTTTCGTTTTTTTACATCACAAAAACCTGGCTTTTGAACAGGGGTGTGTAGACTTTTTCTTTCCACTGTATATCAAACCATGGTACCAAGTTTCAAAACAATCAGAACAAAACTGTAGGAGGAGTTGATTTCACAAAAGTGGGATGGACGGATGGACTGACCCATAACATAATTCCCCTTCGGTCTTCATTGCAATATGTGCATCATCAGTGTATATCAAAACCATGGTACCAAGTTTCAAAACAATCAGAACCAAACTGTAGGAGCTGATTTCACAAAAGTGGGACACACAGACAGACCAAAGGATGGACTTGACCCATAACATAATCTCCCTTCAGTCTTCACAACTGGCGGGGGATACAAAGACAGCAGCAGCAGCACCAAACATGTAATGTTTACAAGTGAATCAAGTCTTCTCTTCAAATTAGTTAGCACCATCCTGAAGCCAGATCTTCAAATGAGACAAAGCATACCAACTAAGTGCAGGTGTTTCAGGTCACAGTTGTGAATATATTGACTAGAACAGGTTCTCAACAGGAAATAAAGTGGAAATCAAGACCTATTGTTTGAATAAACTGGTCTGATTGATTGTGCGGATGTACAGTATGTGCCCAAGTGTAATCTACTTACATTATCTAATTCGGCCTCCTTCTTGAATGTGGAATATGCTTCTTCATATCCATTGGAACGTAGATAATCAGCTATCGCTCGATTTCTGAAAAAGAGAAAGAGGAACCATAATTAGTTCTACTGATTAACAGACACGACAGACTGCCACCAGAAACCCCATCATAACTGAGATGTATTCAACAGCATTAAAAACAGACAGAAAATTGGCAAGCTCAGGAAATGTGAGCGATGCACATTTTTTAAATGCTTTTCACAAGCTGACTGTTATCGCACGAGAGCTGTGCAATATGACCAAAATTTCGTATCACCATATAGGTTATCTTATTTGCCGGTAACGATACACACACACTTTCTGTAAATTCTATAGTTTACATATAATAACCAATAAAAAGAACCATCTCAATTTTTAACATTTTAAATTACATATTGAAAAAAAATCTATTGAACAAATTTATGTCATTAATTTTATGCAACTTTTACCCCTCTTAATTTTGCAGTGTTATAAAATTATTTTTAATGTGCATTTGAGATGACAAACTTTATTCATTCCTTTTCGTTACCTGACAAATTAAAAATTATTAGAATTCAAGTTACATGAAGAGCCAGTTTGTTCCTCCGACACATTTTAATTAATTTATTTATTGTGTATGGGGCTGCCGTCATGAACTTTTGCAGTTTTAGTAATTTTTTTTCAGACAAAACTAAAAAACTTAGCAATAATTTAAACCAAAGAAATGACGGTCTGATACACTATGTTTCCTATTAGCGACAAGTTAGCATCGTCATTTAGCACTTGCCGTTTTATAATTAGAGAGAAAGATGGTGTTAACGTTACTTACCTCCAATTAAAATGAGGTTAGAGGACTATCTGACGCAGCACAGTGGGGAAAAAAGTCCTATATCCCTGGCAAACAGAAGTAGCGGTTATACAGGTACATCTCAAAAAATTAGAATATCATGAAAAAGTTCAATTTTTTTTGTCACTCATTTCAGAAAGTGAAACCAATATATCGATTGATTACAGAGTGAAATATTTCATCTTTATTTCTTGAAATTTTGACAATTATGGCTTACAGATAATGAAAACCCAAAATTCAGTGTCTCAGAAAATTAGAATATTGTGAAAAAGTTCAACACTGGAAAGTCATGGTGTCACACCCTAATCAGCTAATTAACTCAAAACACCTGCAAATGTTTCCTGAGCCTTTAAATGGTCTCTCAGTCTGAGTCAGTAGGCTACACAATCATGGGCAAGATTGCCGACTTGACAGATGTCCAGAAGATGATCATTGACACCCTCCACAAGGAGAGCAAGCCACAAAAGGTCATTGCTAAAGAAGCTGGTTGTTCACAGAATGCAGTATCCAAGCATATTTGTAGAAGGTTGAGTGGAAGGAAAAACTGTGGTAGGAAAAGGTGCACCAGCAAAAGGGATAACCGCACCCTTGAGAGGATTGTCAAGCAAAATCCATTCAAGAATTTGGGGGAGCTTCACAAGGAGTGGACTGAGGCTGGAGTCAGTGCATCAAGAGCCACTCCACACAGACGAATCCTAGACATGGGCTACAAATGTCGCATTCCTCATGTCAAGCCACTCCTGAACCAGAGACAACGTCAGAATCGTCTTACCTGGGCTGTGTAGGAAAAAGAAGTGGACTGCTGCTCAGTGGTCCAAAGTCCTCTTTTCAGATGAAAGTAAATTTTGCATGTCATTTGGAAATCAAGGTCCCCAAGTCTGGAGAAAGAATGGAGAGGCACATAATCTACGTTGCCTGAAGTCCAGTGTGAAGTTTCCACAGTCAGTGATGATTTGGGCTGCCATGTCATCTGCTGGTGTTGGTCCACTGTGTTTTCTGAAGTCCACAGTCAACGCACCCATCTACCAGGAAATTTTAGAGCACTTCATGCTTCCTTCTGCTGACAAGCTTTATCGAGAAGCTGAGTTCATTTTCCAGCAGGATTTGGCACCTGCCAACACTGCCAAAGGTACCAAAAGCTGGTTCAACGACCATGGTGTTACTGTACTTGACTGGCCAGCAAACTCGCCTGACCTGAACCCCGTAGAGAATCTATGGGGGGTATTGTCAAGAGGAAGATGAGAGATACCAGACAACAATGCAGATGACCTGAAGGCTGCTATCAAAGCAACCTGGGCTTCCATTACACCTGAGCAGTGCCACAGGCTGATCGTCTCCATGCCATGACATGCCACATTGATGCAGTAATTCATGCAAAAGGAGGCCCAACCAAGTATTGAGTGCATAGAAATGAACATACTTTTCAGAAGCCTAACATTTCTGTTTCAAATATCCTTTTTTTATTGATCCTATGTAATATTCTAATTTTCTGAGACACTGAATTTTGGGTTTTCATTATCTGTAAGCCATAACCATCAAAATTTCACGAAATAAAGGCTTGAAATATTTCACTATGTGTAATGAATCTATATAAGGGCTTCACTTTCTGAAATGAGAGACGAAAAAATATTGAACTTTTTCCATGATATTCTAATTTTTTGAGATGTACCTGTATGACCAAAGCATTGCACATGTCCAGCTGTTCAGTGTTCCAATGCTTTTTGCATCACTTGCTGTTCACCAACAAGGTGCTTAACGGCAAAATTCACAACAGGTGTTTGATTCGATCAGTCAACCAATAAATTTTCTGGTTCCATTAGAATTGGTATTTAAACAGTCCTCTTCATCATGCTGTTCACATTTTGACATCATGAGACAAAGACAACACCTAACAATTGATCAACAGTACCTCACCATTGCGAGGCTTTTAACAGGATGTTCTCAGAGGGAAGTGGCCACTGAGCTCAAAGTGTCATCAGCAGGTTGCAACAGAGATACAGAGAGACTGGAAGAGTCACAGAAAGGCATAGAAGTGGGACGTCTTTTGCCCACATTACAGCGCAGGTGTAGTGTGGCCAACTACTGATCAGAGGGTCAGGGGTTCAATTCCCACTCTGTCTGCAGTCTGCATGTCGAAGTGTCTTTGAGCAAGACACTGAACCCCCAGTTGCTCCACCAGGAGCAGTGGTGCCGGTGCCAGTGCCAGTGTATGGCAGCTCCACCGACATCAGTGTGTGAATGTGTGCCGCCCACACAAGCTTTCCAGTCAGGCAGAGTGTCTCGCTAGTGTGACTGTCCGAGAGAAACATGAGTTTATTAAAGTACTTTAAATGCGGAAAAAAATCAGAAGAGGTATGTAAGCACTGGCATTTATCATGGTTTTAACCCGCTGGAAACGGGAACAATAACGGAAGAGTCGCTTAGCTAAGAGACGTGGTTAGAATTCATATTGCAGCCGGCTTCATATGAAGAGAAAGGCAAGGGGGGCTGATGAATTGCTGAGGATATATTTCACCAGCCACTACAATATTAAGTTATGTTCCCTATTATGTACCTGGCAAGTTAAGATGACCGAAATTCACCAAGTCAATGATGTTAATCCTTCAGCAGCCTTCAGACAAACTAAACGTGCCAACATTTGGATTTCAAAATAAGGGAGGTTTTTCCTGCAGTCTGGGTGGTGGTGAGATTTCTAAAAAAAAAAAAAAAAACAACCCAAAAACTATGAATATATAGAAATATAACAGAAACAATGGCATCCTTGGTCATTTAAGTTAATTTATTTCTTTAAATATAATTTTAATAATTTTAATAATTATATTTCTTTGAATCTGGAGTGAAAGTTATTGTTCTGTTCTGGCTCTACAAAATTATGGTCACAAGTTTAAATTGTATGAGGAAAAAAGTAAGAAATTTGCCACATTCTGTTTCAAATTTATTAAAAAAAAAAATCTGCCTTTGTCCTTCAGACAGGTCTCTTCACTGTCCAGTTTTAAAACTCCTCTTAAAACCCATTTTTATTCTCTGGCTTTTGACCCAGTTTGAGACATTGATTTTATTTGTTCTTATTGTATCACTGATGTACAGCACTTTGTATCAACTGTCGTTTTTAAAAAGCTTTATAAATAAAGTTGGATTGGATTAAAAAAAGATAAAAAATTAGCCATAAAATAATCCACATTTATAACAGTCTCAAATGTACAAGAAAAGTCATAATTTTTATAGAGAAAATTAAAAATTTGAGGAAACTAAAAGAAAATTGTTATAAATTTTGGAGAAAAACCTCAAACCTTCAAGACTGAAGTCATTACTCAAGTTTTTAAGTGGGTGCTCTTTGTACCCTTAACTCAACTAGAAAGTTTTGGTTGTCTACTTCTTTTTTTTTTCCACAATATCTTTATTGAACCTTTTTTTTTTAACAAACATGATACAAACAATCAAACACTAACACTAAAGTACTACAAAAAAAAATGCACTAAAAACACCAACAACCACCAACAAAATCAAGTCTTCAACAATGCTCCTCTGTTTAGTCTAGACAATCCAATACATAAGTATACATATTATGTTCACCAGTTTGGAATTTACAAGGTCCACACACATCATTCACCTTCTTCTTCAAGAGTTATGTTTAAATTTTTTACATAATCAATAAAAGGTCTCCATATATTCTCAAACACAATTTCCTTTGATTTCAGTATATATGTTATTCTTTCTAATGGAAGGTTTGTTAACATCTGTCTTAACCACTGAGTCACATCTGGTCTATGAGTCTTTTTCCATAATAGTGCAATACATTTTTTGGCATTAAGCAAACCGAAGTCTATGAATGTTCTTTCACTTTTATTAAAATTATGCTTTTCTGGGTACAGACCCAACAAAAACAGTTTAGGATTCAATATGATTTGTTTTGAGATTATTTTTTCAATTGTTACCCTCACCTCTTCCCAAAACATTCTTATTAATCTACATTCCCATAAACAATGAAATAGGGTTCCTTTACTTTCCATGCATTTTGTGCATGTATCTGGTATATTTTTGTTATATCTATTTAACTCCTCTGGTGTAACATACATCCGCATTAACCATTTGAAATGTATCAATTTAAGGCGTACATTTATTGATTTGGTTTGAGCTTCTGTACCAGCCAATTCCCATTGTTCCTCTGAAATTTCAGTTTGCAGATCTTCTTTCCAGTAGTTTAATCTTTTCAGTGAATTTTCACTTGAAGATAGTGTCAATGAGTTATAAAACTCTGAAATAATACCCTTTCTTTTACTATCTTTCATCATCATTTTTTCCAAGGATGAATAAATAGGTCGAGTGAGAGCTTTATTTTGATTTGATCGAATAAAGTTTCTAAGTTGAAGATATTTAAAAAAATGTGTTCTATTGAGATTAAATTTGATCCTCAGCTCTTCAAAAGACATTATGTTATCTGCACATGGCAAATATAAATCCTGAATCTTTTGTATCCCTTTTAAATTCCGTACTTTAAATACAGCGTCCGCTCTCCCTGGTTTAAAATATTGATTACCCCATATTGGACTAAATTGTGACAATAACTGTGGTTCTTTTAAATAGTTTTTAGCTTCACACCATATTTTGATCATATGCTTTACAAATGGATTTTTAACTTGTTTTTGTAATTTTTTTGCCGAATCTGAGTATATGAATATGGGAAGAGGTAAAGGTAAATTGTATGATTCCATTTCAGTCCAGTGAGGGAGATCATTTGATGAAAAATAATATGTCATAGACCTCAGTTGTGCCGACCAATAATACAACATAAAATTTGGACATTTCAGACCTCCACGATCAAATGGTAAATATAATAAAGACAGACGTAATCTAGCCCTCCTGTTGTTCCATATAAATTCCACTAACTTTTTTTTTATTCTTGAGAATAGATCTAAAGGTGGTGATAAGGGAATGTATTGAAATAAATAAAGTATTTTAGGTAAAATATTACTTTTAAGTATATTGATTCTCCCGATCATCGACATTGGTAGTGACATCCATCTCTGAGTTAACTCATTGATATCTGACATTAAGGCTTCATAGTTGACACTGGCGACTGATTCTAGCTTAGGCATAATTTGGATTCCTAAATATTTAAACTGATTTACAACATTGAATTGATTTACCTCAGGGGCTGGGTAATTTCTCTGGGTCTCATTTAGCATTAATATTGAAGATTTAGTTTTATTTATTTTATATCCTGATATTTCCCCAAAATTCTTTATTAAATTCAACAAGGTTGGAATTGATTTTTTTTAGATTCGACATAAACAAAATTATGTCATCGGCGTACAGGGAGATTTTATGTTCTGTTGGTCCAACTTTAATTCCATATATTTGTGAATGTAAACGTATCGCTAAAGGTTCAATTGCCATAGTAAACAGTAAAGGTGAAAGTGGACAGCCTTGTCGACATCCTCTATTGATTTTTATTGGTTTTGAAATATTGTTATTTGTTAGGATTTCTGCTGTAGCATTATTGTATATTATTTGAACCCATTTTATGACATTATTTCCAAGTCCAAACCTTTGTAGGACTTCAAAAAGAAAGGGCCATTCAACTCTATCAAAGGCCTTTTCGGCGTCCAGTGATAGGAGAGCTGTATCCGGTGCTTCTTTATTAAAATAAATAATATTAAATAGTCTTCTTACATTATGGAAGCCTTGTCTACCCTTTATAAAGCCATTCTGATCTCGATTAATAATATTTGGTAAAATTTCTTGTATTCGTCTTGCTAAAATTTTACAGATTATCTTAAGGTCGGCGTTTAATAGGCTTATTGGTCTCATATTTTCACATTTATTAGAGGGCTTACCTGGTTTTGGCAGCAGTATAATTAAGGCATTATTTATGTATGATGGTAAATTATTATTTTGAAATGCTTCTAAAACCATTTCCAAAAAAGGTTTTATTAATTTATTCTTAAATTTTTTATAAAGGTCAACTGGAAGACCATCTGGTCCTGCACTTTTTCCTGATTTCATATTATCAATGGCTAGCCCAACTTCTTCTTGACTAATTTTAGACTCCAATATCTCCCTGTTTTCATTTGGAATACACGGTATAGATAGTTCGTTCAAAAACCCATTTAGTTTTGTTAAATCAGATTCATTTTTGGTATCATATAATTTTTCATAGTAATCTCTAAAGGCTCTGTTAATTTCTAAAGGATCTATAACTACCTGTCCGTTACTTATAATACTGGTAATTGGTGTTTTAATTTCTAATTGTTTAATCTGCCATGCTAATAATTTTCCTGATCTTTCACCTTGTTCATAAAAAGATTGTTTCAATCTTAGAAGACTCGAGGCAGCTCTATTTGCTGATTTTTTGTCGTATTCAGCTCTCAAAATCAGTAATTCATTCTCCAACCTTGGGTCACTTCCTGCATACACTTTTTCCTGAAGACTTTTTATTTTATGTTCCAATTTAGCTCTCTCCTCTCGAGTCTTCTTAGATTTTGATCCTGTATAACTAATAATATGTCCCCTAATAAAAGCTTTGAAAGCCTCCCACTTTACACATGCTGATGTTTGTGTAGTATTGATGTCAAAGAACTCGTCTATCTGTTTTTCTATATACTTGACAAATTCCTCATCCTGAAGCCATTTATGCTGAAATTGCCATCTACCTGATTCCTTTGTCAATTTTTTATCTACATATATTAGACAACAGGGTGCATGATCAGAGATCACGATGTTATCATAAAAGCAGTTTTGAATCTTGGACCTTAATTCTGTGGAAATCAAAAAATAATCAATACGTGAGAATGTCTTGTAGGTACTGGAATAACAAGAATAGGCTTTAACTTGGGGTTTCATTTCTCTCCATATATCTAACAATCTCAATTCTTTCATAAAATGATTAATAGTCATCCTACATCCATTGTGCGTACAATCCAGTCCTGTTGATCTATCTATACCTGGATTCAATGTACAATTAAAATCCCCTGCTATTATATGTTGCCCTGTAAGTGATGATAAGATAAGAAATAAATTAGCAAAGAACTTTTGATCATCTATATTGGGACCATATAAGTTCACAAGATTTATATTTTCTAATAGCAAAGAACCTTGAATGATTACATATCTTCCAAATTTGTCTCCAATTACATTTTTCACTTGAAAAGGAACTGATTTATGTATGAGAGTCATAACTCCCCTGGCCCGGGATGAGAATGATGAGGTGAATACACTTCCTTGCCATCTACTCCTAATTCTTTTTATATCGTCCTCTATTAAATGAGTTTCTTGTAAAAACACAATTTTTGAACCCATGTCTTTTATTTTATTCATAACTTGTTTAAGTTTTTTTAAATTCTGTAGACCTCTGCAATTCCATGAAGTTAAATTAAGATTAACACTTTGGTTTATGATCAATAGAGAGTTTGGGATTACCTTGCAGTGTAAACATGCTCATACAGAGAAGCAAAAACATGAGTGGTTGAACATTCATCCTACAAACTACACACAAACAAATTTCCCCTTCCCACACTTGTGGCAAACCCCCCAAAATCAAAAGAAAAATTCCGTCTCCCGATATAGCCATCGACCGCTCCACACCCACGGGGAACAGCCTAAGCCACTCCTTCTTCATCCTCCCAATCACCCTAACTCTACTGCTTTTAATGACGTAACATTAACTCTCCTCTGTAGTTTTCCAACTTAACTCCAAAATTTTTAACAACTTTGTACATCATAGTTTTTTTTTTTTTGTTTGTTTTGTTTTTGTTTTGTTTTTTTAAATATATAATACAATCTATATTTTGTAAACTTACTATTTACTTCAAGTCAGTCAGATGCCTGTGCAAATGCTTAATTATTCTACCTTATATTTTGTTCATGCTTAGCTCCCACCAGTCTCTCCTTTTTCTTTGATCTTCTTGATGAACTCCTGCGCCTCCTCTGGGGTCTTGAAGATGTGGGTTCTGCCCTCATACGTGGTCAGCAGTCTCGCAGGATAGATTACACCATGACGAATCCCAAGGTTGCGCAGCTCCTTACGTATGGGATCAAACTGCTTCCTCAATTGTTGGATTCCTGTGGCCAAATCTGGGTAGAACCGCACCTGCTGGTCCTGGTGTTTAATCTCTCCTTTAGCTCGTGCAGCGTTGAAGATCTTCATCCTGTCTCTGTTGCTAAGAAACTTCATAATTAAGGTCCTCGGCGGTCCCTTATCTCTCCGTGGGCCAATACGATGTGCATTTTCCAGAACCACTGCTGATTGCAACTCCTCGCTGCCCAGCACCTCCGGAATCCACTTTTCCAGAAAGGAACATACGTCCCGACCTTCTGATTCCTCTGGAAGACCCACCAGCCTCAAGTTATTCTGTCTCGACCGAGATTCCAAATCCAAAATATTATTTTCCAGACATTTTTTTTTTTTTTTTTCTTCCAAAGTGCGCACCTTTAATTGAAGACGGGTGACGTCATCTTCAGCACTAGCGAGACGGAGCTCCATCTGCGCCGTTCGTTCTACACAGTCACCCAATTCCTTTCTTATTCCTTCCAACGCTGTCATAATCCCATCAAATCTAGTGGAAAAGTCCGCTCTCATTGAACTCATGGCAGCCATCAGCGCATCTGCGCCTCTCCCCGCAGACATCGCACCGTTGCCAGCCTCCTCCGCCATATATGGAGTTTTATTTGCTGCGTCACAGACCTGAAAGTCCGTTAATTTGGACTGTTTCGGCGGCTCGCTTTTTCCTTTACCTGGTTTTCCAGCCTTAGGCTTCGCCGACATATCCTCGCCCAAACGCTGGGATACGTTCTGTCCCAAATGAGAGAGTTATTTGCCGATTTTTTTTCTCCAGGAGCAGAGCAGAGTGAGACACGTCCGTCTTACGTGGCAGCCATAACCGGAAGTCTGGTTGTCTACTTTTAATTTTTAATTTCATAGTACTGCTTTTCCATGAATCGAATTTCTGGCTACTACACCCACCTCTGATCATATAATTTAAGTATGAATGAGTAAATTACTATTATGAATGTTTTTTCCCTTCCCTTTCCTACTCTTCGTCAGTGGAAAAAAGAAACACTAGAATAAAAGTCCAAAAAATACACATTTTGGTTAATGTAAACCATGAAAAAAAATTCTGATCCAGAAATCATTTGAAACATATTATAAATGTCTATATAGTCAATCTGTGCTGGTTAATAAAAATGTAGTAGTTGACTTTTTGGACTCTTTGGATCTTCCCTCACTCCGTAGAGATGCAAATAATAAAGCTTATGTCACCAATAACACGTGAGGAAATTGATAAGGCCATCTCTAATCTTAAATCTAATAAGTCCCCCGGTACCGACGGGTTCCCGCCTGAATGGTACAAGAAAATGAAAGGAAGTCTGATACCTCTACTAGAAACCAGTTTTAACTACATTCTGAAAGGAGGTCTTGTACCTCCGTCCTGGAAGGAAGCCTTCTTATCTGTCATACCGAAAGAGGGAAAGGATAAAACAGACTGCAAATTATATAGACCAATAAGGTTATTAAACACGGATTATAAATTGCACACAACTATTTTGGTCAGGCGAATGGACACTATGATGCCCTCACTGATTGATGGAGACCAAACAGGTTTCCTAGAAAATAGACAAACCCAGGATAACATAAGGAGAGCTTTACATATAATTGAACAGATTAATAAGAGAAAGATAAATTCAGTTATTCTCAGTCTTGACGCTGAAAAAGGTTTCGATTCAGTTCAGTGGGACTTTCTCCATTTAGTAATGAAGAGATTTGGATTCTGCACTGATTTTATAAAATGCATTGAAGTGCATTACTCTTCCCCTACTGCTAGAATAAAAATAAACGGGAGTCTCTCTAACTCTATACGGTTGTAGACAGGGTTGTCCCGGAAGCCCTAATTTATTTATAGAGCCTCTAGCACAAGCAATTTGCCAAGAGACCACACTAAAGGGTATTCAAATTGGCGAGGAGGAATATAAATTGTGCATGTATGTGGACGATGTGTTGATCACAATCGCAGATCCGGTCTCTGGTTTACCAGTGTTGATGAAAATGCTAGAAATGTATGGTTCGTTTTCTAGGTATGCTCTTAATATCCATAAAACTCAGGTCATAACTTTCAATTTTCATCCTGGACAAGAATTAACATCTAAACATAATTTTAATTGGTAATCTGACCATATAAAATACTTAGGAGTACATCTACCCAAAGATTTGTCACAACTGTATGGTAAGAATTACAACCGACTAAACAAAGAAATTGGTAACTTTGACAGCTGGAGCCCGCTCCCCCTTGACTTTGGCAACAGAATACAGGCAATCAAGATGAACATCCTTCCTAAATTGTTACATCTCTTCTCGTCTCTGCCAGTACCAATTCCTGACAAACAGTTTAGAGAATGGAATAAATATATTTCAAGGTTCATTTGGCTTAAAAAGAGACCAAGAGTTAAGTATTCTACTTTACAGTTGCCGAAGGAGAGAGGGGGACAGGCTCTGCCCTCTTTACGAGACTACTACATATCAGCCCAACTGAGACCGCTGGTTTGTTTGTGAGACCCATCTTATTATGCAAAATGGAAAACAATTGAGATGTCTTTATCTTATGTTCCAATTCAATCTAAACTAGGTACCCTTGAAAGTGAAACTATTTCAACAACTAGTCAGTGGGTTAACCTGGCATTTAAAATCTGGAAATCAGAGATAAGAAAACTAAAACTCCAGGAACAAGTTAAACTTCTCAGATGGCCAGCATATGATCCTGACTTCCTACCTGCCTCACATGATTCTAGATTCAGACAGTGTCCATTCAGTGGTCTTACCGCTGTGTGTACAATGTATGAGAAATCAAATTTAATGTCATTCGATACTTTATGCAGGAGGTATAACTTGGAGAAACAAGATTTTTTTCAGATACTTGCAGCTTCGCGACTTTATTACCAAAAGGATACAAAGCAGCAATATTAAAGAATATTCACTATTTCTCAATATTTTTATTAGAGCATATAAGTCAACAAGTCTTAAAAGCCTCATCAGTAAGCTATACCGCAGTTTAATGACACTTAAAACAGACTCAACAACATATATAAAGCAAAAATGGGAAAAGGAAATGAACATTGTAATAACTGAAGACATGTGGACAAGGGTTTGGGAGGTTCAATTCTCATCTACCAACTCCAGCACCTGGAGGGACTTTTGCTGGAAGACCCTTATTCGTTTTTTCATAGCACCCAATCAGAAATCCAAGTCCAGCACAGTTCCTGCACACTGCTGGAGAGAATGTGGGGAAACAACAGCAGACTATGGGCACATATTTTGGTCTTGCCCACTCATTCAGCCTTTCTGGACAGACATAGCAAATGTCATTTCTAAAACACTGGGCTTTAATATCAGCTGCTCTTTTATTTTGTTATATCTTGGATGCTTTCCGGACAAGTTGACTGCAGAGGATACTTAACTCCTGAAAATCTTTTTGGCATCAGCCAAAAAGGCCATGAAGTGGTGGTTACAAAAACAGCCTCCCACACTAAACCTTTTCACCTCCATAATAGACAATATAAGACTTATGGAACGCAAGACCTATGCCCTGCGACTCCAAGAGGAGCTAGGAAAAACACGGTGGAAAAAATGGCTGGACTTTACAGACTGTGGTAGTATTTATTGGTATGTGGATTTTGAAATGTATATTTTTATTGTATGTGATTTGTTTCACAATAATCATCCCGTGACCTCATATGTTTGTGTTTTATAAATGAAAAATGTTCATAAATAAAAAGTTAAAAAAAAAAATTCTGCAGGACAAAACATGACACTTGGTATTTTCTAACCTGTCTGTATACCACCATAAACAGAGAGAACCTGAATTAGACGGTGCTCAGAGAGGACAAGATGGCATAGAAGACAGGAGCCAAGGAGAGGAAAGTGTTCAGGCAGAGGGTCCAGGAGAAGTGAGAGCAGAGGAAGGAGAGAAGGATAACACCACAAAAAAAGTCTAAACACAGGCCATCTGGGTGGGACCCCAACTGGCCCAATATTCCAATATTCAAGCCTTGGTTGTACAATACTTCAAATGGTGAGTTCCATAATGCAATATTACTGTGCAAAATTAAAAAAAAGTGTAAAATTAACATATTCTAGTTACAATCCTGTCATGTGTTTTCTGCCCCCCCCCCAACAAATATGTTGCCACCGCACCAAGATCTTTAAGCCAGAGGAAACACTGGTGTATATGGTCATATTGCACAACTCTACACTCACCGGCCACTTTATTAGGTACACCATGCTAGTAACGGGTTGGACCCCCTTTTGCCTTCACAACTGCCTCAATTCTTCGTGGCATAGATTCAACAAGGTGCTGGAAGCATTCCTCAGAGAGTTTGGTCCATATTGACATGATGGCATCACACAGTTGGCGCAGATTTGTCGGCTACACATCCATGATGCGAATCTCCCGTTCCACCACATCCCAAAGATGCTCTATTGGATTGAGATCTGGTGACTGTGGAGGCCATTTGAGTACAGTGAACTCATTGTCATGTTCAAGAAACCAGTCTGAGATGATTCCAGCTTTATGACATGGCGCATTATCCTGCTGAAAGTAGCCATCAGAAGTTGGGTACATTGTGGTCATAAAGGGATGGACATGGTCAGCAACAATACTCAGGTAGGCTGTAGCGTTGCAACGATGCTCAATTGGTACCAAGGGGCCCAAAGAGTGCCAAGAAAATATTCCCCACACCATTACACCACCACCACCAGCCTGAACCATTGATACAAGGCAGGATGGATCCATGCTTTCATGTTGTTGACGCCAAATTCTGACCCTACCATCCGAATGTCGCAGCAGAAATCGAGACTCATCAGACCAGGCAACATTTTTCCAATCTTCTATTGTCCAATTTCGATGAGCTTGTGCAAATTGTAGCCTCAGTTTCCTGTTCTTAGCTGAAAGGAGTGGCACCCGGCGTGGTCTTCTGCTGCTGTAGCCCATCTGCCTCAAAGTTCGACGTACTGTGCGTTCAGAGATGCTCTTCTGCCTACCTTGGTTGTAACGGGTGGTTATTTGAGTCACTGTTGCCTTTCTATCAGCTCGAACCAGTCTGGCCATTCTCCTCTGACCTCTGGCATCAACAAGGCATTTCCGCCCACAGAACTGCCGCTCACTGGATATTTTTTCTTTTTCGGACCATTCTCTGTAAACCCTAGAGATGGTTGTGCGTGAAAATCCCAGTAGATCAGCAGTTTCTGAAATACTCAGACCAGCCCTTCTGGCACCAACAACCATGCCACGTTCAAAGTCACTCAAATCACCTTTCTTCCCCATACTGATGCTCGGTTTGAACTGCAGGAGATTGTCTTGACCATGTCTACATGCCTAAATGCACTGAGTTGCCGCCATGTGATTGGCTGATTAGAAATTAAGTGTTAACGAGCAGTTGGACAGGTGTACCTAATAAAGTGGCCGGTGAGTGTATATTGCACTATAATAATAATAATAATAATAATAATAATAAACAACGCTTTGTGTGCATAAATGTGTTCTACCACTTTTCTGAACCTACCACTGCCCAAACAAATAGTTTTTAGCTAAAGCTCAAACACAGACACCATTCTCCACCTATCTGACACAAATTGAGAACACATCTGTCTGGTTTCTATAATGAGTTCTTGTTGCTGTGGGCAAATAAGGGAAGCAGACAACTCCCCATGGTGAAGATATTGGGAAAATGAGAGCTAGTGTATATCCCACCAATTCCTACTTACAGAGAAAGATAGACAAATGATGAAGAGACGGAATAACCCACGGTGAATTATTATCTGCTTCTGGCTGCTGACATTTTACACCACCACCTCCTCTCCCTTTCAGGCTTAAGTTTGCAGATAAACATGCATTAAAAAACAAAAGAAACAACAAAGCTTTCAGTTTAACAGTTCTCTGATTTCAAATATGGAAAGGGAGACAGACAGATAGGAGGGACAATAGAGTAAACCGGCAGAGAGGGAAAGCCACAAAAGTCTCCCTCTCTCTCTCGGAGGAGGGCCGAAATAGGGAACTCCGTGTTTTGTTTGGACTCTTTTTCTATCTTTTATTATTGGCTGCATATTCGGTTTTTGTTTTTTTGGCTGGACGATGGCGACCTTTGAGATGCCATCTCCGTCTATCCGCCAGGGGGTGAAGATCGTTCCCCCGGATAGCAGCGTTACTGTGGAGGAGGTCCTTCTTGCTGTGGGTGAGAAGGTGGGACATGATGCAATCTGCTTTGCGTCCCGAATGAATAAAGCTGTAGTTGTGTTTCTGGCTGGGGAGGAGTGCGTCCACAGTCTGATTGGAAGCGGTGTTGTTATCGGAGACACGTATGTACAGGTGTCTCCCTTATCTGTCCCATCAACGCATATCACCGTCTCAGGTGTTCCTCCTTTCATCACTGACGAGCAGTTAGAGACGGAGCTCCGCAGATTTGGGAAGTTTGCGGGCTCGTTTAGAACTGTGAGTTTGGGATGCAAGGATACCAAATTAAAACATGTAAAATCACTCAGGCGACAGGTGTTCATGTTTTTGGACTCGCCCACTCAAACACTAGAAGTGTCCTTCCGGGTCAAACATGGGGACGGCTCCTACATGGTGTATGCGAGCTCAGGACAGATGAAGTGTTTTGAATGTGGAGACGTGGGCCATAAACGGTTCGCTTGTCCACACAAGCAGCGGGCAGGAGGCTCTGATGAAGCAGCAGCTGAAGCCAGCGGTGCGGCCTCCGCTCCCACCGCTACTACAGACGACGTTGCGGGGCCTTCCGCCGGTCCTGCTCTGGAACCTGCTGCTGTGTCTGTGGACAGCCCGGCTGTGGCGCCCGCAGCCCAGCTTACAGTTGCGACCGCGGCTGGTGATGAAGCACAAACAGTCACTGATGGTGCGTCAGAATCTAGCTGTGAGAAAGACCTTGTGACATCAGCGGCTGTGTTTCCGGTGGCTGCTACCGTTTCAGAGCAGCCAACGGAACAACGCCAGTCAGTTGCTGTAGGTGGCGTTCAGGAAAATGTAGCTCATGATGAATCAGCTGGGCCAGCTGTATCAAACAGTCAGCTAAGTTGTGCTGACGAGGGGATGGATTCTGAATCTGACACTGTGTCTATTGGAGCAACTTGCAGTAGGAACGCGAGTTTGTATTCACTGGAAGAAATAAATGTTTTTCTGGATGAAACCTATAAGAGCCGTTAAAGTCACTGATTACTTCAGTGACGCTGATAAATTTGTTAGGTCTGTTAATGTGCTAAAAAGGCAGGTTGGTCTTGACCTCCTGGATGAAAGAAAAAGTTTTCGCCTTAAAAAGCACCTAACAGCCCTGTGTAAATCAGCTGGACGACAAAAGGTCAAGCGCAGCCGACAGATGAAATAACTTCCACGGGCACAGCACGGTATTCCTTAGATCTATCCCTCTATGCAAAACATAAAATTAGGATCCCTAAACATCAATGGTGGGAGGGCCAATCATAAGAGGGGATTAATTGGTGACCTGTTCAGACAAAAAAATCTTAACATTTTGTTTTTGCAAGAAACTCATACCACTTCAGCAGATGAAGTGGACTGGGGCTTGTGGTGGAAGGGTCCTTTTTCACTCAGTCATGGTACAAATTTTAGTGCAGGAGTAGCCATTTTGTTTGGGGAATCTGCAAATGCAACAGTTTTATCTGTGGTGGAGTTAGTGAAGGGCAAGCTGCTCCTTGTTAGGGCCGAAATAGGGAATTCCGTGTTTTGTTTGATCAACGTTTATGCTCCAAATCACAGTTCTGAAAGAGTTGCTTTTTTTCAATACACTGACAAAAGCATTGCAGAGCTATCACCAAGACCAACTTATTGTTGCTGGTGATTTCAACTGTACCTTGGATTTCAATCTGGATCGCACTAATGCAGAACCTCATCTGCAGTCTTCTCAAGTTTTAAAAAATATCACTGTGTGGCGGGTTGGTGTAACCCCCACAACAGACTGGACAGACACAGTGCTCGGCTAGAGCAATTAACAGAACAGTGAAATGTGTGTATTTTAAAAAAAAAAAAAAAAAAAAAAAAAAAAAAAATCCAAGATGGCGCCGCGGATGGCAGCCACTGGCTTCTGCTCTCTGATGTTTTTGATAATTTTGTGTGTTTTTTTGGACTTCTGCTCTTCTGTCCGAGTCACCTATTCAAGGGAGGAACTACTTTCACTCAGACTATCTCCCAATGCAACTTCTCCGCCAGTTTCTGCTGCTGATCTGAAGTTTTTTCAGTCGATCTTAGCTGTGGGAGCAGCGGCTATTGGCGCTGGCCGGAAACGAAGGCGGCGTGGTAAACGTGCCGGTGTGCTAGTCAGGCTGAAGAAACGAGGATTTCGCACGCCGCTCCCATCGATCCATCTGGCGAATATCCACTCTTTGGCGAACAAAATGGATGAACTGCTGCTCCTGACTCACAAAAACCGGGATTTTAGCAGATCTGGCGCCCTTTGTTTCACGGAGTCCTGGCTGAGTGAACACATCCCGGACAGCGCGGTGCGCCTGGACGGATTCCAACTGTTTCGCGCTGATCACAGCCGATAATTCTCTGGAAAGACTAAAGGTGGTGGAATCTGCTTCTACATAAACGAAGGTTGGTGTACTGATGTCACAGTGTTGAAGAAGTTTTGTAGCCCTAACCTAGAGTCACTGTTCATAAACTGTAAACCCTTTTATTCACCGCGAGAGTTCTCCTCGTTTATTCTGGTCGGAATTTATATCCCGCCTGTTGCTTGTACAACGGAGGCACTGCAGCACCTCGCTGACCAGATAGCAGACGTGGAGGAAAAACATCCAGACTCTCTGCTTATCATTCTGGGTGATTTCAATAGAGCTAATCTCACAAATGAGCTTCCTAAATACAGACAGCATATTAAATGTCCCACCAGGGACACAAATACACTTGACCACTGTTACACAGTTTTAAGAAACGCCTATCATGCCGTCCCCCGTGCAGCTCTGGGTTTTTCTGACCACTGTCTGCTCTATCTTATTCCAACATACAGACAGAAACTAAAAACTTCCAAGTCTGTTGTAAGGACTGTGAAGAAATGGACTGAGGAATCAAAGCTGGAGTTACAAGCCTGCTTTGACTGTACAGATTGGAGTGTTTTTGAAGATGCAGCCATTAACCTAAATGAACTCACTGACACTGTGACGTCATACATCTGTTTCTGCGAGGACATGTGTGTGCAGACCAAGACCTTCTGCACATACAACAACAATAAACCCTGGTTCATTCCTAAACTGAAGCAGCTACGTCAGACCAAGGAGGAGGCCTACAGGACTGGTGACTGGACTCTGTACAAGCGGGCCAGAAACATGCTGACGAAGGAGATCAGGCTTGCTAAGAGGAGCTACAGTGTGAAGTTACAAAAAAACTTCTCAGCCAACAACTCTGCTTCTGTCTGGAGAGGCCTGCAGAATATCACCAACTACAGGAGACCATCCTCCCACCCTGTGGAAAACCTCCAGCTGGCTAACGACCTAAACAGCTTTTACTGCAGGTTTGAAAAGAACCTACAGTTCTCACCTCCCACCCACACAATAGGATTATCTGCAGCCCCAGGAACTCCATCCCTCCTCCACTCTGACCTCCCACCAGCACTAACGATCTGTGAAGAGGAGATGCGCTGGGTCTTTCAGAGACAAAAGATCAAGAAGGCTGCAGGACCTGATTGTGTGTCTCCGTCCTGCCTGAGAGTCTGCTCCAACGAGTTGGCCCCCATCTTCACCCGGATCTTTAACAGATCACTGGAGCTGCGTGAAGTGCCTTCCTGCTTCAAACGCTCCATCATCATTCCAGTTCCCAAGAAACCCTCTGTTACAGGATTAAACGACTACAGACCTGTTGCCCTGACCTGTGGTCATGAAATCCTTGGAGAGATTGGTGCTGAACCACCTGAAGGTCATCACAGGCCCCCTGATGGACCCACTGCAGTTTGCCTACCGGTCAAACAGGTCAGTGGATGATGCAGTGAATATGGGACTACACTACATCCTGCAACACCTCGACTCCCCAGGGACGTACGCCAGGATCCTGTTTGTCAACTTCAGCTCAGCGTTCAACACCATCATCCCAGGCATTCTTCATCAGAAACTCCTCCAGCTCAAGGTGCCCCCCTCCACCTGCCAGTGGATCTCCAGCTTTCTGACTGACAGGTGGCAACACGTGAAGCTCGGGAGATTTACATCCAGCTCCCAAAAAATTAGTACTGGCGCCCCCCAAGGATGTGTCCTTTCCCCACTGCTCTTCTCCCTCTACTCCAACGACTGCACCTCAGAGGACCCTTCGGTGAAGCTCCTGAAGTTTGCGGACGACACCACAGTCATCGGTTTGATCCGGGATGATGATGAGTCTGCATACAGGCGGGAGGTGGAGCAGCTGATCCTCTGGTGCAGCCAGAACCATCTTGAACTTAACCCAGCCAAAACGGTGGAGATGACTGTGGATTTCAGGCGACACCCCCCTTCATTCCCCCCACTCACCATCCTCAACAGCACAGTGTCCACTGTGGACTCCTTCAAGTTTCTAGGTACCACAATCTCCCGGAACCTGAAGTGGTCCTCCCATATAGACACTGTCCGGAAAAAGGCCCAACAGAGGTTGTTTTTTCTGCATCAGCTCAAGAAGTTTGATTTGCCTCAGGAGCTGCTGGTTGTCTTCTACACCGCCATCATCCAATCTGTCCTCTGCTTTTCCATCACTGTCTGGTTTGGACCTGCCACTAAACAGGACAAGACCAGACTGCAGCGGATCATTAAGTCTGCGGAGAGGATCATTGGTACCGACCTACCCTCCATCAAGAACTTATATCGGTCCATAACCAGGAAACGGGCGGGAAACATCTGTGCTGACCCGTCACACCCCGGCCACAAACTGTTTGAACTTCTATCTTCTGGTCGTCGTTACAGATCACTGAAGGTCAAAACCACCCGTCAAAGGAACAGTTTCTTTCCTCAAGCCATCACTCTTATGAACTCCTAACATTCACCTAATCCTACCTGTTGCTGTACTCATGACTTTTCATCCATTATTACATTGCACATAACTCTCACACTGCTTTTTACTTCATTCACATTATATCACTGAATCTGAGTTCACATTGAAATACTGGGTGACTGTATATTTTTTCATATATTTCTGCAAAGTGTGGTTAGTCTGAGTAAATAACTGCATATATTCCTGTATATATTTGCATCCTTTTATAGAAACGTGGACAGACTGTAATTTACTGTACATACTCTGTTGTCATTGAATCCTTATTTAAATCCTCCACCTGAACAACGAGAGCAAGTTTTTAGCCAAAGTCAAATTCCTTGTATGTGTTGTGCATACTTGGCCAATAAAGCCGATTCTGATTCTCATCCTCTCATTCACTCACTCTTCAGTTCCTGCTGCAGACACACACTTGTGTCTCCTCCTCTGAGAGCCTGAGGATCCCGCTCTGGTCTGCTCACACTTGCACCGGAGCGGGGATCCTGTGAAGGCGGTGTGATTCAATAAACTCTACTTAAAACCTTCACCAACGCTGCTTTATTTCATGCCGCTTCAACTGTACAGTTCGACCTCTTGGATACATGGAGAGTTAAACATGCAAACACTAGACAGTATACCTGGATCAGAGTCACAGATGATATGGTCAGTGCTGCTAGATTAGACAGAATATATGTTTCTCAAACTTTTGCTCCGGGAATCCTCCACAGTAACATTAGTCCCGTTGGTTTTACAGATCATCATCTGGCCTCTGTGGTGTTAATTAGCTCACCAGGGGAAAGAACTACATCTTATTGGCACTTCAGTAACAAGCTCCTTCAGGACACCACTTTTTGTCAATATTTTGTGTGTTTCTGGGAACACTGGAGGACTACAAAGCCTCGTTTTAGTTCCCTGGAACAGTGGTGGGAGGTTGGCAAGGTGCAAATTCACATTTTTTGTCAACAGTATACTGCGAACTCGACTGCCATCATCAAAACCAAAGTCGGTGAACTTGAGGACACTGTCAAGAGGCTGGAGGAGAGTTTGGTTAGGGATCAGGATTCTACCGCAGGTCCTTTGTTGCAGGAGAAGAGATCAGCCCTGAGCTCTTTCCTGCAGGAAAGAGTGAAGGGGGCACTTGTTAGGTCACGGTTTACTCGCCTGCACGACATGGATGCCCCAACATCTTCTTTCTTCAATCTGGAGAAGTCTGCCGCAATAAAGAAGTTGATGACTTGCTTAAAACTCCCACATGGTCAAATGACTACAAATCCATCTGAGATGAGGTGCCATGCAGTGGATTTTTACGGGGCCCTGTTTGGTGCAGAACCATGTTGCATAGAATCTCAAAACCAACTCTTTGAAGGTCTTCCCAAGCTCAGCCCAGAGGACAGGGCTGCTCTGGACTGTGAACTGACTTTGAATGAGTTAACTGTAGCAGTTAATCAAATGGCTCTGGGACGTGCACCTGGACTTGACGGTCTGTCTTCTGACTTTTTTAAACATTTTTGGGATATTATTGGATCAGACTTTTATGACGTTCTAATTGCCTGTTACAGAACTGGAACTTTACCTTTTTCCTGCCGGCGTGCAGTACTATCTCTGCTGCCTAAGGAAGGGGACTTGGCCTTGCTTAAAAACTGGAGGCCTGTGGCTCTTCTTTGCACGGACTACAAGGTGCTTTCTAAAGCCCTGTCAAATAGACTGAAAAATGTATTGAATTTAATCATAGATAGAGATCAAACATAATGTATTCCTGACCGAACCATTATGGACAATATTTTTCTTGTACGTGACGTTCTTCATCTCAGTAAATGTTATGATTTAGAGTTCGGTATTATGTCTTTGAACCAAGAAAAGGCTTTTGATAGGGTTGACCATTCTTATTTGTTTTCCACACTGAAGGGGTTTGGTTTTGGCAATATGTTTTTGAGGTGGGTCAATCTGTTATATACTGGAGCTGAGTGTTTGGTAAAGATGGGGGCAGGGCTGAGTCGGCCAATCCCTGTACATCGGGGAATAAGGCAGGGTTGTCCAATCTCAGGTCAACTGTATAGCTTGGCTATTCAGCCTTTGCTGTGCAGGTTGCGCACTCAGCTGGGTGGTTTGATTCTGCCGGGGCCCTCCAGTAGTTGTCGTCCAATCGTCTTGTCTGCTTATGCGGATAACGTCAACATTTTCATCACATCCCACAGGGATGTACAGCGTCTGGTGGACACTATCTATTTATGAAAAAGCATCTTCTGCACGGGTAAACTGGGGCAAGAGTGAGGGTTTATCGTGGGGCAGTGGTCACATCAGGACATTCCTCAGCTACCTGGAGGTCTTCTGTGGGGGAAAGCCGGTCTCAAAGTGTTGGGGGTATTTTTGGGTTCTGAGGACTTTGAACGCAAGAACTGGGAGGGAATTAAGGAGAAGGTGTGTGCTCGCTTTTCTAAATGGAAATGGTTGCTACCACAGCTGTCATGTAGGGAAAGGGTTCTGGTCGCCAATAATCTGGTCGCTTCGGCTCTTTGGCGTAGGCTTATTGCTTTGACACTGCCCAGGAGCCTGGTTGAGGAGGTTCAGAAGATCACTGTGGATTTCTTTTGGTCTGGTCGACATTGGGTTCATGCGGCTGTTCTCTACCTGCCTGTTGCCGAGGGAGGACAGGGCCTGGTGGACATACAGTCCAAGATCGCCTGTTTTAGGCTTCAGACTGCGCAATGGCTCCTTTATGGATGTGGCCCCTGCTGGATGGACACTGCAAAACTGCTCCTGAGGAGAGTTGGCTGCTTGGGCTATGATAAGCAGCTTTTCCTCGTGAGGTCAGGGGAGATGGACCTTACTGGACTTTCTGGTTTTTATACATCCGTCTTGCATGCATGGCAAGTCTTCACCGTAGCCCGCATTCCTGAGGGACACCAGGCATGCGGCTGTTCGAGGAACCACTGTTTTTCAATCAATTCATGGACACTCAAGTGCTGCAATCTGTTAGTCTGTGAACTTGTTTAAGAGAGGCAGGCTGTACCAAGCTTGGTCATCTTATGAAGATGTCAACCACGTCGATAGAAACGCTGGGGCAGAGTGCCAATATTACATCTGTCAGACTGGTGCACAGGGTGGTGAAGAAAGTGTGTGCTGCCCCGCCACGACCGCTTAGAGCATTTGCGGAAAACCGTACTCTTTCCACTCAATGGGATGAGGACACAGTGTCCAACTCTCCTGCCCTTTCCATAAGTCCAGCTGTGGGAGAGTGGCAGGAGGGAGAGGATCACCTGCTGTCCTTCAGAAATCCTCGTCTGGGCAAGTTCCAGTTTGTAGGGAAGAAGACGGTGTATCACATCTGTGTGAAAGTTCTGAATCTGCGCTCTCTGACGGAGGTGAAAGAGTCAAAGTGGGCGGGGTTTTTGGGGCCGGTATTCTCCCCGAAAGGCAGCTGGCGGTCCACGTACAAGCTCCCTATTGAGAAACGGACAGCAAATCTCCAGTGGAGGATTGTACATACGGCAATAGCTACGAATAAATACAGAGCACACCTGGATCCTCATGTGGGGGAGAGGAATGTTTGTTTTGTTCCCAAGTTCAGACCCTGGAGCATTTGTTTGTTAATGTTTTCGTTTATCTGGCCTTTTTGATCTTCTGAAAGTGTGGTTTCATAATTTGGGTGAATGTTTCTCTTTTGGTTTGTTTATTTACGGTCCAAAGTATAAAGTGGCAAAGAAGTCTGTGCACTTTGATGAACTTCCTATCTGGTACTGCTAAACTTGCCATTTGGCTGACAAGGTGGATCCTGTGTTTGTTTTCAAGGCCTTGTTAAAAGTCAGACTCCAGGTGGAGTACTCTTACTATAAAATGGTGGACAATATGGAGGTATTCACCAATAGATGGACTGTAGGGAATATTTTGTGTTCTGTGGGAGAGGGGGATGAGTTATGTTTGCACTTTTGAAATGTGAGACACTTGGTGGAATGATGGTATTGGTGATCTTACATTTTTGAATTGTACAATAAAGGGATTTTTTAAAACTCAATCTCTCTCTCTCTCTCTCCCTCCCTCCCTCCCTCCCTCACCCCACCCCAGATCTGGTTTACAACTGCAGCCCCAGCAGCACATCAATTTACCAAGATTTACAAATGAAGTTCAAGTCACTCGATTCCAATAGGTCAGGCTTTTATTGGCCATCTAATCAAGAGTCTCTAGTTGGTGGGGGAAAGTGAATTATGCATTCTTTTTTTTTCTCCCTCACCAAAATGTCTTTCTGCAGTGCATGCAACAGAACCATAGTTTAACCTGATATTAGTTAACTGATATTACACTGATACTGTATTTTTTTACATGAAATTTAAAGTTAGATGTTGACAATGTGCTTTATTTTAAAGGGGTCAATGACTGAAAAATGGTGTGTTTGTAGGTTTTAACTATCTGAAATGAGTCTACTGGTCACCTAATTATCAAAAACATTTCCAAACAGTCAATCTCTTATTTAAAAAAAAAAACAAAAAGCCTTTATCTCGTTTTTCTCTCCCAGAAACACCAGAAACCTTTCTGACTTTTCCGTCTTAATCGTATACATCATGATTGGAAAAAGCAAACAAACTGCTGTCCTAAAGACCCACCCACTGCTTTATTATATGCCCACCTAGCTGTCCGTCATGTAGATGAAAGTGGGGATTAAAGGTAGCCGATTAGCCACTGAGCAATTAGCTCCCAAGCTAACACCAGTAAGCATGGCTTATATTGTTATTTTCTTCAGTCACCGGAATACCGATCCCTGTTACCACCTAGTTTGCCGGTGTGCCTCGTGTCACTCCAGTCCATCTCCCATTGTTTTCGTCCTGATTCCGCAGTGGATTACCTGCACCAGAGGCTGGTGGCTCGCACAGCCAGCTAAAGGCTAAAGACAGCTTATTAGCCCCTGAGTTATCCCCAAGCTAACACTGATACCAGGACGCTGGCTGTAGGCACGGCTTATATTGTTATTATGCCTCGGTGAAACGGACAGGCATACGGTAATCAGTTAATGTGTCCGTGTGTGTGTGTGTGTGGGGGGGGTCTGGTTCTATCTGTCCATCTGGCTGTCTGTTACCAGCTTTTCAGCTTGCCCTGTCAAAATTAAGTGCAACTAAAGGCTTGTATCATTGTATGGTCATATTTTCTCAACTTTTAGTTTGCCAGAATTCCAAGATAAGGCTTTGTTTTCGAAATAAACACAAATTTAACTCACTTTTAAGGTCAATGAACCCAGGGGAAAAGGTATTGTAATAACTATACCAGCCCACTAGAGATGGCAGTGCAACTTTTTTACAGCACATGGATGACTTCCTGCTACAGTCGCTCTCTCGCCGAACTGTTATAAAATAGTGGTTACTAAAAAAAAAACAAACATGTATTCAGCAACTACACCATTTATTCATCACAATGATTGTTTCCACACTGGTTTTGCTATTTAGTTTTGCAGAGAAAGGGCGAGGTAAAACTCGTTAAAAACTTGCTAAAAACTACAACTCCCAACATTCCTCGCCCACAAATGGTTGCAGTGAACTGCACATGTGCCCGAAAACTCCCGCCACAGGGGAGTACTGAGCAATCTGCCAATAACTGGGTTAACAAATGTCCATCTTTTTGCTCGTCTGTTTTCTTCCTCTGCCACTAAACAGCAAAAGCTCCTGTTCATCTTGATTGTCATTGTAGTCATGTACCTCCATTGCTTCCGCCATTTAAAACGTCTGCCACCGTGCTCTTTTTTTTGTTTGGACTGCAGCTGCTCAAATCAGTTTGGTGGCTCTTGGCTGCCGCTAACAGTACGGGCATATGAACTGCAGATTATGTTCACTGTGCATGTGTGTACTTCAAAACTACTGGATGGATTTGGATGAAATTTTTTACCAGCAGTGGTCCTTGGGCTACAGAGGAACCCATAACATTTTGGTGATGATTCGAGAATGCATACCTCCGCCAAGGCTCTGGCACCAAGGCATCAGAACCTTGGTGCTTTCATTTTCTTCAGATCTTAGTCACCCTAATAGCCATCCTTGTTACCACCTGATTCACTTTGGCACATCTCTCAGTAGTTTCGTCGTGATTCCGTGGCCGATTGCCCATCCCGGCACACCGGTCCCTGCAATGGCCCGGGACCAGAGGCGACTGGCCAGTGTTATGCTGAGAACTCCCCCAAATGCAATTTTCGGCAGGCAGGGGTGTTCTTGGCATAACAGCGGTTCAGGCGATCTGCCACGGAATCACGACAAAACCACTGAGAGATGGGTGACTCGAGGCATACTGCCAAATCAGGTGGTAACAGGGATGGCTATTAGGGTGACCAAGATCTGAAGAAGATAATATCAGCCATGCTTACAGCGAGTGTCCTGGTAACAATGTTAGCTCATGGGCTAATAGGCTACCTTTAGCTGGCAGTGCAAGCGATCAACCTCCGGTACAGGCAATACACCGCAAAATCAGGACGAAGCCTCAGGCTCGCTGCAATCAAAATGTCACGGAACTAGATGTTGCTGGCTGAAGGCTGCTGGCTCTCACGTCCACCTCCCCCCACCGTCCTCCAAGGCTCCGGGCAACTGTGCTGCTCTCACATGCAGCATAGTCGCTCCAGCTCCCAGTTGGCCGTGGGAGCAGAGTTTTTTGTCATGTGCCCTTGAGCATCAATCACAGCTTGACAAAGACGTCTCATGCTGTTCACAAGCCAACGTATTGCCTGCCCAGGCACTGCATTCCACTCTTCTTGAAGGGCAGCCTTCAGGTCATTAAGGTTGTGGGGTGCAGGGTTACGAGCCTCGACGCAGCAACTCAGCTGATCCCATAGGTTTTTTATGGGATTCAGGTCTGGAGAAAGTGCAGGCCACTCCATTTGAGGTACCCCAGCCTCCAACAACCATTCCCAAATGGTGCAACCTCAATGAGTCAGAGCCTTGTTGGCCATGAAGATGAAATTCAGCCTGTGCTGTTCATGCAGGGGCACAATGACTGGATTAATGATGTTATTCAGATAGTAGTGGCTTGTCACTGTACCATTCACAAGGTGTAGGGAAGTTCTGTATTGACTAGACACACCTGCCCAGACTGTAACATGGTGACAACAGCGGCTGATGCATAGCGCTCTCCTTGACGTCTCCAACATCGTTGGCAGCCATCATTTCTGCTCACCGTGAATCGATTTTCATCAGAGAACAGCACTCAAGCCCACTGGTCCCTTGTCCAGTATAAATGCTCCCTGGCCCATGCAAACAATGACGCCTTTGCCTAGTGGTGTGGTCAGGTACCCTCGTACGTCATCTAGCACACAGACCACGCTGATGTAAACATTTCAAATGGTTTGACGTGACACTTGGGTGTCTCTCACCTCCCTTAAATGTGCCTGGAGTTAAGTGGTATTCATCCTCGGGTTTCGCAGTGCACTGTTCACAATGAAGCGGTCATCAGAGTGGGATGTGGCCAAAGGACATCCACTTCTATGCCTTTCTGTGACTCTTCTAGTCTCTCTGTATCTCTGTTCCAACCTGCTGGTGACACTGACACTCTAAGCTCAGTGACCACTTTCCTCTGAGAACATCCTGTTTGAAGCCTCGCAATGGTGAGGTACTGTTGATCAATAGTTAGGCGTCTTCTTGGTCTCATGATGTCAAAATGCGAACAGCATGATGAAGAGGACTGTTTAAATACCAATTCTAATGGAACCAGAAAATTTATTGGTCGATTGGTCGAATCAAACACCTGTTGTGAATTGTGCCGTTAAGCACCTCCTTAGAGAACAGCAAGTTATGCATTAAGTACTGAAACACTGAACAGTCTGACATGTGCATTCAAAAGGCTAGAGAAAGTCAAATTAAGTTTTCCTGTAAAGGCTATAGTGCGTTTTAGGTGCATCCTGAAATTTCACGCAAAAGCCAAATATCCCTAGTTTTTTGTGAGTAGTGTATGTCAAACAGTTCATTAGGAAGTGTGAGCTATTGAAATGTGGAAAAAGTACAGTCAATCACCCCTTTAATCAAATTAAAAGTCTGCTTTTCTAATAATATTTTTTACATTTAGCCAACATTGTGATAGTGAAATTACAAGTGTTTTACCAAAAATGTCTAAGGTAGCAATGATGATGTTTGTAAATCAAAAAAGCCAAACCAAAATTAATCCAACACAAGACCATCCTCAACAATGCCCTCAATATAGGCAACTTATTCAAGTGGTGAACAATAATTCAAGTCATGTCTAAGAACACAAAAGGCTACAGTAGGGTTGTCCAATCATGTGCCATGGAGGGCCAAGACCCTGCAGGCTTTACCCCTAACCAGTGTCTTCAACAACAGATTTCACTGACTTTCTTTCCACTAATTGCTGATAAGTGAAAATACTTGCTGAAGAGACTAGGTAGAAGAGAAAACCTGCAGGGTCTTGGCCCTCCATGGCACATGACTGGACATCAAACGATGACAACATAATAAAACAGGGCTGGATGATCAACCTAAATTAAACCAAACCGCCCGTTGGGACATAAAACCAACAATCTTGCCCATGTTAGTTTTTTTGGTTCGTCCCTCCTTTGTGCTGCATAGGTGTGTGTACAGGGCTGTACATCAACTTTTTTTTTTTGCTCATAGCACTGGCGCTACAGAGGTTCATAGTCATGAAGCACAGGACAAAAACTTGTAGCACAATAAAAACATTGTTACATTTCTAAAATTGACTGCAAGGATAAGGACCTGTACTTGCAGTGCATCCGGAAAGTATTCACAGCACTTCACTTTTTCCACATTTTTGTTATGTTACAGCCTTATTCCAAAATGGAATAAATTCATTTTTTCCTCAAAATTCTACACACAATACCTCATAGTGACAATGTAAAAAAAAGTTGGGTTTTTTTTTTTTAGATTTTTGCAAATCTTTTAAAAATAAATTAAGAAATCAACATGTACATAAGTATTCACAGCCTTTGCTCAATACTTTGTTGATGCACCTTTGGCAGCAATTACAGCCTCAGGTCTTTTTGAATATGATGCCACAAGCTTGGCACACCTAACTTTGGGCAGTTTCGCCCATTCCTCTTTGCAGCACCTCTCAAGCTCCATCAGGCTGGATGGAAAGCACTGGTGCACAGCCATTTTCAGATCTCTCCAGAGATCAATCAAGCAAACTTTTTTTTGTATAGCACTTGTCAAACATTAGATGATGCGCAAAGTGCTTTACATAGATAAATACAGTAGACACATTTAGTTACACATTTATACGATACATCCCCACCCCTTCCAACCATCCCATAAACATGCCCACAAAACACACACAGAGGCACATACACCACCCCTACTTCTCTTACACACATGAAATTAAACACTGTTCGGCACCAAGGTACCATGTGAAGGAGCAACCAGATGTTCAACTGGATTAAAGTCTGGGCTCTGGCTGGGCCACTCAAGGATGTTCACAGAGTTGTCCTGAAGCCACTCCTTTGATATCTTGGCTGTGTGCTTAGGGTCGTTGTCCTGCTGAAAGATGAACCGTCGCCCCAGTCTGAGGTCAAGAGCGCTCTGGAGAAGATTTTCATCCAGGATGTCTCTGCACATTGCTGCATTCATCTTTCCCTCTATCCTGACTAATCCCCCAGTTCCTGCCGCTGAAAAACATCCCCACAGCATGATGCTGCCACCACCATGCTTCACTGTAGGGATGGTATTGGCCTGGTGATGAGCGGTGCCTGGATTCCTCCAAACATGACGCCTGGCATTCACACCAAAGAGTTCAATCTGTGTCTCATCAGTAGGGGTGGGCAAGATTGCCTAAAAATGATATCACAATATTTCTGTGAATTTTTACGGTAACGATATTTCCCACGATGTTGCAGAATACTTTTTTAATTCATGCAAAAAGGACAGTTTCACAGGCCAGCATTATATACCTTCAGCATATTCAGAAACTAGAAAAGCACTCAAGAGAGCACATACCTGCGCCAAGGCCCCTTCCATCTCTCATCGATCACCTCCAAAATGTAATGGGTTTGTATGTAGGCCTAGAGTCACTTGTGGTGAAAATTGCTTCAGTCTGTCCATTAGTTTTGGAGTATTGCTGTTAACACACTGCGAGGAGATAAGAGCCTTGGCTGAGGTATGCATTCTCAGATCATCACCAAAATGTAATGGGTTCCTCTCTAGCCCAAGAACCACCTCTGGTGAAAATTTCATCCAAATCCATGCAGTAGTTTTTGTGTAACCTGCTGCACAAATACAAACAAAGCAATTGGTGGAAATATGCACTCTCACATCACCAAACTCTAATCATCTGTTCCCCATGCCATTACACGCCTTTCCTGAAAATTTCATCAAAATCCGTTCAAAACTTTTTGCGTTATGTTGGGAACAGTCAAATCAACAAACCAACAAATGCCACTGAAAACATAAAAACAAAACAAAAACTCTTATTTTCCCCATTTATAAACAGCAGCTCAGATTTCATTTAAAAATTTTTTGTTCTGTATCAAATATTTCAAGAAAATAATATAAACTGTTACAGCTTAATTGCACACAGATGTTGGGTTTTATGCTGAATCCCTTTACCTGCATTGTAAGTCATTGCACAGACCTCTGCTGGGGGTTTTTTGGCTCTTGTTGCACTGAACAGATTCCCCCCTCCCCCCCCGCGGGTAGTTGAATAAAATAAAGATGAAACTGCCAAAACAGAATGAAAATACATACTTTGAGCAGAACATTGTCCAACGTTAACACCGTTCCAGCAGTGTTGTTGATGTACAGAAAAAATGCAGGCAGATTATCCACAATGCTGCACCACTTTTTTTTAACATGGCAGCAGTCTAAAAGAGAAAGTGAAACCTAAATATTTCCACTCAACTGAATGCAAATGGAGCAGCACCTTCCCATGCCATGTTTGTTTTGCCGTCATGCGTAACTTCTGTTGGCAGCATTGTGACGTCATCACGTAGCAGACGCCAAACACTGCAGTATTTGTTTTAACACTGGTATCAAAATTTATACCGGCATTATCATGGACAATATGATATGGCACAAAAAAAATCTCAGAAAAAATGTTTTTCATGTTGTCATTATGGGGTATTGTGTGTAGAATTTTGAGGAAAAAAAATGAATTTAATCCATTTGGGAATAAGGCTGTAACATAAAATGTGGAAAAAGTGAAGCACTGTGAATACTTTCCGGATGCACTGTTGCTACACATTTGGCTTGTAATTTGGAGGACACCCAATAAGAACTTCAGATGCAGTTTATGACAGTAAAGCTAGCATGTGTAGGATGAGATGCTGAACAGAAAGCTGTTACATCCAAGGCTGCCACAATATAAATCTGACCAGCCAGTCTGTAGTAAAAGCACTGCACAGAAAGGTCTGGAAAAAAATATATAGCCTTTTTGAACAGCAATAAGAATAGCATCTAAGAATGACCAATAAGCTGAACACTAAAACTGACCACAGTACAACTACCTACAGCCCCCATTCAGCTATCATTCATTGCAATTTAATGTGTTATGTCACCACATACAAAGGCTAGCGATACTAAAAGAAAAAAATTAAATCACATGAACCATCGTGTTGCTTAAGTAATGCAGCAGACTGAGGGTAGTTTCTTTGTGAAGGAAAACATTCAAAAGTAAAGCCCATTTGGACACTGGTGCCTTCAAGGCCTTTCAGAGGAGCAGTTTGTGTTCTGTTTCTATTTTTAGAACACACTGCAGGGGATCAGTCCCCTGACCCCAGTAAGAAACACAAATGGGCTTTTCATTGACTAAAATAGGAAAAAATGGAGTTGTTGTGAAGATACTGCACAATCAACATCTGACTGTGGTGCTGACAAAAAATATCAATTCAGGGATGAAGATTTTTTTTTCTACAATATGCCAACCAAAAACCTTTGCTCTGGTGACAAAAAGAAACGTGGACAGCTTTGACACAGTTACTTGACGACTTCTGGCAGTCAGCTTAAAAAAAAAAACAGAGGGAAAGAGAATGTCTAAATAAAAAAGGAACAAAACCAATTTGAGTGACTGCCCAATGGTAAACAAAGCTACAATAAATAAAAGTGGGGGTGATCCACGGATAAATTAGCGTGAATAACACACAGCTACTCTCTATTCACATCACTACCCCCCAACCACCACCCTCCCCCAATGGAAAATGGGCCACTGGGTTTCAAGCAAACCTCCTAAGATGATAGTGCCAGTTTACAAATCATATCATAGGGCCACTGTATTTTCAAACCGAAGAAAGCTCCAACTGAGCAACATCTCAAATGGGTGGAATACAGCACATTCAAGAGGATCTACCAACAGTTCCCTGTAAGCTATAGAGACCCAGACTTGTGGGACAGAGGAGAAAAAACCTTGGGGGTAGTGGGTGGCTTCTTCTGAATAGCAAACAGCATGAAAGGCTGGCATTCCAACAGACCTCTCTATACCAACGGACCACTCCGACAATGCTAATCAGAATAAACACTGAAACGCTTAGGAATGCTGAGAGCCTTGTCATGTGAAAAATGCTTTTCAATGACAGTGCAAGATGGGGATAAGAATGGCAGCCAACAAGGTCATCACTTTATCGTTTATCAAACTACAGAAATTAAATAAAAAATAAGTTGACTTAATTTTCATGAGGAGAAGAGCATAAGGAGTCTTACCATGTAGTCTCCTTCTCATGACCTTGTATACACACTGAAGTTCTTTAACTTCATCTCTGCCTCAGGGGTTAATTATCACAGACTCAGCAGGATACCAAACTCCCCTATTACAGTGACCATGACCCTGTTTAGATGGTCACGAGTAAACTGATTATCATCAGCTTACTGGAGTTATCTGACTATTCAAACTGTCATGTAAACAGAGTAATCCAATTACCTTTATCCGTGTATGAGAAAATGGATTAACACACCTAGATAATTTGACCAATAAACCATTTATTTGGTGCATGTAAACACCATAAGCCGTTTATTACCTTTATCGGTTTACTCCAGTAATCGATTTACTCGTGACCATGTAAACAGGGTCAATCTGTCAGTGTCACAACACAATAAAAATTCTACCTATACACCGCTTCCAAATGCAGTCTTTCAAACATGTTGGCTCACATGGCATTCAAGTAGAGTGACTGCACATACACGAAAATGCAGTCACTGTACATAACCACAAACAATTTTTTATACCGCAGTGCAGAGTTTGCCTCCAACTCTTCAATTAAGGTCATTGTGAACACTAAACATTTCAGCTGAAAGATCAATACATTTGTGTTTCAGGCCCCAAAGGAAGTCAGACACCTTCAACTAGTCACTGATTGATCTTGAGGGATATCATCCATCCATCCATCCATCTTCTACCGCTTTTCCGGAGGTCCGGGTCGCGGAGGCAGCAGTTCAAGCAGAGAAGCCCAGACTTCCCTCTCCCCAGCCACCTGCTCCAGCTCTTCAGAGGGGATACCAAGGCGTTCCCAGACTAGCTGGGAGACATAGTTTCTCCACCGAGTCCTGGGTCTGCCCCGGGGTCTCCTCCCAGTGGGACGTGCCTGAAACACCTCAAGTGGGAGGCGTCCAGGAGGCATCCTAATCAGATGCCCATACCACCTCAACTGACTCCTTTCAATGTGGATATCAAAGAGAACAAAAATAACATTCCCCCATTTAAAGAGGTTTCAGGCATAGCCGATATACTATGCATCCTTGCCTAGAGAAGACAGTCTACCACAATAAAGTGCAATTTTAAGTTGTCTTTCTATTCTCCATGTTGTTCCCTTTAGGGGTTTCCACAGTGAAACATCTTCTCTCCTCATTATTTGCTGTGTCACTATCTGCAAAACATACATCATAGCAGGTCTTACTACCATCTTGCAAACCTTCGTTTTCACTCTTGCTGCTATCCTTCTGTCACACATCACTCCCGACACTCGTCTACACCCACTCCACCCTCCCTGCACTTTTTTTAACATCTCTTTTGCACTGCTCATTGCTTTGGAAGCTTGATCAGAGGTATTTAAACCCACCTACTACTAGGGCATCACTCTACAAAATTTGCAGATCCATCTTTTAATATAATGCTTTTACATCCGAAACAAAATGGGACGGCTGAACTCTCAAGTGATTGATCAAATGAGCGAGAATTCCCTGCGCCACATGCTCACATCTTTACTTCTGTCTTTACATGATAATAACATTGCCAACATGTGTGATAACATCTCTTAATTTATCAACAAAAGTCACCGCTAAAGACTGCTCAACTGTTTCCAAACATTTTTCATAAAGTGGGGATAAACTGTTTTGAACTACATGCAGCACTGTGTTGGAAAGCAAACAAAAGTTGGCAATTGATAAACACTTTTCACATGGAAAACACAGAATGGCTAAATCTCGAGGACAACAAATCAGAGATAGAGGGAGACTGTTGGAGCTGCTGAGAGAGTAAGTAAAATATCTGGGGGGGGGGGTGTTTTTACATTTGTGTCGTAAATTAATAATTCAATCAGTATGATGGTGTTTTCTTTTACAAACTATGGATACAGTAGTTAACTGTTGGTTAAGAGCTGTAAACAAATGCAGAATAAAGGTATATTTATGAGATTAGAGTATAATGAAAATGTTGGACGTGCTTTTAGTCAGGAGTCAGGACTTAAGGGCTTCATGACAGAGGTAGCTGCCTTCAAGTGATGTTTGTATTGAATGATATTTAATTTGGGGCTTCTAGCACTTTGAGAGATTTGAAGATAATGATAATCACAATAAAATGAAAATAGGAGAATTAATAAATGTTGCAGTACAACAACCCATTTTTACTCAATAGAAGTAAACTGAAATGAACGAATTTTTCCAGAAAATGAAGTGAAACACTTTCCAAAAATTGCAATTGTAGTTAAAATATAAACAAAAAAATTAAAAAAACTAAATTATTAAACCTCACTGTTGTGTAGGGATTTAAAAATATGATTACTTTTACTTTGAAATATATTCTCCTGATCTGTAAAGACTGGGTTTCCACCTGCAGTAAATATTCCACTCCAAGATCCACCCTGCACTGAGATGGTCACGAAGGGAAGAGGGTGTCAGTGAAGGAGCCGTCCCTGGTTTGTCGTGGATTTCAGCATAGAAGAAGACCTCAAATTTTTCAGGGGTCTTA
Organism: Pholidichthys leucotaenia; assembly: GCA_020510985.1. Taxonomy (NCBI): domain Eukaryota; kingdom Metazoa; phylum Chordata; class Actinopteri; order Cichliformes; family Pholidichthyidae; genus Pholidichthys; species Pholidichthys leucotaenia. The sequence goes on along the minus strand of CM035847.1, from coordinate 197,761,262 downwards.
GTTTTCAAATTCAGGATGCTGCCAAAATTTGCTCCATACTCATGCATTCAATGCAGTTTATAATACAGTGGGGCAAAAAAGTATTTAGTCAGCCACCAATTGTGCAAGTTCTCCCACTTAAAAGATGAGAGAGGTCTCCAATTTTCATCATAGGTATACCTCAACTATGAGAGACAAAATGAGAAAAAAAAAATCCAGAAAATCACAATGTCTGATTTTTAAAGAATTTATTTGCAAATTATGGTGGAAAATAAGTATTTGGTCACCTACAAACAAGCAAGATTTCTGGCTCTCACAGACCTCTAACTTCTTCTTTAAGAGGCTCCTCTGTCCTCCACTCGTTAACTGTATTAATGGCACCTGTTTGAACTCGTTATAAGTATAAAAGACACCTGTCCACAACCTCAAACAGTCAGACTCCAAACTCCACTATGGCCAAGACCAAAGAGCTGTCAAAGGACACCAGAAACAAAATTGTAGACCTGCACCAGGCTGGGAAGACTGAATCTGCAATAGGTAAGCAGCTTGGTGTGAAGAAATCAACTGTGGGAGCAATTATTAGAAATGGAAGGCATACAAGACCACTGATAATCTCCCTCGATCTGGGGCTCCACGCAAGATCTCACCCCGTGGGGTCAAAATGATCACGAGAACAGTGAGCAAAAATCCCAGAACCACACGGGGGGACCTAGTGAATGACCTGCAGAGAGCTGGGACCAAAGTAACAAAGGCTACCATCAGTAACACACTACGCCGCCAGGGACTCAAAACCTGCAGTGCCAGACGTGTCCTCCTGCTTAAGCCAGTACATGTCCAGGCCCGTCTGAAGTTTGCTAGAGAGCATTTGGATGATCCAGAAGAGGACTGGGAGAATGTCATATGGTCAGATGAAACCAAAATAGAACTTTTTGGTAAAAACTCAACTTGTCGTGTTTGGAGGAGAAAGAATGCTGAGTTGCATCCAAAGAACACCATACCTACTGTGAAGCATGGGGGTGGAAACATCATGCTTTGGGGCTGTTTTTCTGCAAAGGGACCAGGACGACTGATCCGTGTAAAGGAAAGAATGAATGGGGCCATGTATCGTGAGATTTTGAGTGAAAACCTCTTTCCATCAGCAAGGGCATTGAAGATGAAACGTGGCTGGGACAATGATCCCAAACACACCGCCCGGGCAACGAAGGAGTGGCTTCGTGAGAAGCATTTCAAGGTCCTGGAGTGGCCTAGCCAGTCTCCAGATCTCAACCCCATAGAAAATCTTTGGAGGGAGTTGAAAGTCCGTGTTGCCCAGCGACAGCCCCAAAACATCACTGCTCTAGAGGAGATCTGCATGGAGGAATGGGCCAAAATACCAGCAACAGTGTGTGAAAACCTTGTGAAGACTTACAGAAAACGTTTGACCTCTGTCATTGCCAACAAAGGGTATATAACAAAGTATTGAGATGAACTTTTGTTATTGACCAAATACTTATTTTCCACCATAATTTGCAAATAAATTCTTTAAAAATCAGACAATGTGATTTTCTGGATTTTTTTTCCCTCATTTTTCTCTCTCATTTTGTCTGGTCTCCGTTGTTAATCCGAATGGTGCGCAAGAGAACACTTATTCCGAATGTAGGGCAGAAAATATGTTTACTGCGCATGTCTGTACACCAGCCGCACGTCAACGTGATGTATTTCCGCCTTAGCAGCAGCTAGCAGAAAACATAGCGGGAGTAAAATAAAACTGGTCTGTATCGTCCTGCTGTCTCCCTTCTGTTCATCATATGCAGAAGTATGTACTTGTAGCTTCATTACAGAGACCAGCAGAAGCAACAGTACAGTCTGAATAACACAATACAGGTCAATTTCGACATGAAGCGGGGCTTGCTAACACCGGAAGTTGCTTCTTCTTCTACTATTTTCGGAATGTCGAAATGTCGATGTGCGCATGTCAAAATGATTTATTCCGTTCAAACGTGTGACACATGGAAACGCACGTCCTAATCAGATCAGCTTTTTCAGGATCCATGTAAACAATAAAATTCTGATCTGAATTGTAATCAGATTGAATTTTTCCTATGTAACTGTGGCCAATGTAAACTATGGAAAAAGCAGCTACTTTAAAATCTGTACTTCCTCACAAAACTTTCAGTGCAAAAGAACCTCAAAAAATATCAACCTTTATCACAACTTTTTGGAAAAGCTCTCACAAATTCAGGCTTTTTGGGCTGCAACAATTGCAAAAAATAGCCCACAAAATCCTGGAGGGACTGAAATACAGTGAGATTATGTATACATGCATCATGCATTGAATTTGTTTACTTACTCTGGGTTGTTAACTTGACACTACACACCCTTTGATCCAAAGAAAACCCTTGTTAGCACTTTGCGAAATCATAAGATAAATAACAAAAGCACTCTGAGGCAAGTACAATATCCCCCGCCTCCGTTTTCTTTGAAGATCCCAATACTTACTGATGGAGAGCAGTTTTCAACTTTTCAATATAATTGCTGTGGCAGAACCAAATTATGATAAACCCATCATCCATGAATATACAACAAAGTATACAACCCATAGTTGTAGGACAGGATCTCGAGGTGAACCTGTGTAGCAAGTTTGGTGATCCTAGAGAGCTTTACACATTCTTTGTACAGGGCTGTTCAGAGTCACTCCGAGAGGATAACGTTTGCGTTCTGTAGACTGCATTTGCACACACGGTAGTGATGTGCGGATCGATCCTGAAATATCGATACCTCCGATACCAGATCTTTATGCTCTAAAATCGATACTCAAATCAAAATATCGATACTTTTGATACTTAAAAGGAACTCCGATTATATTGGCATGTTAGCTCGATATGCTTTATTTTTATGTTAGTAACATAACTATAATATAATTTTTTTGAAAATAATTCCCAGTTTTATATATTTTTAAAAAACTTTATTACGATGTAAATCGCCATTTTTGTTTACGTCGCAATGCATTCTGGGTAGTGACGTAGAATGGTTGCAGCCGTTTTTTCAGTCTTATACAAGCCAAGAAGTGAAGCTACGAACTACTGCCATTTGTCAGTGAAAATGCCACATTGCGCGGCTTTTGGATGTAATTTCCAATCAAAGGGAAATAAAGAGAGCGGGGTAAGCCTCCATAGCTTTCCTAAAGAGGGAAAGTTGAGGAAAAAGTGGGGCGGCAGCGGCTCAGCAGGTAGAGCAGGTCGTCTAATAACCCTATGGTTGGCGGTTCGCATCACGCTCTCCCCAGATATCCTGCCGTTGTGTCCCTGGCCAAGACACTTCACCCGCATTGCCTCCAGTGCCCATAGCACTGAGTATGAATGTGTAAAAATGTTTAAATGCTCGGTGGTGGCCGGAGAGGCCGTTGGCGCGGATTGGCAGACACATTTCCATCACTCTGAGTGTCTGATCGCACGCTATAGCGCACGCCTGATAAAGCTGACATATGTATTAATCACGCTATGATAAAGCACAATATCGCTCAAAGCACGCGCATGAGACATGTCTGTGATCACGCGCTATAGCGCATGCCTGATAAAGCTGACATATGTATTAATCACGCTATGATAAAGCACAATATCGCTCAAAGCGCACGAGCGGGCGCTTTGCGCACGCTCAAGCAAATCATGGTTCGAATTTTGTCACGGTTCGAATTTTTATCAAGCGCACGCTTAATAAAGCTGATATATATTTATCACACTATGATAAAGCTCTGTATCGCTGAAATGAGCGATATAGCGTGCGCTCGAGTGTCTCTCCGCTCCGCGAGTGTCTCTCCACTTTGAGTGTCTCGTGCGCACGCTTGAGGAAGCATTATTTTAAGGTGAAACTTATATATTGTTGATTTACTTACAACAGAATGCTCAAACACAAAAAATTGCCTACAAGCATGATGGGCACTGAACTGATAAACATGGACTCTCAGCAACATAAAGCAGTTTCTCTGTTGCTTTCTCAGACTGCGGGTTGAACGTCCATAAGCAGTGCTCCAGAGTTGTTCCAAATGACCGCCAGCCAGATCTTCGACATGTCAAGCTAAGCGTGCGCTTTGAGCGATATCATAGCGTGATTAATACATATGTCAGCTTTATCAAGTGTTGTGGGATGTGTCTGGTGCGTGTGTTTGGATGGGGCAGCTCGGTGCGTGGACGTGAGTGAGTGGGAGTGTGCGCGCAGCCGAGGTGCCCCCCCCCCCCCCCGATGTGTGTGGAATGACCTCGAGAGCGAACGGTGTGTGTGATTTGGTGCGGATGAGTAGAAAGAGAGCGAGGCGACTGGAGCAGGTAGAATTTGTTGCTGACAACAGTGCGGTATATAAATAAAGCCCCAACGCTTCAGCAAAACGGCCTGTGCTTCTGTGTACCACCATATCCCTTTTTGACAAGAGTGAGGTTTACTCGGGAGTTGACCCCGGAGGAAGATAGATCTCCCCTGCGTCTCCCAACCACGGTTAGGAGGCAAAAGGCAGGAACGGTCAACACAAGCGTGCGATCACAGACATGTCTCATGCGCGCGCTTTGAGCGATATTGTGCTTTATCATAGCGTGATTAATACATATGTCAGCTTTATCAGGCACGCGCTATAGCGCGTGATCACAGACACTCAGTGACGGAAATGTGGCTGCCAATCCACGCCAACGGCCTCTCCGGCCACCACCGAGCATTTAAACATTTTTACACATTCACACCCAGTGTTATGGGCACTGGAGGCAATGCGGGTGAAGTGTCTTGCCCAGGGACACAACAGCAGGATATCTGGGGAGAGCGTGATGCGAACCGCCAACCATGGGGTTATTAGACGACCTGCTCTACCTGCTGAGCCGCTGCCGCCCCACTTTTTCCTCAACTTTCCCTCTTTAGGAAAGCTATGGAGGCTTACCCCGCTCTCTTTATTTCCCTTTGATTGGAAATTACATCCAAAAGCTGCGCAATGTGGCATTTTCACTGACAAATGGCAGTAGTTAGTAGCTTTGCTTCTTGGCTTGTATAAGACAGAAAAAACGGCTGCAACCATTCTACGTCACTACCCAGAATGCATTGCGACGTAAACAAAAATGGCGATTTACATCGTAATAAAGTTTTTTAAAAATATATAAAACTGGGAATTATTTTCAAAAAAATTATATTATAGTTATGTTACTAACATAAAAATAAAGCATATAGAGCTAACATGCCAATATAATCGGAGTTCCTTTTAAGTCATTTGAGGTAAGGTATAAGATAAGATAAGCCTTTATTAGTCCCACAATGGGGAAATTCCAGGATTGCAACAGCACAGGGATAGCAACACTCAGAGCAATAATCAGAAGGCAAGAGAAAAACAAGAGCAGCGAGTATACATATATATATATCCTTAACAGAAACACGGTGAAAAGTAACTAAACTATTGAGATGTTGTCTAAGTGACACGCAGTTGGTGGGACTACTTTTTCTTCCGCCTGGGTAAGTCCATCATGCGTTTTTTTTTAGATTTAAAAGACATATTAGGTGTAGTCACAAAAAATATCGGTATCGCCGATACCAGCCTGAATTTTACTCAGTATTGGATCGGAAAGGAAATCAGTGGTATCGAACATCACTAACACACGGCAATATTCAGAGCTGTTTTGAATCACTGCAGCTACCGTTCGGAAGCCGCGTTTCGTGCATGCGCAGTGAAAATGAATTTAAATGTTTTAACAGCTGCAATCAAAACACAAAAGAAGAGCTAGGTGATGGAGGTTTTTTTTTTTACTTTCAGTAATCTGTGGATTAATGTCTTAATAAAGTGACTGAAATAATTTTCCCCAGCCTAAACCACACCTGTAGCAGCTGCTGTCGCAAGCTATGGAGAAACACAAGGCAATGAAACAGGTCGGAATATAATTTACTGTTTTGGTGTTCTGGGTGAAAAACTGACAAACAAGCCACTTCACAGTAGAAGAATGCACAATGTTTATTTTGAGGTTTCATGAAAAGCATGTTTTAACAGCAAAACACATACACATCTGTTTATCCTCACCAGTTAATAAATGCTTCCCCGTCTGGGATGGCAGGAGTTTCATGGTGCATGTGCAGTTCACTGCAACCATTGCGTTCTTGTATGCACAGTCACTTTTTGGGGCCTACATGCGCTTGGCCAGTGCTCACCCTCAGTGTAGGGTTTGCGCACGAATGCGTCCACTGCGCACGCTCACGTACCAGCACATTTTTGCCACTATGAATTGGGCTTAGAGCACAGGGAGTGTCAACCTTGACCTTTGACATTTTGACCCCAAATCTGTAGTCAGAGGTAGGGATATTAATGACTAATTGGCTTTTGATTAATTGTCGATAAGAATTTAGTCGACTAAAATTAAATTAGTTGTCAACTAATTGATAGCTCAGCAGAACTTTTCAATGGGAGCTTATTCTATGAATTGTAGTGGCATCATCGTCCAGACTGGGGCGCACCCAGTCATCCACTGCTGCCTTTCAACCAAAACTAAAGTAAAAGCAGAAGAAGACGCCAAGCCACCAGAGTATACGCAATGTGCAGAGCGAAAAAACTCTCCCTTCTAGGTTATGTTGGAGAGCCACAACAAGTTCCAATGGCACACGAGCTTGAAGTTCCATCCGCCCGCTTCAAATCAATAGGGCGGAGAAGCGGATCAGAACAAACTACACAAGCGCAAAAACCCATCCCCGCTGCCTTTAACCCGTCGCTAGATGGGAAAGCAGACCGGACTCAAGTTACCACTGAGGTAAGAGACAACAGTGAGAGTCCGGCTCGTACTGGGTTTGCCTGGATTTCAAGGGTACACTGATCATGTTTAACATGCAACAGATGAAGCAGCTCACAATTTACAGTGGTGTAAAAAAGTGTTGGTCCCCTTCTTGATTTCTGTCTTTTTTTTGTATGTCACACCTAAATGTTTCAGATCACCAAACAAATTTAAATATTACACAGAGATAACACAAGTAAACACAAAATACAGTTTTTCAATGAAGGTGTTTATTATTAAGGGGAAAAAAAAAATCCAAACCTACATGGCCTTGTGTGAAAAAGTGATTGTCCCTAAACCTAATAACTTTTTGGGCCACCCTTAGCAGCAACAACTGCAATCAAGTATTTGTGATAACTGGCAGTGAGTCTTTTACAGAGCTGTGGGGGAATTTTGGCCCACTCATCTTTGCAGAATTGTTGTAATTCAGCCACATTGGACGGTTTTCGAGCATGAACCGCCTTTTTAAGGTCATGCCACAGCATCTCAATCGGATTCAGGTCAGCACTTTGACTAGGCCTCTCCAAAGTCTTCATTTTGTTTTTCTTAAGCCATTCAGAGGTGGACAGTGGTGTGTTTTTGAGCATTGTCCTGCTGCACAACCCAAGTGCGCTTCAGCTTGAGGTCATGAACAAATGGCCGGACATTCTCCTTCTGGATTTTTTGGCAGACAGCAGAATTCCTCGTTCCATTTATCACAGCAAGTCTTCCAGGTCCTGAAGCAGCAAAACAGCCCCAGACCATCACACTAACACCACCATATTTTACTGTTGGTATGATGTTCCTTTTCTGAAATGCTGTGTTACTTTTATGCTGGATGTAATGGGACACACACCTTCCAAAAAGTTCAACTTCTGTCTCGTCAGTCCAGAGTATTTTCCCAAAAGACTTGGGGATCATCAAGATGTTTTCTGGCAAAACTGAGACGGGCCTTTATGTTCTTTTCGCTCAGCAGTGGTTTTCGTCTGGGAACTCTGCCATGCAGGACATTTTTACTCAGTCTCTTTCTTATGGTGGAGTCATGAACACTGACCTTAACTGAGGCAAGTGAGGCCTGCAGTTCTTTGGTGGTGTTGTGGGGTCTTTTGTGACCTCTTGGATGAGTCGTTGCTGCGCTCTTGGAGTAATTTTGGTCAGCCGACCACTCCTGGGAAGGTTCATCATTGCTCCATGTTTTCGCCATTTGTAGATAATGGCTCTCTCTGTGCTTTGCTGGAGTCCCAAAGCTTTAGAAATGGCTTTGTAACCTTTTCCAGACTGACAGATCTCAATTACTTTGTTTCTCATTTGTTCCTGAATTTCTTTGGATCGCAGCATGATGTTTAGCTTTTGAGGATCTTTTGGTCTACTCCACTTTGTCAGGCACGTGCTATTTAAGTGATTTCTTGATTGAGAACAAGTGTGGCAGTAATCAGGCCTGGGTGTACCTAGAGAAACTGACTTGAGCTTTCCAAAGATGTAATAAACCACAGTTAATTTATGTTTTAACGGGCGGGAGGGGGGGCAATCACTTTTTCCACACAGGGCCATGTAGGTTTGGCTTTTGTTTTTTTACCCTGAATAATACACACCTTCATTTAAAAACTGCATTTTGTCTTTACTTGTGTTATCTTTGTCTACTATTTAAATCTGTTTGATGATCTGAAACATTTAGATGTGACAAACATAAAAAAAAAAAGAGAAATCAGGAAGGGGCAAACATTTTTTCACACCACTGTATTTTCCTGTTAAAACAGTCTACTAGTGCATCTCAGTAAATTAAAATATGAAAGTTATTTTTTTGTATTATAACAAAAAAGATAAATTTTATGATATTGGTAATAGCTTTTTAAAATGAATTAAAAAAAATCCTGACATCTGTAATTTACTAAGATGTACCAGCACATAGAACACATTATACATTACAAAATGTGTTAAATTACAAAAAAGTCATTGTCGTTAAAAAAAAAAAGTAAATGGTACAATAAATCATTGAGGAATATGATGTTCATGTTTTACTCAGTATATCAAAAACAGTAATTAACTTTTTATACAGTGCATCTGCAAAGTATTCACAATGCTTCACTTATGTTACAGCTTTGTTCCAAAATGGACTGAATTCATTTTTTCCCCTCAAAATTCTAACGTGAAAAAACATTGGTTTTTTGGGGGGGATTTTTGTAAATTTATTGAAAATAACCTAAGAAATCACATGTACACAAGTATTCACAGCCTTCGCCACAAAGCTCAAAATTGAGCTCAGGTGCAGCCTATTTCCACTGATCATCCTTGAGATGTTTCTTCATCTAAATTGGAGTCTACCTGTGGTAAATTGAGCTGACTGGACATGATCTGGTAAGGCACACACCTGTCTATATAAGGTCTCACAGTTGACAGTGCATGTCAGAGCACAAACCAAGCATGAAGTCAAAGGAATTGTTTGAAGACCTTTGAGACAGGATTGTCTTGAGGCACAAATCTGGGGAAGGGTCCTGAAAAATTTCTGCTGCTTTGAAGGTCCCAGTGAGCACAGTGGCCTCCATCAGCTGTAAATGAAAGAAGTTCGGAACCTCCAGGACTCTTCCTAGAGCAGGCCGGCCGTCTAAACTGAGCAATCAGGGGAGAAGGGCCTTAATCAGGGAGGTGACCAAGAACCTGATGGTCATTCTGTCAGAGATCCAGCATTTCTCTGTGGAGAGAGGAGAACCTTCCAGAAGGACAACCATCTCTGTAGCAATCCACCAATCAGGCCTGTATGGTAGAGTGGCCAGATGGAAGCCACTCCTTAGTACAAAGCACATCACAGCCCACCTGGAGTTTACCAAAAGGAACCTGAAGGACTCTCAGACCATGTGAAACAAAATTCTCTGGTCTAATGGGACAAAAAACTGAACTCTTTTGTGTGAATGCCAGGTGTCATGTTTGGAGGAAACCAGGCACCGCTCATCACCAGGCCAATACCATCCCTACAGTGAAGCATGGTGGTGGCAGCATCATGCTGTGGGGATGTTTTTCAGCGGCACGAACTGGGAGATTAGAGAGAAAGATGAATGCAGCAATGTACAGAGACATTCTGGATGAAAACCTGCTCCAGAGCGCTCTTGACCTCAGACTGAAGCGACGGTTCATCTTTCAGCAGTACAACGACCTTAAGCACACAGCCAAGATATCAAAGGAGTGGCTTCAGGACAATTCTGTGAATATCCTTGAGTGGCCCAGCCAGAGCCCAGACTTGAATCCAATTGAACATCTCTGCAGAGATCTGAAAATGGCTGTGCACCGACACTTCCCATCCAACCTGATGGAGCTTGAGAGGTGCTGCAAAGAGGAATGGGTGAAAGTGCCCAAAGATAGGTGTGCCAAGCTTGTGGCATCATATAGAAAAAGACTTGAGGCTGTAATTGCTGCCAAAGGTGCATTAACAAAGTATTGAGTAAAGGCTGTCAATACTTGTGTACATGTGATTTCTTAGTTTTTTATTTTTAATAAATTTGCGAAAGTCTCCAAAAAAAAAAAAAACTTTTTTCACATTGTCATTATGGGGTATTGTGTGTAGAATTCTGAGGAAAAAATGAATTCAATCCATTTTGGAATAAGGCTGTAACATAAAATGTGGAAAGAGTAAAGCGCTGTGAATACTTTCCGGATGCACTGTACGTTAAAGACAGATAGACTGTATTGTACAGAGGGAAATTCAGATTCTCAGGAAAATGCCACTCATCGATATAAGATGAAGCAACGTTTCCCCTACCGTTATTTTGGGCAGGTATCATGCAATGGGGCGAAACTCCGTTGCACATAAACACAGACGATGTTGATCATAAAAATTTGTTGACGCAGATTTTTATTGTCAACGAATCATTTAATTTTAAAGTTTATATACATGCCATGGAAATGTTTAACTGTTCCAGCAAAGAAGAAGAAGAAGAAGAGGAGTGCATCATGGCGACAGAAGAGAGAAAATCATGAAGAGGCCAAAGCTTTCCAAAGTGTGGGAGCATTTTACCAAAAATAAAAATTAAACCAGTTAAATGCCAACTCTAAAGCAGAGTTGTCATTATCACAGCGACACATCCATCCTCCTCCCCCTCCACCAGCTGAGCTGCCTGTCAGCGGGTCTCTGGTGTGCTCCATCCCAATGATGACTGAAGTTGGGCCACTGATAAACACAATACTGGTAAGACAGGATTTCTGCTGGTAACATTTCCACGTGGCGTCCCGCCACCCCTGTAACTATGCCGCCACATTAAGGAAATATAAATTTGAGAAAATTAAATTAAGGAATGATGCTCCAGAAGCACACACACGAACAACACGTGTGACAGTCATCCATGTGTCGGAGTTTGGAAGCGCGCCGTACACGTGACCGTCAGTCGCCAGGCGGCGTGTCCCTCTAGTGACTCTGTCCAAGAGAAGCATGGAAAAAAAAGCACACGAGGTATGTAAGCAGTGGAGGCATTTACCATGGTTTTAACCTACTGGTAACGGGAAGAATAATGAAGAGTCACTTAGCAAACAGGTGTGGTTAGGCTTCATATGCAGGGAAAGACAAGAGTGACTGATGAATTGCTGAGGATTTACTTCACCAGCCACTACAATATTAAAAAAATTATGTTCATTATTATATACCTGGCCAGTTAAGATGATCGAAATTCACAAAGTCAGTGACTTGAATCCGTCAATAGCCTTCAGACAAGCTAAACGTAGCAACATTTGAATTTCAAAATAAGGGAGGTTTTTCCTGCTGTCTGTGTGGTGAGAAGATTTCTAAAATACTGTAAATATATAGAGGTGGGTTCAAAAGATCGATCCAACAATTTGAATTGATCCGCATTTGACTGAGCCGATGTTGATCCACCAAACTCGCTGATTGACAATAAAAATACATCAGATTTTATATAGCACTTTTCATAGAGACTGAAAGACACTTTACAATGGATACATTATTCATTCACTCCACAGACAATGGTAGTGGTAAGCTACTACTGTAACCACAACTGCCCTGGGGCAGACTGACAGAAACGTCGCTAACAGTCTGTGAAACACGAAACGCAAGCAGCCAGCTGAAGTCTCACATGATGAACAATCCAGGGTTTCCTCTGGTAACATTTCAATGTGGTGGCCCACCTCGCCAGAAATTGTACCCGCCACCCCAAGGCGACATGATTTTATTAAGAAAAATATATGAAGCAATGACTTTCCGCAAGCGCGCACACCAACAACGTGCATGGCCGTCATCCACGCCGAGTTCAGAAGTGCCTCGCCCACGCGAGTTCTTGGCTCAGTCAGCAGGCAGTGTCTCGCCAAGCGTGACTGTCGACAAAAACATGAGTTTGTTCAAGTACTTTAAACGTGGAAAAAAATCATAAGAGGTATGTAAGCACTGGCGTTTATCATGGTTTTAACCCGCTGGAAATGCGAGCAATAATGGAAGCGTCGCTTAGCTGAGAGATGTGGTTAGAATTCATATGCAGCCGGCTTCATATGAAGGGAAAGGCAAGGGGGACTGATGAATTGCTGAGGATATATTTCACCAGCCACTGCAATATTAAGTTATGTCCTGTAGGAATTGCAGGAATGAAGAGACTGGCAATTTCTCTCTTTTCTCGCACGAGCAGGTGTGCTGTTTTTATTCTCCAGTGGAAGTGACAAAAAGCAACAGCTAAAAACGCTAGCTCTAAACTGAGGTCCTTGATGAGAAAGCCTGAGCGCACAACTATAACTGCCTAAACAGATCATTCTGTACATGTACAACACATATTGTGGTGAATTATGTCTTTAGAGTCCGCTACAGTTCCATATTATGTACCTGGCAGGTTAAGATGACCAAAATTCACCAAGTCAATGACTTTAATCCGTCAGCAGCCTTCAGACAAACTAAACGTGTCAACATTTGATTTCAAAATAAGGGAGGTTTTTCCTGCTGTCTGGGTGGCGAGGAGATTTCTAAAAAAAAATAAAACTATAAATATAAAGAAATATTATAACAGAAATAACGGCATCCTTGGTCATTTATTTCATTAAATACAATTTTATTAATACTTTTTCTTTGTAATCAGAGTTAAATTATTGTTCTGTTCTGACTAGGGATGGGCATAATTTACCGATTAACCGATAATTGATCATTATGAATTTCACCGAGGAAGTTCATTTTCGTCAACAAACCGTTTTTTTTTTTTAAACAATCCGAGGTTAATAGGCCTAGTGCACGGCCGTCCTCAAACAATGCAATGGCAAAATTTGGGCACCAGGGGGCAACATTACACCATCGCCGTACCCTGGCGTGCCTCAGTTGATACATGCGGGCTTCCGTAGGGCAATCGCCAAATCATGAAGCGGTTACGGCGAAGTGTTGCGTGGGACCATTTCAATTTAAAAAATGACCAGGTGTACTGCAATCACTGCAATGCAGCATACAAATATACCTCATCGACAGGGTCCATGGAACACCCTTATTACGCGAAGAAACTGCCAACAGTGGTTGCGCGCTGAGTAATGGCGGTCGTGAAGATTCTTTTTTTTTTTTTTTTCAGAAACTTTATTGAGAAGGTCATGAAGATTCGGTGTACACACGTCGAGGGAAGCTGCAGGAGGCGGCGTAGTGGCTCGACGGGAAGACTATTTCGCACAAAATGGCACAAGAGAACAGCAAAAAGTTCTGCGCGGCTAGACTAAGTAACACGAGCGATAGAGCAATGAATGCGGTCTTCGTTTGTTGGGTGGCCGCTCGGCAGGGACAGAAGCTGGGTAAAACGTCTCGGCCAATCAGCTTGCGGGGTGAAACGTCTCGGCCAATCAGCTTGCGAGATTCCCGAGGGCTCTCCGTGCTGATTCCTGATGTTCTAATGTAGTCTACCTGTCTTGTTACGTACCTAAAAATGTTAATGATTACCCGATTATTTTTTTTCCACAATATCTTTATTGAACCTTTTTTTTTTTTTTAACAAACATGATACAAACAATCAAACACTAACACTAAAGTACTACAAAAAAAAAAAAATGCACTAAAAACACCAACAACCACCAACAAAATCAAGTCTTCAACAATGCTCCTCTGTTTAGTCTAGACAATCCAATACATAAGTATACATATTATGTTCACCAGTTTGGAATTTACAAGGTCCACACACATCATTCACCTTCTTCTTCAAGAGTTATGTTTAAATTTTTTACATAATCAATAAAAGGTCTCCATATATTCTCAAACACAATTTCCTTTGATTTTAGTATATATGTTATTCTTTCTAATGGAAGGTTTGTTAACATCTGTCTTAACCACTGAGTCACATCTGGTCTATGAGTCTTTTTCCATAATAGTGCAATACTTTTTTTTGGCATTAAGCAAACTGAGGTCTATGAATGTTCTTTCACTTTTATTAAAATTATGCTTTTCTGGGTACAGACCCAACAAAAACAGTTTAGGATTCAATATGATTTGTTTTGAGATTATTTTTTCAATTGTTACCCTCACCTCTTCCCAAAACATTCTTATTAATCTACATTCCCATAAACAATGAAATAGGGTTCCTTTACTTTCCATGCATTTTGTGCATGTATCTGGTATATTTTTGTTATATCTATTTAACTCCTCCGGTGTAACATACATCCGCATTAACCATTTGAAATGTATCAATTTAAGGCGTGCATTTATTGATTTGGTTTGAGCTTCTGTACAAGCCAATTCCCATTGTTCCTCTGAAATTTCAATTTGCAGATCTTCTTTCCAGTAGTTTAATCTTTTCAGTGAATTTTCACTTGAAGATAGTGTCAATGAGTTATAAAACTCTGAAATAATACCCTTTCTTTTACTATCTTTCATCATCATTTTTTCCAAGGATGAATAAATAGGTCGAGTGAGAGCTTTATTTTGATTTGATCGAATAAAGTTTCTAAGTTGAAGATATTTAAAAAAATGTGTTCTATTGAGATTAAATTTGATCCTCAGCTCTTCAAAAGACATTATGTTGTCTGCACCTGGCAAATATAAATCCTGAATCTTTTGTATCCCTTTTAAATTCCATACTTTAAATACAGCGTCCGCTCTCCCTGGTTTAAAATATTGATTACCCCATATTGGACTAAATTGTGACAATAACTGTGGTTCTTTTAAATAGTTTTTAGCTTCACACCATATTTTGATCATATGCTTTACAAATGGATTTTTAACTTGTTTTTGTAATTTTTTTGCCGAATCTGAGTATATGAATATGGGAAGAGGTAAAGGTAAATTGTATGATTCCATTTCAGTCCAGTGAGGGAGATCATTTGATGAAAAATAATATGTCATAGACCTCAGTTGTGCCGACCAATAATACAACATAAAATTTGGACATTTCAGACCTCCACGATCAAATGGTAAATATAATAAAGACAAACGTAATCTAGCCCTCCTGTTGTTCCATATAAATTCCACTAACTTTTTTTTTATTCTTGAGAATAGATCTAAAGGTGGTGATAAGGGAATGTATTGAAATAAATAAAGTATTTTAGGTAAAATATTACTTTTAAGTATATTGATTCTCCCGATCATCGACATTGGTAGTGACATCCATCTCTGAGTTAACTCACTGATATCTGACATTAAGGCTTCATAGTTGACACTGGCGACTGATTCTAGCTTAGGCATAATTTGGATTCCTAAATATTTAAACTGATTTACAACATTGAATTGATTTACCTCAGGGGCTGAGTAATTTCTCTGGGTCTCATTTAGCATTAATATTGAAGATTTAGTTTTATTTATTTTATATCCTGATATTTCCCCAAAATTCTTTATTAAATTCAACAAGGTTGGAATTGATTTTTTTAGATTCGACATAAACAAAATTATATCATCGGCGTACAGGGAGATTTTATGTTCTGTTGGTCCAACTTTAATTCCATATATTTGTGAATGTAAACGTATCGCTATCGCTAAAGGTTCAATTGCCATAGTAAACAGTAAAGGTGAAAGTGGACAGCCTTGTCGACATCCTCTATTGATTTTTATTGGTTTTGAAATATTGTTATTTGTTAGGATTTCTGCTGTAGCATTATTGTATATTATTTGAACCCATTTTATGAAATTATTTCCAAGTCCAAACCTTTGTAGGACTTCAAAAAGAAAGGGCCATTCAACTCTATCAAAGGCCTTTTCGGCGTCCAATGATAGGAGAGCTGTATCCGGTGCTTCTTTATTAAAATAAATAATATTAAATAGTCTTCTTACATTATGGAAGCCTTGTCTACCCTTTATAAAGCCATTCTGATCTCGATTAATAATATTTGGTAAAATTTCTTGTATTCGTCTTGCTAAAATTTTACAGATTATCTTAAGGTCGGCGTTTAATAGGCTTATTGGTCTCATATTTTCACATTTATTAGAGGGCTTACCTGGTTTTGGCAGCAGTATAATTAAGGCATTATTTATGTATGATGGTAAATTATTATTTTGAAATGCTTCCAAAACCATTTCCAAAAAAGGTTTTATTAATTTATTCTTAAATTTTTTATAAAGGTCAACTGGAAGACCATCTGGTCCTGCACTTTTTCCTGATTTCATATTATCAATGGCTAGCCCAACTTCTTCTTGACTAATTTTAGACTCCAATATCTCCCTGTTTTCATTTGGAATACACGGTATAGATAGTTCGTTCAAAAACCCATTTAGTTTTGTTAAATCAGGTTCATTTTTGGTATCATATAATTTTTCATAGTAATCTCTAAAGGCTCTATTAATTTCTAAAGGATCTATAACTACCTGTCCGTTACTTATAATACTGGTAATTGGTGTTTTAATTTCCAATTGTTTAATCTGCCATGCTAATAATTTTCCTGATTTTTCACCTTGTTCATAAAAAGATTGTTTCAATCTTAGAAGACTCGAGGCAGCTCTATTCGCTGATTTTTTGTCGTATTCAGCTCTCAAAATCAGTAATTCATTCTCCAACCTTGGGTCACTTCCTGCATACACTTTTTCCTGAAGATTTTTTATTTTATGTTCCAATTTAGCTCTCTCCTCTCGAGTCTTCTTAGATTTTGATCCTGTATAACTAATAATATGTCCCCTAATAAAAGCTTTGAAAGCCTCCCACTTTACACATGCTGATGTTTGTGTAGTATTGATGTCAAAGAACTCGTCTATCTGTTTTTCTATATACTTGACAAATTCCTCATCCTGAAGCCATTTATGCTGAAATTGCCATCTACCTGATTCCTTTGTCAGTTTTTTATCTACATATATTAGACAACAGGGTGCATGATCAGAGATCACGATGTTATCATAAAAGCAGTTTTGAATCTTGGACCTTAATTCTGTGGAAATCAAAAAATAATCAATACGTGAGAATGTCTTGTAGGTACTGGAATAACAAGAATAGGCTTTAACTTGTGGTTTCATTTCTCTCCATATATCTAACAATCTCAATTCTTTCATAAAATGATTAATAGTCATCCTACATCCAATGTGCGTACAATCCAGTCCTGTTGATCTATCCACACCTGGATTCAATGTACAATTAAAATCCCCTGCTATTATATGTTGCCCTGTAAGTGATGATAAGATGAGAAATAAATTAGCAAAGAACTTCTGATCATCTATATTGGGACCATATAAGTTCACAAGATTTATATTTTCTAATAGCAAAGAACCTTGAATGATTACATATCTTCCAAATTTGTCTCCAATTACATTTTTCACTTGAAAAGGAACTGATTTATGTATGAGAGTCATAACTCCCCTGGCTCGGGATGAAAATGAAGAGGTGAATACACTTCCCTGCCATCTACTCCTAATTCTTTTAACATCCTCCTCTATCAGATGAGTTTCTTGTAAAAACACAATTCTTGAACCCATGTCCTTTATTTTATTCATAACTTGTTTAAGTTTTTTTAAATTTTGTAGACCTCTGCAATTCCATGAAGTTAAATTAAGATTAACACTTTGGTCCATGATCAATAGAGAGTTTGGGATTACCTTGTAGTGTAAACATGCTCATACAGAGAAGCAAAAACATGAGTGGTTGAACATTCATCCTACAAACTACACACAAACAAATTTCCCCTTCCCACACTTGTGGCAAACCCCCCAAAATCAAAAGAAAAATTCTGTCTCCCGATATAGCCATCGACCGTTCCACACCCACGGGGAACAGCCTAAGCCACTCCTTCTTCATCCTCCCAATCACCCTAACTCTACTGCTTTTAATGACGTACCATTAACTCTCCTCTGTAGTTTTCCAACTTAACTCCAAAATTTTTAACAACTTTGTACATCATAGTTTTTTTTTTTGTTTGTTTTGTTTTTGTTTTGTTTTTTTAATATATAATACAATCTATATTTTGTAAACTTACTATTTACTTCAAGTCAGTCAGATGCCTGTGCAAATGCTTAATTATTCTACCTTATATTTTGTTCATGCTTAGCTCCCACCAGTCTCTTCTTCTTCTTTGATCTTCTTGATGAACTCCTGCGCCTCCTCTGGGGTCTTGAAGATGTGGGTTCTGCCCTCATACGTGGTCAGCAGTCTCGCAGGATAGATTACACCATGACGAATCCCAAGGTTGCGCAGCTCCTTACGTACGGGATCAAACTGCTTCCTCAATTGTTGGATTCCTGTGGCCAAATCTGGGTAGAACCGCACCTGCTGGTCCTGGTGTTTAATCTCTCCTTTAGCACGTGCAGCGTTGAAGATCTTCATCCTGTCTCTGTTGCTAAGAAACTTCATAATTAAGGTCCTCGGCGGTCCCTTATCTCTCCGTGGGCCAATACGATGTGCTTTTTCCAGAACCACTGCTGATTGCAACTCCTCGCTGCCCAGCACCTCCGGAATCCACTTTTCCAGAAAGGAACATACGTCCCGACCTTCTGATTCCTCTGGAAGACCCACCAGCCTCAAATTATTCTGTCTCGACCGAGATTCCAAATCCAAAATATTATCTTCCAGAGATTTTTTTTTTTTTTCCAAAGTGCGCACCTTTAATTGAAGACGGGTGACGTCATCTTCAGCACTAGCGAGACGGAGCTCCATCTGCGCCGTTCGTTCTACACAGTCACCCAATTCCTTTCTTATTCCTTCCAACGCTGTCATGATCCCATCAAATCTAGAGGAAAAGTCCGCTCTCATTGAACTCATGGCAGCCATCAGCGCATCTGCGCCATTCCCCGCAGAAATCGCACCGCCGCCAGCCTCCTCCGCCATATATGGAGCCTTGTTTGCTGCGTCACAGACCTGAAAGTCCGTTAATTTGGACTGTTTCGGCGGCTCGCTTTTTCCTTTTCCTGGTTTTCCAGCCTTAGGCTTCGCCGACATATCCTCGCTCAAATGCTGGGATACGTTCTGTCCCAAATGAGAGTTATTTGCCGATTTTTTTTTTTTCCAGGAGCAGAGCAGAGCGAGACACGTCCGTCCTACGTGGCAGCCATAACCGGAAGTCCGATTACCCGATTATTAATCATTAATTCTCCCAACGATCGGTGAAGAAAATTTCACCGAATGCCCATCCCTAGTTCTGACTGCAAAATTATGGTCAAAAATATAAATTGCTATAAGTAAAAAAAAAAAAAACACACCACGGTCTGTTTCAAATTTATCTAAAAAAAAAAAAAAAAAACAAAAAAAAACAAAACCTAATTTTATTTTAAAAAACTGACAAAAATTAGACATAAAATAATCCACAAATTTATAATAAAGTTTTAAATGTACAATTAAAGTCAATTTTACAAGAGGAAATTATACATTTGAGGAACATGGTTTCAACTTTAGATAGATCTACAGAGAAAACTATAAGAAAATTGTTATAAATTTTTGAGAAAAACCTCAAACCATCAAGACTGAAGTCATTGCTCAAGTTTTTAAGTTTTTGTGGGTGCTCTTTGTACCCTTAACTCTACGAGAAATTTTTGGTTTTTCTACTTTTTTTTTCTTCCACAATATCTTTATTGAACCTTTTTTTTTTTTTTTAACAAACATGATACAAACAATCAAACACTAACACTAAAGTACTACAAAAAAAAAAAAAAATGCACTAAAAACACCAACAACCACCAACAAAATCAAGTCTTCAACAATGCTCCTCTGTTTAGTCTAGACAATCCAATACGTAAGTATACATATTATGTTCACCAGTTTGGAATTTACAAGGTCCACACACATCATTCACCTTCTTCTTCAAGAGTTATGTTTAAATTTTTTACATAATCAATAAAAGGTCTCCATATATTCTCAAACACAATTTCCTTTGATTTTAGTATATATGTTATTCTTTCTAATGGAAGGTTTGTTAACATCTGTCTTAACCACTGAGTCACATCTGGTCTATGAGTCTTTTTCCATAATAGTGCAATACATTTTTTGGCATTAAGCAAACTGAGGTCTATGAATGTTCTTTCACTTTTATTAAAATTATGCTTTTCTGGGTACAGACCCAACAAAAACAGTTTAGGATTCAATATGATTTGTTTTGAGATTATTTTTTCAATTGTTACCCTCACCTCTTCCCAAAACATTCTTATTAATCTACATTCCCATAAACAATGAAATAGGGTTCCTTTACTTTCCATGCATTTTGTGCATGTATCTGGTATATTTTTGTTATATCTATTTAACTCCTCTGGTGTAACATACATCCGCATTAACCATTTGAAATGTATCAATTTAAGGCGTGCATTTATTGATTTGGTTTGAGCTTCTGTACAAGCCAATTCCCATTGTTCCTCTGAAATTTCAATTTGCAGATCTTCTTTCCAGTAGTTTAATCTTTTCAGTGAATTTTCACTTGAAGATAGTGTCAATGAGTTATAAAACTCTGAAATAATACCCTTTCTTTTACTATCTTTCATCATCATTTTTTCCAAGGATGAATAAATAGGTCGAGTGAGAGCTTTATTTTGATTTGATCGAATAAAGTTTCTAAGTTGAAGATATTTAAAAAAATGTGTTCTATTGAGATTAAATTTGATCCTCAGCTCTTCAAAAGACATTATGTTATCTGCACATGGCAAATATAAATCCTGAATCTTTTGTATCCCTTTTAAATTCCATACTTTAAATACAGCGTCCGCTCTCCCTGGTTTAAAATATTGATTACCCCATATTGGACTAAATTGTGACAATAACTGTGGTTCTTTTAAATAGTTTTTAGCTTCACACCATATTTTGATCATATGCTTTACAAATGGATTTTTAACTTGTTTTTGTAATTTTTTTGCCGAATCTGAGTATATGAATAAGGGAAGAGGTAAAGGTAAATTGTATGATTCCATTTCAGTCCAGTGAGGGAGATCATTTGATGAAAAATAATATGTCATAGACCTCAGTTGTGCCGACCAATAATACAACATAAAATTTGGACATTTCAGACCTCCACGATCAAATGGTAAATATAATAAAGACAAACGTAATCTAGCCCTCCTGTTGTTCCATATAAATTCCACTAACTTTTTTTTTATTCTTGAGAATAGATCTAAAGGTGGTGATAAGGGAATGTATTGAAATAAATAAAGTATTTTAGGTAAAATATTACTTTTAAGTATATTGATTCTCCCGATCATCGACATTGGTAGTGACATCCATCTCTGAGTTAACTCACTGATATCTGACATTAAGGCTTCATAGTTGACACTGGCGACTGACTCTAGCTTAGGCATAATTTGGATTCCTAAATATTTAAACTGATTTACAACATTGAATTGATTTACCTCAGGGGCTGAGTAATTTCTCTGGGTCTCATTTAGCATTAATAAATAAATAAATATTATATATACTGTACTATATTATATGCACTGTACGTATATTGATGACCTGTATAGGTGTAAACTTGTACATGGAATGTCCTTTGCACTACCAGGGATTTCAGAATGTGTTACTGTTGAAATTGGGCGCATGCGCACGCAGCGACCAGCAGCTTGGTGATATAGTGCGTGTGTGCGTGTGTGTGTTTTTTGTACTTTTTTACGTTTTTAGAAAATCCTCTGTGTCGTTTCTGCCCTGGAGCGTTGGTGGAACATATGGCGAACAGCTCCCTGGTATCTGCAACATGGATTTCCTGTCATATCTCGCACTACTGCTTTCTGTGCTGTGGCTCTTTGTCTCTGAGGTAAACGCGTTCGGCTCCATGGCGAGCAGAATAGCGGGCAGAATACAATATTCCAGGGACGTGTTGCTGCGCTTTAACACAGCTGGTGCAGAGTCTCTGATTGCGCCCAGATTTCAGCTGCCGGACTTTATTTTGAGAGACGGACACAGCGGTGAAAAAAGAAGCGGCAGGAGGAAGCGTGGAAGACGTGGAGGTGTGAAATTGCGCCTTAGGAGACGTCAGTTTGGTAACATTCCTCTTCCTTCGATCATTTTTGGGAATGCACAGTCTGTGAGAAACAAGGTGGAGGAAATTCAAGGCAACGTACGTTACCAGAAGGATTTTAAGAACTGCTGCGTCATGGCTTTCACTGAATCTTGGCTTACTGCGCATGACCGAGACGCAGACCTGTGGATTGACGGCTTTGGAGCCCCGCTGCGCTCGGATCGGCAGGAAGAGGTAACGGGGAAACGTCAGGGGGGCGGAGTATGTTTATACATTAATAAGCAGTACTGCACATCTGTCACGGTCAGAGAGCGCATCTGTACACCCCATGTGGAGCTGCTGTCTGTGTCGCTTCGCCCCTTTTATTTGCCTCAAGAGTTTCCCCAACTTTTCATCACAACTGTGTACATTCATCCGAGGGCAGACGCTGACTCCGCCTCCAGCACCATCTCTGATGTGGTGCAGCGGCTGCAGTCAATTTCTCCAGAGGCGCCGAACTTCATTCTTGGGGATTTTAACCATGTTTCTTTAAAGAAGACACTTAAAAACTTTTATCAGTATGTCTCCTGCCCAACCAGGCGAAAAAAGACATTGGACCTGTGCTATGGATCCATAGAGAGGGCCTATAAATCACTCCCCCTTCCTCCTTTAGGATCCTCAGATCACAACTGTGTTCATTTGCTGCCCACATATAAAACTGCTCTCAGAAGAGGCAAGGTGGAGATGAGAGACATTGATGTGTGGACAGAGGATTCAGAGCACTGCCTCCAGGAATGCTTTGACTGTACAGACTGGGAGATGTTCATAATGGCCTGCGGGGATGATTTGGACTCTCTGGCTGAGCTCACATGCTCATACATGGCTTACTGTCAAAATAAGTTTGTTCCACGTAAACGTGTCAAAATATATCCCAACAACAAACCATGGGTTACTAAATCAGTTAAATCCTGCTTACAGAGGAAAGCACTTGCCTTTAAACAGGGGTCTGTTTCTGCGCTACAGGTTGCCACTAAGGAGCTAAAGGCCGAAATTTTAAGAGCAAAACAGAATTATAAATCAGAATTGGAAAGCAAGATGGCAGCAAATAAACTTGGTTCGGCCTGGGCCAGTATGAAAAAAATTGCAGGCCTTCAGAGCACAGAGCGCAATAATCGTGTGTTTTTAGATGGTTTTAGTTCAGACACAGAGCTGGCTAATGCTCTTAATTGTTTTTATGGTCGTTTTGACTCCTTTGATTTTAGCACTGAAACCCAAGATTTGAAACAGAAACTCAAAGACAATCAGCACTTTAATATTGAGATGCAGGATGTTGAAAGGGAGTTCCGCGCTGTAAAAGTGAACAAAAGTCAGGGCCCTGATAATATATGTGGACGCCTGGTAAAGTCCTGTGCACATGAACTGAGTCCTATATTTCACTACATTTTCAATAAGTCCTTACAGACACAACATGTGCCTAAGATCTGGAAAGATGCCGTGGTTGTTCCCGTTCCAAAATCCAGCTGTCCTAAAACGGTAAATGACTTTAGACCAGTTGCTTTGACTTCAATTTTAATGAAAATTTTTGAAAAACTGGTCAGATGTGAGGTCCTAAAGCAGACTGAACATGCATTGGATCCTCTGCAGTTTGCCTATAGGCCTCACAGAGGAGTGGAGGATGCCACTGTCACTCTGTTTAACATGCTTTTTAAACATCTGGATTTTAATGGGACACACGCCAGGCTTTTATTTGTGGACTTTTCTTCTGCCTTTAATACAATCCAACCTCATATTTTAGTTGAAAGGCTCCTGCAACAATTTGATTTAAGCAATAATCTGGTGGGTTGGATTCTGGATTTCTTAACCAACAGGACGCAGAGAGTAAGGGTCAATGGCACATTGTCTGACCTAAAGTGCTCTTCTACTGGCTCTCCTCAGGGGTGTGTGTTGTCACCACTACTCTTCATCCTGTACACAAACATGTGTTGGAGCAGACATGACAACAGACACATTATAAAGTATGCTGATGACTCAGTCATTGTCAGTCTCCTCCAGGATGGTGAGAGTGGCCACGGCCCAGTAGTTGATGACTTTGTTCACTGGTGTGAGGATTCCTACCTGCAGCTGAATACAACAAAAACGAAAGATATGATTATTGACTTTAGGAGGAAAACTCCCAGGCACAAAGTCACCATACTAAAAGGCCAGACCACCGAATGTGTACAATCGTACAAATATCTTGGGACGATTATTGATAGTGGATTGAACTTTGAGGTGAACTGTGAAAGGGTGTGCAAAAAGGGTCAGCAAAATTTGCATTGTTTGAGGAAACTTGCACGCTTCCAAATTGACCGAACCATAATGACTATGTTCTATCGGGCTTTTATTGAATCTGTTTTATCCTTTTCTTTAATGTCATGGTTTGGTCAGATAAAACTGAAACAGAGGAAATCCTTGGATCAGGTAGTCAGATGGTCCAGTCGTTTGCTTGGTGAGTCACAGCTGAGCCTGACATCCCTGTACACCAGACAAGTACAGAGGATGGCCGACTCGATTTTAAATGATGACTCCCACCCTTTGCACTGCAACTTTCAGCTTCTTCCCTCCAGACGGAGGTTTGCTGTCCCAAAAAGTAGAACCCAGCGCTACAAAAACAGCTTTGTCCCTGCTGCTGTCAAAGAGTTGAACAAGCTATAAAAATTATATTGTACATATTTTATATTTACCTATTTTGTAAGATGTGTGCCTGTGTTTGTGTCTATGTTGAATGTAATTGTGGCTTGTAAATATGGATGTCACCAACTGCAAAACAAATCTACCTACGGGTACAAATAAAGTAACCTGAACCTGAACCTGAACCTGAGATTGACCAAGATAAAACAAAAAATCTAATTATAAGTTGTATATATAGAACGCCGGGAACTTGCACTGAGACATTCAGAGATAAATTAGTCGAGCTGTACAATAATATTACTAGTAAGAAAATGGTAGTAATTTGTGGAGATTTCAATATTGATTTACTAAATCCATATCAACAAAATATAATTACAGAGTTCATGAATTCTATGTACAATATGAGTCTATATCCCACAATAACACATCCCAGTAGAATCACAGTTCACACTGCTACACTTATTGACAACCTGTTTGTTAATATTATTAATAAGAAAATAGAAAGTGGATTATTGATAAATGATATAAGTGACCATTTGCCAACCTTTGCACTTATCCACGGCCACACGGAGGCCAATACAGAAAAAATTTTAAAATCGTTCAGATACAAATCACAAAATGCAATCAGTTCTTTTAAAGAAGACTTGCTGAAGCAGGACTGGACAGAAGTCTATGTATCAGATGTAAATGAAGCCTACGACACATTTATGAACATAGTAACCACTCTTTATGAAAAAAATTGTCCATTAGTAAAGAAAAAGCTTAAACATAAATTTGTCGATAAGCCATGGTTAACCAAAGGATTACAAAAGGTGCGTAAAAAGAAAAATTATATAAAGCTTTTCTGAAGAAAAGGACAAAAGAAGCAGAGCAGCGGTATAAAACGTACAAAAATAAGTTAACATATATAACTAGAAAAGCACTTGGAGAGCGCAGACCTCCGCCAAGCACCACAGTTCCCCCCATACAGTGTTTGTGTGTACATTTTCAGATTCCTTGACCATGAAAACATATGACTAGCGATTGGATTCACAATGATAGGATTAGTGGTTCAGTAGTTATTCACGAAAATCGCGGTTTTCGCCACAGTTCCCCCCATACAGTGTTTGTGTGTACGTTTTCAGATTTCTTGACCATGAAAACATATGACTAGCAATTGGATTCACAATGATAGGATTAGTGGTTCAGTAGTTATTCACGAAAATGGCATTTTCCGTAATGGCGGTTTTCTTCTGGACGGTGATCCGGATCACCACCAAAATCTAATCATCAGTAGGATACCCTATTTCTGACAATCTGTGAAAATTTCATGAAAATCCGTCCATAACTTTTTGAGTTATCTTGCTAACAAACAAACAGACAGACAAACAAACAGACAAACCAACGCCGATGATCACATAACCTCCTTGGCGGAGGTAATGAGATGTAGTAAAAGAGACTATTACAGTAAAGAACTGGAGAAAAACAGAGACAATATTAAAAATACATGGACAATACTTAACAATATTCTTGGAAATAAAAAACAGAAATACAAGCTACCCAACCGATTTTTCAAAAAATAATACAACGACTCAGAGTGTGAATGCAGTTTCACCTGCAGATGAATTTAATAACTTTTTTGTTAACATTGGTCCTAATTTGGCTCGAGAAATACCCATTACGGCACCTACGGGTGATACAATAAGCAAAAACACTGCTATAAAAGACTCCATTTTTACAAAGAACACAGACGAGAGAGAGGTCATTGAAATTGTTAAATCGTTTAAAAGTAAGACATCTACGAACTGTGATGGTATTGACATGCTCTTAGTCAAAACTATTATCGAATGCTTAGTGAAACCACTGACGTATATTTGTAACCTGTCTCTCCAAACAGGTATATTTCCCAATGCAATGAAAATAGCTAAAGTAATTCCGATATACAAGACTGGTGACAGAGGGGAACTTTCAAACTATAGACCAATTTCACTATTGCCGCAGTTTTCCAAGATACTTGAAAAAATATTCTGTGAGAGAACTGACAACTTCATAATGAAGAATAATTTATTGTGTGAGCAGCAATATGGGTTCAGACACAAGAGGACAACTGCATTTGCTCTAATGGAATTTATAGAAAAAATATCAACTGCCGTTGAAAATAAAGAGTATTCAGTTGGGGTATTCCTGGATCTTAAAAAAGCATTTGATACAGTGGATCACAATTTATTATTAAAGAAACTACAAAATTGTGGTATTAGGGGGTAGCACTGTCCTGGTTATGTAGTTACTTAAAGAATAGATATCAGTATGTATGTGTTGGTAACAAAAACTCACAGTTACTGAAGGTTACTTGTGGAGTCCCACAGGGTTCAGTTTTGGGGCCGTTGTTATTCAATATGTATATAAATGATATATGTAAAGTCTCGGAAAAAATGGATTTAATATTGTTTGCCGATGACACTAATCTATTATGCAATGGAAGCAATTTGGAACAACTTTTGGATACACTCAGAAAGGAATTACGAAAGCTTAAACTTTCAAACAAATTAACGCTCAATTTAAGTAAGACAAAATTTATAGTTTTTAACAACCATCACAACAACTTAGTATCTAAACTCAGTGTAAATGGTGTAGAGATTGAAAGGGTATCTGAAACTAAATTTCTTGGAGTAATAATTGATAAACTGTGTTGGAAGTCACATATTAATTATATTAAAGGTAAAATATCTAAATCAATCGCAATACTACACAGAGCGAAATATTTGCTGAATCAACCCACATTATATACTTTGTATCATTCATTAATACTCCCATACATGACATATTGTACTGAA
Source organism: Pholidichthys leucotaenia (assembly GCA_020510985.1). Classification (NCBI taxonomy): domain Eukaryota; kingdom Metazoa; phylum Chordata; class Actinopteri; order Cichliformes; family Pholidichthyidae; genus Pholidichthys; species Pholidichthys leucotaenia. The sequence goes on along the minus strand of CM035847.1, from coordinate 197,733,802 downwards.
GTATGGGGAAATACATATAAAACAAACATAAATCCAGTCTTTATGCTTCAGAAGAGCTATTAGAATAATAAACAAAGCTGCTTACAGGGAACCAACAAACCCACTTTTTCTTAAATTAAAAGCTCTCAAGTTGAAAGATCTGGTTGACTTTAAAACTGCAGTAATAATGTTTAAAGTGAAGAATCCATCACTGCCTGCAAATATCCAAAAGCTGTTCCAAATAAGGGAGAAACAATATCATTTCAGAGGAATATGTATATTTCAAAAACCTTCAGTGACAACTACCACCAAGCAACACTGTGTTTCAGTGCAAGGAGTCAGATTATGGAATGATTTTGGACCTGAATTAAAATCATGCACAGCGCTTGGACAATTTAAACAAAAACTAAAGGAAGAAATACTCCAAACATATATCCAAGATGACATGTAAAATCACATACGGATCGTCATATCCAGTCTGTGTAGTGTTGTTGCTTAGTTTTTTTTGTCACTTTTTGTCTTAGCTTTGTTTCGAATTGTAATCGCTCGTTTTGTTTTTCTTTTTTCTTTTTCTTCCTTTTATATTTTAGCAATAAAAGTACAAAACACTGCCCACACTTGAAGCCAGGGCAAGAAGAGACACAGCAGTGACAGAGCGGTGGCTAAACTTTTATTGATTAAAAATTCCATATTTTGACTGAGCGACTCCATTCTCGGTGATGCACACTCTCAGTTAAAGTACTAGATTCCATTCAAGTGAATGTATTAATTCATTCTGATTGCTGAGGCCACAGTAAAAACAGATGATTTTAAATGTAACCCAGCCCTTGTAAAATCTACTTTATTGAAGCACAGCTACATGAAAATTGTAGTTAAATACAACAACAAAGTACTTTATTGTCACATTCAAATTGTAATCGCTCCTGTTTTGTTTTTCTTTTGAATTCTTGGATGGAATATGGGTGGGCAATATAAGCTGCAGCTTCAGCCATCACCCATTTCGGATAACTTATGTTGAACTGTATAATCAGAGGAGTTCTTGTTTAATTTGACCTTGTTGGATTTTTTTCACCTTTGTTATATTATTCTGTTTCTTTTTAATCTTTACTTTTAATCTATCCGAAATAAAGATTCATTCATTCATATAAATATTATAACCGAAATAACTGCATCTTTGGTAATTTATGGTAAATGGTGTTCATTTATATAGTGCTTTTCCTCATCTCTAGATGACCAAAGTACTTTACTGATCCTGCTATCCACCCATTCACACATTGATGACGGTGGAGCTACCATGCGCCGGCGCTGGCCTGACCCACCAGGAGCAACTTCGGGTTCTGTGTCTTGCTGAAGGACACTTCGACACAGACTGCAGACACAACGGCAATCAAATTCCTGATCGTCCGATCAGTGGTCAGCCACACTACCCCTGTGCCACTGCCGCCCCCAAGTTAATTTATTTCATTAAATATAACTTTATAAATTTTTTAAATCATTTTTTTCCATTTGAAATCAGAGTTAAATTGTTGTTCTGTTCTGGCTCTGCAAAATTATGGTGTTTACTTAAAATAACCACAACAGTTACTTAGCAGAACGCTGCTTTATTCCATGTTCCCATTGCAGAAAAAAAAACAAAAAAAAAAACAAAACACCAACAGGGCCTTCCCTGCCATTACACAAGTAACTTCCTTGTACCACCAAAATAAAAGCAATACAACTTCCTGGAATAACCAGAGAGTAGAAACACTGTATTAAACCTCAAACAGCATCAACAACTTTAGAAAATCTCACTATTTAAAAAAACAAACAAAAAAACAAACATGTATATAATTACCAAATCTTTGCATTTGTTGCAACATTGCACACAACATTTAACTTTCTACACGACACAAGCACCACTCTGCATTTTTAGGTACATTTCCATTGCCCTACATTAAATGCTTTCAGTAGCTTTAGAGCTGATGCACCCTTCTTAGTGAGGCAGTCTGCTAGCTGTTCTTTTGTGTTGTGCCAGAACACAAGCTCCACCTTTTGAGCTTTATTTCAGTTCTTTAATGCTACTTATCTCCAAACAAAATATTTTCTGTGACTGATTTTGTGCATTTTAATGCATCAACCAGTGAGTGATTATCTGTGATGCATGTTATTTGTGAACAGTTTGTAACTTTACCAGTAGTTCGCTCAGAGTAAAAGGTCGCCAGAAGGACTTCCGGTTATGGCTGCCACGTAAGACGGACGTGTCTCGCTCTGCTCTGCTCCTGGAGAAAAAGAATCGGCAAATAACTCTCTCATTTGGGACAGAACGTATCCCAGCGTTTGGGCGAGGATATGTCGGCGAAGCCTAAGGCTGGAAAACCAGGTAAAGGAAAAAGCGAGCCGCCGAAACAGTCCAAATTAACGGACTTTCAGGTCTGTGACGCAGCAAATAAAACTCCATATATGGCGGAGGAGGCTGGCAACGGTGCGATGTCTGCGGGGGGAGGCGCAGATGCGCTGATGGCTGCCATGAGTTCAATGAGAGTGGACTTTTCCTCTAGATTTGATGGGATTATGACAGCGTTGGAAGGAATAAGAAAGGAATTGGGTGACTGTGTAGAACGAACGGCGCAGATGGAGCTCCGTCTCGCTAGTGCTGAAGATGACGTCACCCGTCTTCAATTAAAGGTGCGCACTTTGGAAAAAAAAAATAAATCTCTGGAAGATAATATTTTGGATTTGGAATCTCGGTCGAGACAGAATAACTTGAGGCTGGTGGGTCTTCCAGTGGAATCAGAAGGTCGGGACGTATGTTCCTTTCTGGAAAAGTGGATTCCGGAGGTGCTGGGCAGCGAGGAGTTGCAATCAGCAGTGGTTCTGGAAAAAGCACATCGTATTGGCCCACGGAGAGATAAGGGACCGCCGAGGACCTTAATTATGAAGTTTCTTAGCAACAGAGACAGGATGAAGATCTTCAACGCTGCACGAGCTAAAGGAGAGATTAAACACCAGGACCAGCAGGTGCGGTTCTACCCAGATTTGGCCACAGGAATCCAGCAATTGAGGAAGCAGTTTGATCCCATACGTAAGGAGCTGCGCAACCTTGGGATTCGTCATGGTGTAATCTATCCTGCGAGACTGCTGACCACGTATGAGGGCAGAACCCACATCTTCAAGACCCCAGAGGAGGCGCAGGAGTTCATCAAGCAGATCAAAGAAGAAGAAGAGACTGGTGGGAGCTAAGCATGAACAAAATATAAGGTAGAATAATTAAGCATTTGCACAGGCATCTGACTGACTTGAAGTAAATAGTAAGTTTACAAAATATAGATTGTATTATATATTAAAAAAACAAAACAAAAACAAAACAAACAAAAAAAACTATGATGTACAAAGTTGTTAAAATTTTGGAGTTAAGTTGGAAAACTACAGAGGAGAGTTAATGTTACGTCATTAAAAGCAGTAGAGTTAGGGTGATTGGGAGGATGAAGAAGGAGTGGCTTAGGCTGTTCCCCGTGGGTGTGGAACGGTCGATGGCTATATCGGGAGACAGAATTTTTCTTTTGATTTTGGGGGGTTTGCCACAAGTGTGGGAAGGGGAAATTTGTTTGTGTGTAGTTTGTAGGATGAATGTTCAACCACTCATGTTTTTGCTTCTCTGTATGAGCATGTTTACACTGCAAGGTAATCCCAAACTCTCTATTGATCATAAACCAAAGTGTTAATCTTAATTTAACTTCATGGAATTGCAGAGGTCTACAAAATTTAAAAAAACTTAAACAAGTTATGAATAAAATAAAAGACATGGGTTCAAAAATTGTGTTTTTACAAGAAACTCATCTAATAGAGGAGGATGTTAAAAGAATTAGGAGTAGATGGCAAGGAAGTGTATTCACCTCTTCATTTTCATCCCGAGCCAGGGGAGTTATGACTCTCATACATAAATCAGTTCCTTTTCAAGTGAAAAATGTAATTGGAGACAAATTTGGAAGATATGTAATCATTCAAGGTTCTTTGCTATTAGAAAATATAAATCTTGTGAACTTATATGGTCCCAATATAGATGATCAGAAGTTCTTTGCTAATTTATTTCTTATCTTATCATCACTTACAGGGCAACATATAATAGCAGGGGATTTTAATTGTACATTGAATCCAGGTATAGATAGATCAACAGGACTGGATTGTACGCACATTGGATGTAGGACGACTATTAATCATTTTATGAAAGAATTGAGATTGTTAGATATATGGAGAGAAATGAAACCACAAGTTAAAGCCTATTCTTGTTATTCCAGTACCTACAAGACATTCTCACGTATTGATTATTTTTTGATTTCCACAGAATTAAGGTCCAAGATTCAAAACTGCTTTTATGATAACATCGTGATCTCTGATCATGCACCCTGTTGTCTAATATATGTAGATAAAAAATTGACAAAGGAATCAGGTAGATGGCAATTTCAGCATAAATGGCTTCAGGATGAGGAATTTGTCAAGTATATAGAAAAACAGATAGACGAGTTCTTTGACATCAATACTACACAAACATCAGCATGTGTAAAGTGGGAGGCTTTCAAAGCTTTTATTAGGGGACATATTATTAGTTATACAGGATCAAAATCTAAGAAGACTCGAGAGGAGAGAGCTAAATTGGAACATAAAATAAAAAGTCTTCAGGAAAAAGTGTATGCAGGAAGTGACCCAAGGTTGGAGAATGAATTACTGATTTTGAGAGCTGAATACGACAAAAAATCAGCGAATAGAGCTGCCTCGAGTCTTCTAAGATTGAAACAATCTTTTTATGAACAAGGTGAAAAATCAGGAAAATTATTAGCATGGCAGATTAAACAATTAGAAACTAAAACACCAATTACCAGTATTATAAGTAACGGACAGGTAGTTATAGATCCTTTAGAAATTAATAGAGCCTTTAGAGATTACTATGAAAAATTATATGATACCAAAAATGAACCTGATTTAACAAAACTAAATGGGTTTTTGAACGAACTATCTATACCGTGTATTCCAAATGAAAACAGGGAGATATTGGAGTCTAAAATTAGTCAAGAAGAAGTTGGGCTAGCCATTGATAATATGAAATCAGGAAAAAGTGCAGGACCAGATGGTCTTCCAGTTGACCTTTATAAAAAATTTAAGAATAAATTAATAAAACCTTTTTTGGAAATGGTTTTAGAAGCATTTCAAAATAATAATTTACCATCATACATAAATAATGCCTTAATTATACTGCTGCCAAAACCAGGTAAGCCCTCTAATAAATGTGAAAATATGAGACCAATAAGCCTATTAAACGCCGACCTTAAGATAATCTGTAAAATTTTAGCAAGACGAATACAAGAAATTTTACCAAATATTATTAATCGAGATCAGAATGGCTTTATAAAGGGTAGACAAGGCTTCCATAATGTAAGAAGACTATTTAATATTATTTATTTTAATAAAGAAGCACCGGATACAGCTCTCCTATCACTGGACGCCGAAAAGGCCTTTGATAGAGTTGAATGGCCCTTTCTTTTTGAAGTCCTACAAAGGTTTGGACTTGGAAATAATTTCATAAAATGGGTTCAAATAATATACAATAATGCTACAGCAGAAATCCTAACAAATAACAATATTTCAAAACCAATAAAAATCAATAGAGGATGTCGACAAGGCTGTCCACTTTCACCTTTACTGTTTACTATGGCAATTGAACCTTTAGCGATAGCGATACGTTTACATTCACAAATATATGGAATTAAAGTTGGACCAACAGAACATAAAATCTCCCTGTACGCCGATGACATAATTTTGTTTATGTCGAATCTAAAAAAATCAATTCCAACCTTGTTGAATTTAATAAAGAATTTTGGGGAAATATCAGGATATAAAATAAATAAAACTAAATCTTCAATATTAATGCTAAATGAGACCCAGAGAAATTACCCAGCCCCTGAGGTAAATCAATTCAATGTTGTAAATCAGGTTAAATATTTAGGAATCCAAATTGTGCCTAAGCTAGAATCAGTCGCCAGTGTCAACTATGAAGCCTTAATGTCAGATATCAATGAGTTAACTCAGAGATGGATGTCACTACCAATGTCGATGATCGGGAGAATCAATATACTTAAAAGTAATATTTTACCTAAAATACTTTATTTATTTCAATACATTCCCTTATCACCACCTTTAGATCTATTCTCAAGAATAAAAAAAAAGTTAGTGGAATTTATATGGAACAACAGGAGGGCTAGATTACGTTTGTCTTTATTATATTTACCATTTGATCGTGGAGGTCTGAAATGTCCAAATTTTATGTTGTATTATTGGTCGGCACAACTGAGGTCTATGACATATTATTTTTCATCAAATGATCTCCCTCACTGGACTGAAATGGAATCATACAATTTACCTTTACCTCTTCCCTTATTCATATACTCAGATTCGGCAAAAAAATTACAAAAACAAGTTAAAAATCCATTTGTAAAGCATATGATCAAAATATGGTGTGAAGCTAAAAACTATTTAAAAGAACCACAGTTATTGTCACAATTTAGTCCAATATGGGGTAATCAATATTTTAAACCAGGGAGAGCGGACGCTGTATTTAAAGTATGGAATTTAAAAGGGATACAAAAGATTCAGGATTTATATTTGCCATGTGCAGATAACATAATGTCTTTTGAAGAGCTGAGGATCAAATTTAATCTCAATAGAACACATTTTTTTAAATATCTTCAACTTAGAAACTTTATTCGATCAAATCAAAATAAAGCTCTCACTCGACCTATTTATTCATCCTTGGAAAAAATGATGATGAAAGATAGTAAAAGAAAGGGTATTATTTCAGAGTTTTATAACTCATTGACACTATCTTCAAGTGAAAATTCACTGAAAAGATTAAACTACTGGAAAGAAGATCTGCAAACTGAAATTTCAGAGGAACAATGGGAATTGGCTTGTACAGAAGCTCAAACCAAATCAATAAATGCACGCCTTAAATTGATACATTTCAAATGGTTAATGCGGATGTATGTTACACCGGAGGAATTAAATAGATATAACAAAAATATACCAGATACATGCACAAAATGCATGGAAAGTAAAGGAACCCTATTTCATTGTTTATGGGAATGTAGATTAATAAGAATGTTTTGGGAAGAGGTGAGGGTAACAATTGAAAAAATAATCTCAAAACAAATCATATTGAATCCTAAACTGTTTTTGTTGGGTCTGTACCCAGAAAAGCATAATTTTAATAAAAGTGAAAGAACATTCATAGACCTCAGTTTGCTTAATGCCAAAAAATGTATTGCACTATTATGGAAAAAGACTCATAGACCAGATGTGACTCAGTGGTTAAGACAGATGTTAACAAACCTTCCATTAGAAAGAATAACATATATACTGAAATCAAAGGAAATTGTGTTTGAGAATATATGGAGACCTTTTATTGATTATGTAAAAAATTTAAACATAACTCTTGAAGAAGAAGGTGAATGATGTGTGTGGACCTTGTAAATTCCAAACTGGTGAACATAATATGTATACTTTTGTATTGGATTGTCTAGACTAAACAGAGGAGCATTGTTGAAGACTTGATTTTGTTGGTGGTTGTTGGTGTTTTTAGTGCATTTTTTTTTGTAGTACTTTAGTGTTAGTGTTTGATTGTATCATGTTTGTTAAAAAAAAAAAAGGTTCAATAAAGATATTGTGGGGAAAAAAAAAAAAAAAAAAAGGTCGCCAGAAAAATGGCATTATCAATACCATCAGACATTGCCAGGGTTTCACCAGCACGTGTGCTGCATACAACCCCCTTCACTCTTTTTGACTGCCAGGTAAGGGGAGAGAATCTACCACCTTCTCCAGTGAGAGCAATAAAATGTCCTCCTTGTGTGCCTCCATCAGAAAGATTTGCAAATGAAGCATCACGAAAAACTAGGAGCTTCAAATCAGTGTCTTTTCCCAAGTGCTGAAAGTTCAAAACTACCTTCTTAGACTCAAGTTTACACACAATTCTGTTTGCTTCACAAATACTTTGCACAGTTGCATGTTTTAGGTTGGATGCTAAGTTGCATGCATCAAACATATCAGGCCTACTCTGTCTTGCAACCCAAAGGATTTGGCCTATTTTGGATCCGAGTTGATCCATCCCTTGCTTACTGAGGGCTGAATCTTTATCTACAGCTCGTGATGGATCTCTGTGTATGGGTTGTAAGCACTGGATGTAATGTTCTTGATGTATCTGCACTTTCCTACGTAGGGTTTCAAAATCTATACCAACATAACAGAAGTTGTCATATTCCTCACGCCCAACCTGAAGAGCTGCTCTGAGCTGTGAAATCACTGTTTTAGAGAATTTATCTGCGCCTCCCCATATGAAATCATCAACATGGCAAGCAAGAACCCTCATTCACTGTACAGTCCTCATCAAGCCAAGAGAAAACAGCTGGGTCAACCTGAGACATTTTTCCATTTGTTGACATTATAATATCTTTACCTCTATTGTACCAGTATAGAGAAGCATCAGCTAAACCATACACACACTTCTTTAGCTTCCATAATGCACCTTCACCTTTAGCCTCTGGTGGAGGTTTGATATAAATGTCTCTTGACAGTTGCATCCCCTGTAGAAATGCAGATTTTATGTCCATACAGTGAAGAGACCACTGTTTTGGACAAATTACAGCCACAAGTAACCTCAGTGACTTAGTGGCACATGCGGTGGAATCTTTTGGAAGATCAGACCCGTCCAACTCTTCAAACCCTCTTGCAACTAAACGTGTTTTAGGTACAACTCCAGTCGGGCCCTCTTTAAGAGTACACACCCATCTCATGGATATACACTTTAGTCCCTCATCTTTGACCTCTACAAATGCATCATTATCTTGCCATTTTTGTATATATTTATAGTAATATGTACATATGTATATTAGCTGCTCTTGTTTTTTGTTTTTTTTCTTGCCTTCTGATTGTTGCTCTGAGTGTTGCTATCCCTGTGCTGTTGCAATCCTGGAATTTCCCCATTGTGGGACTAATAAAAGCTTATCTTATCTTATCTTAATCTCTGCACATTTTGGCACATCAAATGACACATCCTTACAAAAACATCTTCACATGTGGTCGTTCTGTATCACTGTTTTGTACCTGAAGGTTTTCAACTCTTCACAAGTCGGCTGACTGTGTTACCTGCAACATCAATGGGAGCAGTATTAAGATTATTCCAATTCTTAAACCTACAGGTGGCTTTTCCTGCACATATGCACAAAACTTTAGCTTTGTGTAACATACCTGTGTCTGACTCTTTGTATGTCACAACTTGCCCTGGTTTTAAACAGATATTTGTTTCCTGTTGCACAATGTGCGTCTCTACATTACCAGTCTGATGTTCATCAGAGTGTCTCTGCATCATTATTGTCCTGTGTGTCCATTTTCACTTCCATTCCAGTGTCTGTTTCTCTCTGTTGATCATTGTCTCTGTCTTCCATGTTATAATGAGGGATGTCCTGTAGTTGTGTCAGGTCTGTAGCACTTTCAATGTCACTTTGGTTCATGTTGTCTTGATGTACCTTTTTCAATCTGAGTTGATGCACTCTGATGCAGAGTCCTCCATGCCTGACAAACACCACCGCACCATCCTGGCTGATGATGACTGTTGGTCCTTTCCATTCTTGGGAATCAATCCGCTTGTTGTACACTCTGTCTCCAGCTTCATATTTCTCATCTGTGTGACGTACTTGCTTTCGTAGAGCTCTACGTATTCTTTCTGAATATTCTGCTTCAGTGAAAGCTTTTCTGGATGCATGTAAAGCCGATGTGTCTTGCTACCCACTCACTTTTAGTGGTGCCCTCTAAAGCTGGGAGTCCATCTGTCAGCACTGAGGGCAGGTTTGGATTCTGACCAAAGGCCAACTGACAAGGACTGTAGCCGTGAACGTTCTGTACGGTGTTTTTTGCAATAAGAGCCCAGTCCAAAGCACTGTCCCAGTCGCAACAGTTGCTTTCCTTAACTTTCCTCATAATCTCAGTGAGTGACTATGCTGTTCCAGGAGTCCATTACTCCATGGACTGAATTACCCTCTGGGGATCATTAAGTATACAAAAAAAACCTATAGGCAGCCGTGGTCTTCACCTCTATGTTAAACTTTTGTGCCATATCTCTGAACTCACCATTGTTAAACACTCCTCCATTGTCACTGAAGAGTTTCTGTGGTAGACCATACACACTTATCCAAGCATGTAAAAAATGTCTATTTCAGATTACTTCTTTGACTTCAGAATACTGCCAGCACTAAAGCGTGTGAACTGGTCAATAATGTGAAGATACCACACACCTGGTTGAAGTTCATGTAAATCAACAGCAACCGTCTCATTGTACTGTGACGCTAGTGGTAGGCCAACAGCTGGCTTGGGCTTTACTTTGAAATATCTCTGACATACAGTACAGCACATTCATTGACTACACTGGTCAACACCAAATTTATTGTGTACGTTGTTTTTAGCTGATTTAAGACAATTTTGATGTGCTGAATCCAAAAATCACAATAGTTTTGCTCAATCAGGTCAACTTTTTGAATTATGGCCACATATTTTATACGTCTACGTTTTTGTTTACATGTACGGGTATTTTCTCTTTATATGATGCAAAATTCTTTTTTATGTCTTGAAACTCTCTGAATTTTGAACAATGATGACGTAACATTCATTTTACATTTACTTACCTTTATACAGTATAAAGGTAAGTACATGCACCGTACTAAGTAAGTACTGAGCAAGTACAGGTTTTCACTTAGCACCTGATCGAGAGAAACTGATGTCATTTTTGGATTCAGTGGTACAAAATTGTCTTAAATCAATTGAAAAAAAACACAGACAATTTACAAAAAATTATTTTGTAATCCTGTACTATCTTCTGTAAATCGAGCCACACTCAACATCGTTGTTACCTGAGCTGATCAGAAGCCTCTGTAATTTGTCTGCAGAGGCATAACCAAAATGTGAAGTTATAGCAGAATATCATACTTTGCTGCAGGACTCATTTCTTCAGGTAGTGTGAGGATTTCATTCTCAAAATAGTCATCCTCTGTAGTTAAAACATGAGCATGCTGTTGAGTGTCTTCATTTTTGTCATCTACAATATTCACACAATAATGACCAGAGCTTGTGAATTCTAACCTCACTGGCTTGTTGAACATTGTTGCTCTGTCATTTTATATGGCAAGTATTGTTCCTGCTCTTTTCATTGAAGCCTTACTCAAAAGCAGTGGAATGATGGCTGGCACAACTTCAGTTTCAATATGGTATTTGGTCTGTCCCACTTTCGCAGGAATTTTCAGCTTCTCTGTCGAATGCACCATTTGTCCATCACCAAGTCTAAACTGTCTATTGCGATTTCTTTAGGTCATGCAATTGACACTCACTAAATGTAGTGACATAGTTATTCAGCCTTTCTTGTTCACATACAGTCCTTGTGCATGCAGTATCTATAATTGCTGATCCAAAACACTCTTCATTAAGTTTTTGGCTTCACTGGGTGACTCTTTAGTGAAGAGAATGATATTACACTCCTCTACTTCCTCTTTGCTGCTCTCTTTAGTCAACTTCATTTGCACACCTTTGGAGGGACAGTCCTTAACTCAGTGAAAGACCGACTGACAGGCTGCGCACTTTCATCTGTGCCCATATTTATTCAATGGGTTACTCCCAGGCAGTGGTGCTGTCTGCAGCTGCTGCTTCTGTGGCCACATTTTGCCTCCTTAGCGTTTCTGCTCTATCATATAAGCCGTGTCTTCATTAATTCCCATGCTGGAAACTGGCATGTTTCCACTAAATATCCTCTTGAAAGCCGACTTCATTGAGGAATATGTTAGCTCCGTGCACGCCGTGAGTGCTAGCTGACGATCGTTCTCATCCAAACACGTGGTGTCACGCAGCTTAAAAGCTAAAACTGCATTGGGTAACTCCATCTTGTATCTGCACATTCCTGAATAGCACTGCTCAGAGTCAATTACGTAGTCCACCATGGACACTACACAGCCTCTACGTATTTGGTCAAAATGCAAATAGGCTTCATAAATCTGGTTCTTTTCCTCTTTAACGAACAAACTGTCAAGTTTTGCAAACCAAGTTTCCATACCCCTGTCTTTATTCAAGTCATCTACCAGTATTTCCATACCAGTCTCCCTCGCCGTTCCTGACAGCGCCAAAACCACGGCGAGAGCTTGCTTCTGCTTGCCGAGTTCAGTAGCTCTGGTGCAAATTGTAACTTCATTTTTCCCAACTTTCGTAAGGCTTTTTCTCACCGAAGCTTGGGGGATACTCTGTAGTTGGAAACCATCTTCTGCTACCAATGCTTACTTCAAAAAATAACCATGACGGTGAAATAGCAGAATAACGCTGCGTTATTCCACACTGCCATTGCAGGAAAAAAACCACCAACAGGGCCTTCCCCGCCATTACACCAGTAACTTCCTTGTACCACCAAATTAAAAGCATTACAACTTCCTGGAATAACTGGAGAGTACAGACAAAATGCATTAATAACTTAACAATGGTCAAACGTGTAAACTGTATAAGGAAAAAAGTCAAAATTTTACCACAACTGGTTTCAAATTTATTAAAAAAAAATGGTAATTTTTATTAAAAAAATAGACAAAAATTAGCTACAAAATAACCCACAAGTTTATAATAAAATTTCAAATATACAAGAAAAGTCATAATTTTACAAGAGGAAACTACAAATGGTGAAAATGGTTGCAAATTTATATAGATTTACAGAGAAAAGTAGAAAACTATAAGAAAATTTATCTATAAATGCAAGGAATCTGTGTGTGTGTGTGTGTGTGTGTGTGTCTGTTCCTCCTATCTCTCAAACCGTTCGTCAGACTGGCCTCAGATTTTATAAGTGCTTTGCTGAGGTTAGGAAGGTGTGCATCCCTGAGTATTGATCAGTATGGACTGACTCCATACTGATTGGATAATATGCAGCATCATGGCATCAGTAACCACAGCGCTCTGTGAGCAAAACAAGGATGGGAAAAGAGACAAATTTGACTAGAAAAAGATAATACTGAAGATTTAATGCTTAAAAAATTACACCATAAAGTTGCCATGATTGCGTAGGGCGAAAGGATAATTCGGCATGTGTGAAGAAAACTAGGTGCGTGGGGGGGGGGGGGGGTGCCCTGTAGTGTCGCAAAGGACAGCGCTGACACACGGATGAAGCAGCAGCTGAAACTCTTGTTAACCGGGAAGTCTGGGCTTGGCTCCCTGCAAAGGACTGCAATCCGCCGATTTAGCTGCTGCTTCTCCAACACCGGTGTCCAATCAGGCGGGCCATGATCCTTGGTGGGGAGGCACATCCAGCCTGCCCGGTCAGTGGTAGACAGGAGTCTCGACTGCTGCTTCACCCATGTGGTACCACTGTTCTTTGCAGGACCTCGAGTCCCCTCTCCCGCGCGAGAATCTAAAAAATTAATAATAATAATACTGCCATGATTGTGGAGCGGAATGGCCAGATCAATTGCCTATCATATGCACGCTTTGACTAAACCACAACGTGACCAAACAAGAAAGAAAAATGCCCAAATAACAAAATATCATTTTTATTTAAATATTTACAAACGATCAACACTGATCAAACAGTTGGAGCCAAATGGGTCATTCTGCTGTGTATAATAATGGTGGGTGTTTTGTACTTAATACAGCTAAAATATACAGTGGTGTGAAAAAGTGTTTACCCCCTTCCTGATTTATCACTTTTTTCAATGTTTGACACACTTAAATGTTTCAGATCATCAAACAAACTGAAATATTAGACAGAGATAACACAAGTAAACACAAAATGCAGTTTTTAAATGAAGGCGTTTATTATTCAGGGGAAAAAAAATCCATATCGACATGGCCCTGTGTGAAAAAGTGATTGCCCCCCCCCCCTTGTAAAAATATACATGAACTGTGGTTTATCACATCTTTGGAAAGCTGAGCTCAATTTCTCTAGCCACACCCAGGCCTGATTACTGCCATACCTGTTCTCAATCAAGAAATCACTTAAATAGGACCTGCCTGAGTAAGTGAAGCAGACCGAAAGATCCTCAAAAGCTGGACATCATGCTGCGATCCAAAGAAATTCAGGAACAAATGAGAAACAAAGTAAATGACATCTAGCAGTCCTGAAAAGGTTATAAAGTTATTTCTAAAGCTTTGGGACTCCAGTGAACCACAGTGACAGCCATTATCTACAAATGGCGAAAACATGGAGTAGTGGTGAACCTTCCCAGGAGTGGCTGGCCAACTAAAATTACCCCAAGAGCACAGCGACGACTCACCCAAGAGGTCACAAAAGACCCCACAACAACATCCAAAGAACTGCAGGCCTCACTTGCCTCAGTTCATGACTCCACTATAAGAAAGAGAGTGGGAAAAATGGCCTGCATGGCAGAGTTCCAAGAAAAAAACCACTGCTGAGCGAAAAGAACAAAGGCTCGTCTCAGTTTTGCCTGAAAACATCTTGACGATCCCCAAGACTTTTGGGAAAATACTCTGTGGAATGACGAGACAAAAGTTGAACATTTTGGAGGGTGTGTGTCCCATTACATCCAGCATAAAAGTAACACAGCATTTCAGAAAAGGAACACCATGACAACAGTAAAATATGGTGGTGTTAGTGTGATGGTCCGGGGCTGTTTTGCTGCTTCATGACCTGGAAGACTTGCTGTGATAAATGGAACCAGGAATTCTGCTGTCTGCCAAAAAATCCTGAAGGAGAATGTCCGGCCATCTGTTTGTGACCTCAAGCTGAAGCGCACTTGGGCTGTGCAGCAGGACAATGATCGAAAACACACCACTGTGTCCACCTCTGAATGGCTTAAGAAAAACAAAATGAAGACTTTGGAGAGGCCTAGTCAAAGTGCTGACCTGAATCTGATTAAGATGCTGTGGCATGACCTTAAAAAGGCGGTTCATGCTCGAAAACTGTCCGTGGCTGAATTACAACAATTCTGCAAAGACGAGTGGGCCAAAATTCCTCTATAGCGCTGTAAAAGAATCATTGCCAGTTATCGGAAATGCCTGACTGCAGTTGTTGCTGCGAAGGGTTGCCCAACCAGTTATTAGGTTTAGGGGGCAATCACTTTTTCACAAGGGCCATGTAGGGTTGGATTTTTTTTCCTTTAATAATAAACACCTTCATTTAAAAACTGTATTTTGTGCTTACTTGTTATCTTTGTCAAATATTTAAATTCATTTTATGATCCAAAACATTTAGGTGTGAAAAACATACAAAAAAAATGAGAAATCAGAAAGGGGGCAAACACTTTCACACCACTGTAGTTCCACCCACGTAGCCACTACCATACCTGTGTATATTTCGATAATCCTGGGCCATTTATTTTTATTTCCATTTATTTTTTTATTTCAGTCGTGCGTTTAATCGTGTGCTCTGTAACCGTGTTTTTAACTAATCCTTCTCCCCTACTTGATTGCACAGTAGCCTGGTGGAGCACCCACAATTTCATTGTACTGTACTACTGTGACTACAATGACAATAAAGCCTATTCTATTTTAATCTCGTGTTTTAACTTGTTTTTGTATTTTTAAAATTATTTTTATCAACTTCCTTTTATGCCATTTTATTGTACAGTGCTTTGTGACTATATGTCTGTGAAAAGCACTTCATAAATAAACTTTACTTACTTGGCAACTACAGAAAAAACTCCATGCCGGTGTCTCTTTACCTTAGCTGTTGCTAATGGTGCTATGAGATGTGTGTGGTCGTGTTCTGAGTGTTTTTTCTTTTTTCATGCAGCGCTTCTTGCGGGTTGTGTGTCATGTCAAGGTCTTTTGATATATAAACCAAAAAAGGCCCGACATTTGAGCAAACTACTTACTAACTTTTAAAGCTGGCTGCAAATCTCAAGAGACAAGATATGACTTCACTTGACTGGGTGCTAGCTTTGCGCCATCAGGGAGCCGACAAGTAGTGTGAGAGCTTTGCTCAAGAAACAGGAGTATGTGCATTTTAAAAAAACGATATAAACGATAGAGTATTCTATGAAACGATAGATGTTTTTATATCGTTATCTAATAAATATCATCATATCACACAGCCCTACAGTGGATACAAAGTCTACACACCCTTGTTCAAAAGCCACGTTTTTGTGATGTCAAGAAATGAGACCAAGATATATCATTTCTAAACTTTTTCCACTATTAATGTGATCTATAACCTGTACAACCCAATTGGAAAACAAACTGAAATCTTTTAAGGGGAAAAATAAAAAAAATTACAATAATCTGTTTGCATAAATATGCACACCCTTAAACTAATACGTTGTTGCAGCACCTTTTGTTTTTATTACAGCACTCAGTCTTTTGTAGTAGGAGTCTATGAGCATGGCACATCTTGATGTGGCAATATTTGCCCACTCTTCTTTTCAAAAATGCTCCAAATCTGTCAGACTGCGAAGGCATCTCCTGTGCAGAGCCCTCTTCAGATCACCCCACAGATCTTCGATCAGATTCAGGTCCTGACTCTGGCTGGGCCATTCCAAAACCTGAATCTTCTTATGGTGAAGCCATTCTTTTGTTGATTTGGAGGTCTGCTTTGGGTCATTGTCTTGTTGAAAGATGAAGTTCCTCTTCATCTTCAGCTTTCTAGCAGAAGCCTGAAGGTTTTGTGCTAACACTAACTGGTATTTGGAACCGTTCATAATTCCCTCCATATTGACTAAGGCCCTAGTTCCAGCTGAAGAAAAACAGCCCCAAAGCATGATGGTACCACCACCATGCTTCACTGTAGGTATGGTGTTCTTCTGGTGATGAGCAGTGTTGCGGTTTGCGCCAAATATACCTTTTGGAATTATGGCCAAAAAGTTTAACCTTGGTTTCATCAGACCAGAAAACATTTTCCCACATGCGTTTGGGAGATTTCAAATGTGTTTTTGCAAAATATAGCCGGACTTGGATGTTTTTCTTTGTAAGATAAGGCTTCCGCCTTACCACCCTAGATGGGAGATTGTTGTCACGTGTACTAAACAGCCAGTACTTGCCAGAAATGCCTGCAGCTCCTTCAATGTTGCTGTCTGCCTCTTGCCAGCCTCCCTGACCAGTTTTCTTCTCATCTTTTCATCAATTTTGAAGGGATGTCCAGTTCTTGGTAATGTCACTGTTGTGCCATATTTTCTCCACTTGATGACTGTCTTCACTGTGTTCCATAGTGTATTTAATGCCTTGGAAATTCTTTTGTACCCTCCTGATTGATACCTTTGAACAATGAGATCCCTCTGATGCTATGGAAGCTCTCTGTGGACCATGGCTTGTGCTTTAAGATGCGACTACAAAAATGTCAGGAAAAGCCTACTAGAACAGCTGAACTTTATTTGGGGTTACTCAGTGGCACTTTAAATGGTGGCAGGTGTGTGCTGACTCCCATTATCATGAGTTTGAATGTGAGAGGTTAATTCTGAACACAGCCACACCCCCAGTTATAAGCGGGTGTGCATATTTATGCAAAAGCTGAAGAAGATGGATGGATGGATGATTACTACGTTTTTTTTCCCCCCCTTAAAAGATTTCAGTTTGTTTTTCAATTGGGTTGTACAGGTTATAGGTCACATTAATGGTGAAAAAAAGTTTTGAAATGATTTATTTTTGTTTCATTATTTTACATCACAAAAACCTGGCATTTGAACAGGGGTGTGTAGACTTTTTATATCCACGGTAGGTCAGGGTGTAAATCGTCCAAGATGGGTATTAGATACAACTACTGTATTGTTTTGAAAAGCCTACATTTAGAAGACTTATGGAAAATCTGACCTCTGCCCCTTGACCTCAAGGTCATCCGATGAGAGTGAAATTGCAATATGTGCATCATCAGAGTATGTCAAACCATGGTACCAAGTTTCAAAACAATTGGAACCAAACTGTAAGAGGAGTTGATTTCACAACACAGTTACTGTGTCTGAAGTGAAATAAGAGGTCATCGATCAGGGGCCACAACTCCTGCAAAAATCATCCAATCAGAACCAAATTGCTACATACACATCATCAGTGTATATCAAACAATGGTACCAAGTTTCAAAACAATCCTAACAAAACTAGGAGGAGTTGAGTTCACAAAAGTGGGACAGACAGATGGATGGACTGACCGACCCATAACCGACCAACCCAAAACATAATCCCCTTAAAGGACCAACCCATAACATAATCATAATCCCCTCTGGGTCAAAGCCCAAAGGGCTATCTGACCCCTTTGGGCTTTGACTGGTGGGGGATAACTGCACAATTATGTTATTTTAGCAATCACAAAACCATACATGCTAATCTTGGGTGTAATTTTTCCATGTTTTCTTTAAATATATACAGTACAAACAGTATGTACAGTGTATATACACCAACACAAGAAAAAAAATATTGTATACATACTGGTAAAACCTCAAGACATTACTTATTCTGGGAAAGATTAATTCAGTACTAATCTGTAACCTACATCACACGTACCACTAAGGCTGTCACGGTTGAGGAATTTCCCCTGCAGTGACGGTAGACAGCTCAACAGTGCAACATGCAATATTATTGCAAATGTTTTTAGTACCCTGTGGTCTCCTAATTTAGACAGGGTTCATAACTTATGTGGCAAATGATGGAAGCTATGTTGAGAAACTCGCTGCAGCTCTGCTCTTTGTGTGTGTGTGACAATTGTCCCGAGCTCAGGTCTTCCTACAGTCATGAACTGCTGATTCTGTTTAAAAAAAAAAGAAAAAAAAAAAGATTATTTTCATAAAGCAGTGGCGGTAACTCCAGTATTTCAGCTACAGGGTGTGTGGACTGGTTGGAGACGGCTGCGACATTCAGCTAATTTCAACAGGACAGACTCCATGCAGGACCCCACATGGCTCTTGCCTCAGTGTCTCTCCATAGTGATTTTTGGACAATGCCGCTGTCCCAAAAATCATGTTCAGCAAACAAGCAATTCACTATGCAGTAGTTGTTTCACTCTCAGACCTTAATCGTCAGGATCATAAACGCTCCACTCAGAAGGAGCCCATCTACCCATTATTTTATTAAATTTAGGATATTTTCTCACCTGGTCCCCCCTCCCCCCATCTGCCACAAGCAATCTGATCTCACCAAAAGTAGTACAAATAACACACGTTATGCCCTGCAAACACGGTCCTGGTAATAAAAATACGCTTAACATTTAACAATTTATTTAATATTCAATAGGTGCACATAAGTGAACAACATGATTTACCCACACACACAAAAAAAGTGAACCCTGCGGTTGTTGCGGTTGCTCGTTATCCTCCGCGGTAGGTTTGTCATAGCATGGTACTACATAATCGCGATTATCGCGACAGCCCTACGTACCACCTTCCCAAACTCCAGCTCTTCTATGGTCATGCATGGATGCAAGCCTTGCTAACTTCATGACAGCTCTGTGCGCAGCTCAAGGAGTGGAGGACAAGCAGGTTGGTAAAACCTCACCTATTGCTGTCATCGGCCAAAAAAAATAAGATCATATTTAAACAGACGTTTTTAGTTGGGTTTTTTGAGTTAAAAAATATATTAAACTCGCACCAATATTCTACTACTAATAATAATAAGCCAAGATTACCTTCACAAATGAAGGTGGTGCTGTTTGGAAATCAGGTGCGGGTGCACTTTTCAGACTGTCTAACACACTGCAGTCTTTCATTTTATCCCATGCTACCGTGTCAAGAGAGGTTTCAACTCATGTTCATCATATGCCATGTTGCCAGAAATTCCTGCAGCTCCTTCAATGTTGCTGTCGGCCCCTTGGCAGCCTCCCTGACCAGTTTTCTTCTCATCTTTTTTATCAATTTTGGAGGGATGTCCAATTCTTGGTAATGTCACTGTTGTGCCATATTTTCTCCACTTGATGACTGTCTTCACTGTGTTCCATAGTATATTTAATACCTTGGAAATTCTTTTGTACCTTTCTCCTGACTGATACTGTTGAAAAATGAGATCCCTACCACTACCGGAGTGGTGGCTCAGTTGGTAGAGCGTCTGCCCCACACCCGGGAGGCAGGGGTTCAAATCCCGGCCGGGTCATGCCGAAGACCATATAAAAGTGGAACTTCCTGCCGTCCAGCTTGGTGCTCAGCAAAAATGGAATGGAGGAGGGAAATTTGTGGCGGCGCCTTGCATGGCAGCGGCCCTCTGATTCTACACTTGGGGTGTGTGTGATTAACACAGTAGATAGGTAAAACACAATCTCGTTCTACTGTACATGATTGGTTGTACAGTTGAATGACAATAAAGGGTGATTTAATTTGATTTAATTAATTTTTAATCCCTCTGATGCTTTGGAAGGTCTCTGCAGACTAGGGGTGGGTTCAAAAGATCAATATATCGATATGGATCGATACATGCTTGACTGAGCCGATATCGATCCACAAAATCCGCGGATCGATCTTTTAATATTAATATGTTTTAATATAATATTTTTACGTTTGTGAACGTTTGCCGAGTATAATCGGGTCGAAACCGGGTCAGTGAGCCGGCCGAGAACCATAAACAACTGACGCGCTAACGGAGCTAGCAAGCTAACGGATATGCTAGTTCTTCTTCTGTGGTGTTAAAACGGTTCTCATCCGGCAAGAGTGTCCTGCCGCGCGTGCTCTTTCGTGTTTACACGAGCGGCGATATTAACGTGCGTCTCTTAATTTAGCAACAAAAGTCACCGTAAAGATTGTCCTCAACAGCTTCTGAATATTTTTCATAAATAAAACTTCTGTGTTCCCTGCGGCGCGTGCACACGTCTTTTGTGTTTACATGACGCGGAGTTAATAACGTGAGTTTCTTAATTTAGCAGCAAAAGTCACCGTATAGACTGTCCTCAACAGCTTCTGAATATTTTTCATAAAGCGGGGATAAACGGACTTTTACTCCATGCAGCGCTGTGTTGGAACATCAAGTTGACGACTGATAAAGGGAAAATGCGGAGACTGAAACCCGTGAAGCAGAGGGAGACTTGGAGCTGCTGAGACTGTAAGTATATTTGTTTGTTTTAACGTTTATGTCGTCAATTAATAATTTATCTGGCATGATGATGGTTTCTTTTACAAACTATGGACACAGAGAGAACTGTTGGTTAAGCGCTGTGAATAAATGCAGAATTAAGGTATATTTTATGAGATTATGGACTTCTGCCACTTAAGCGATGTGAAGAGAATAAATCACAATAAAATTAATAAAGGCTGCAGTACAACAAGCTATTTTTACTCAGTAGAACTAAATTGAAATGAACAAACCTTCTCAGGAAATGAACTGAAACCCTTTTCCAACATTGAAAGTTAATTTGTAGTTAAAATATAAAAAAAAACCCTAAATTATTAAACCCTACTGTGGTGTGGGGATCTAAAAATATGAATGTTAATTTTACTGTGAAATCTATTCTTTTTATCTGCCTTCAGATGTGTGAAGACTGGAAGCTTCATCCTCACGGAGACCTTCTGAAGGTCAGAGGTCGTCAGTGGAGGAGCATCCCTGCTTCATGTGGATTTCAGCACAGAAGAAGACCTTCAAATTCAAGATTCAAGGAGGTGCTGCCATCACTTTCTCCACACTAACATGCATTCAATGCAATTTAGTTGTTGGAATGACAAATTCTTTTATTTCTTTTTTAAAGTTCTCAGCAAGAATACAATATTGGTCTTTTTTTTTTTTTTACAATTTTACTGAGCATTTAATTCTAAATAAATCACTGTTTAACAAGAAATTTTTGGCAATCCTGTACTTTTCTTGTGGTGTTACATAGAATAGCATCACTGTAAACTATGGAAAAGCAGCTGCTTTAAAATTTGTACTTCCTCACAACTTTGAGTGCAAAAAAACTCTAAAAGTGCCATAACTTTTTGGAAAAGCTCCCACAAATCCAGGCTTTTTGGGCCACAACAATCACAAAAACAGCTGACAAAATCCTGGAGGGACTGAAATACAGTGAGATTATGAATGCATGGTTCATGCATTGAATTTGTTTACTTACTCTGGGTGGTGAACTTGACACGACACACCCTTTGCACTAAAGAAAGCACCTGTGAGCACTTTATGAAATGATAAGTTAAATAATAAAAAGTGCATTATTGTAACTGATTTTGGGTCAGTTCTATATGTGATAATTTATGTATTAACAAAGTTAGAAGATTCTTGGTACAATTTGCAGCATTAGGTCTCGAAGATTTTTGTTTCATGGGAAGTAAAATGGCTATTAAAATGGTAATTCCCCAGATCGAATCGGGATTGAATCGGAATCGAATCGAATCGATTCAGAATCTCAAGAATCGGAATCGAATCGATTCTGGAAATTAGGGATCGTTCCCAGCCCTACTGCAGACCATGGCTTGTGCTGTAGGATGTGACCACAAAAATGTCAGGACAAGCCTACT
The DNA here is from genome assembly GCA_020510985.1 of Pholidichthys leucotaenia. Lineage (NCBI taxonomy): Eukaryota > Metazoa > Chordata > Actinopteri > Cichliformes > Pholidichthyidae > Pholidichthys > Pholidichthys leucotaenia. The sequence goes on along the minus strand of CM035847.1, from coordinate 197,711,432 downwards.
AGAACAGCTGAACTTTATTTGGGGTTAATCAGAGGCACTTTAAGTGGTGGCAGATGTGTGGCGACTCCCATTATCATGAGTTTGAATGTGACTGGTTAATTCTACATACACTTCTGCAATTATCCCGCGGTAGCGACAGCATCATGGCGTTTTTTGACAACGGCAACATGTGACGTCATGACGCATGCCATTTAATTTAAAAAAAAAAAAAAAAAAAAAAAAAAAAAAACACGTTAGCGTACCCGCAGCATCGATAGGAGGAATTGATAACATCAGCGACGCACGATTCTGGGGGCTTGAAAAATTTAGAACTGGTTCCCAACTCCTATCCCTAATTGCGTTGCGGGGATATGCGTAACCAGGTGGCGTTACAGAAAATATGTGATATTATGGAAACCCAATAGTCAAAGACCTCTGTCCCGAGGGAAACGCACTGATTTGTCCTGCTGCTGGGAACACACAGGCTGCACCTGACTGGTCACCGGATTCAGTCAAGTCTTTCACAGACTGAAACTCCCGGACAACATGGCGGACTACAACTCTCATATCTTTAAAACAAACTAGTGAAAATTGTTTTTGACATCACTTTGTGTGAGAAATAGTCCATCCATCCATCCATCTTCTGCCACTTAATCCCTTCCGGGTCATGGAGGGGCTGGAGCCTATCCCAGCGTGTTTGGGCGAGAGGCAGGGTACACCTTGAACAGATCGCCAGTCCATTGCAAGGCCAACACAGAGAGACAGACAACCATTCACTCTCACATTCATACCTCAGGACAACACAGAATCCCCAGTTGATGCCAATTAATCCAACATGCATGTCTTTGGCCTGTGGGAGGAAACTGGAGTACCTGGAGAAAATCCACGCAGACATGGGAAGAACGTGCAAACTCCACACAGAAGGGCCACCAATGGTCAGGGGGTGGGATCGAACTCACAATGGTCTGGGGTGCAGGGTTTCCTCTGGTTACATTTCTCGGTGGCGGCCCGCCTCACCATAAAATTTACCACCACGCCAAGAAGGAGAAATGAATTTAAGAAAAATATATGAATCAATGACTTTCCGCAAGCGTCCACACGAACAACGCGCGTGGCCGTCATCCACGCAGAGTTTACAAGCGCCCTGCACACGCGAGCTTTCCAGTCAGTCAGCAGGTAGCGTCTCGCAAGCGACAGCAGCATCTTCGTGGAAAAGCAGTGAAAACTGGGAAGTCTAACAGCAGAAATGGACTCTACTCGAAGAGAAACTTTGTGACGAAGTCCACCATTTCTTTGTTGGTGAAAATCCTGGCGCGTCATCGCCTTGGTGCTACCTATCGAGTGGGAGTGAAACTACAAATGATGGTTGTGTGCATGCGTCAAGGCTTGGCCTGGGTAGATGAAAAAAGTGAGCATATACAGCACCGCGTGCGTGCCGGGCTTGTCCAAAGCGTATGCGGACCAAGGCGGACTAGAGGGGAAATGCAGCATGAATAAGGCTTGACTGTTCGACAGAAACATTAGTTTATTAAAGTACTTTAAACGCAGAAAAAAAAAAAAAATCAGAAGAGGTATGTAAGCACTGGAGGCATTTATCGTGGTTTTAACTCGCTGGAAATGGGAGCAATAACAGAAGAGTTGCTTAGCTAAGAGATGTGGTTAGAATTCATATGCAGCCGGCTTCATATGAAGGGAAAGGCAAGGGGGACTACTGAATTGCTGAGGATATATTTCACCAGCCACTACAATATTAAGTTATGCTCCCAATTATGTACCCAGCAAGTTAAGATGACTGAAATTCACAAAGTCATTGACTTTAATCTGTCAACAGCCTTCACACAAACTAAACGTGCCAGCATTTGGATTTCAAAATAAGGGAGGTTTTTCTTGGCGGTGAGGAGATTTCTAAAAAAAAACCAAAACTATAAATATATAGAAATATTATAACAGAAATAACGGCATCCTTGGTCATTTAGGTTAATTTAAATCATTAAATACAATTTTAGTAATTTTTTTTTCTTTGAAATCAGAGTTAAATTATTACTCTGACTGCAAAGTTATGGTCAAAAACAAACTGTTATAAGGAAAAAGTAAAAAAAAAAAAAAATACCACAGTCTGTTTCAAATTTATTTAAAAAACAGTAATTTTATTTTAAAAAACAGACAAAAATAAGTCATAAAATAATCCACAAATTTATAATAAAGTTTCAAATGTACAAGAAAAGTCAATTTTATAAGAGGAAATTACAAATTTAAGGAAAATGTTTTCAAATTTAGATTATTTTACAGAGAAAAGTAGAAAACTATAAGAAAACGTATAAATTTTGGAGAAAAACTCAAACCTTCAAGACTGAAGTCATTACTCAAGTTTTAAGTGGGTGATTTTTGTACCCTTAACTAGAAATTTTTGGTTGTCTCCTTTAATTTACATGGCACTTGATATTTTCTAACCTGTTTGTATACCACCATAGACAGAGAGAGAAGCTGAATTAGACAGAGCTCAGAGAGGGCAAGATTAGACAGAAGAGAGGAGTCGAGGAGAGGAAAGTGTTTAGGCAGAGGGTCCAGGAGAGGTGAGAGCAGAGGAGGGAGAGAAGGATGACACCAGTAAAAAGTCCAAATACAGGATGTCTGGGTGGGACCCCAAATGGCCCAATATTCCAACATTCAATCCTTGGTTGTACAATACTTCAAATGCTAAGTTCCATATGCACGACAGTGGCTCAGGAGGTAAAGCGGGTCGTCCAATAACCGGATGGTTGGCGGTTCGTATCCCACTCTCCCCAGATATCCTGCTGTTGTGTCCCTGGGCAAGACACTTTACCCACCTTGCCTCCAGTGTCCATAACACTGGGTATGAATGTGTATAAATGTTTGGTGGTGGCCGGAGAGGCCATTGGCCCGGATTGGCAGCCACGTTTCCATCAGCCTGCCCCAGGGCAGTTGTGGCTACAGTAGTAGCTTGCCACTACCATTGTCTGTCTGGAGTAAATGAATATGTATCTGTAAAAAGCATCTGAGTGTCTCTGATAATGCGCTATATAAATTTGATGCATTATTATTATTATATGCAAAGTTACTGTGCAAAATTAAAAAAAAGAAAAATAGTATAAAATTAACATATTCATACATGTGTTTTCTGCCTCCCCCCTTCCCCAGAAAAATATGTTGCCACCGCACCAAGGTCTTCAAGCGAGAGGGAACAGTGTTTCCTCTGGTAACATTTCCATGTGGCGAGTCACCACGCTTATGATATATTAATTTCAGAAAAAAAAATATGAAAGAATGATGCTCCGCAAGCGCGCGCACATCAACAATGTGCGTGACTGTCATCTTCGCAGAAGCACCCTGCCCGTTCAGCACCTGTGTGACTATTTCAGCAGTCAGTGTCTCTCTTGCGTTGCTGTCCGAGAGAAAGCATGAGCTTATTAAAGTATTTTAAACGTGGAAAAAAGCACAAGAGGTATGTAAGCAGTGGAGGCATTTATGGTGGTTTTAACCCACTGGTAACGGTAACAATAATGGAAGAGTCACTTAGCTAACAGGTGTTGCTAGGATTCATTGCAGGGAAAGGCAAGAGTGACTGATTAATTGCAGAGGATTTACTTCACTTAATGAATGTATATTCATTATTATGTACCTGGCAAGTTAAGATGATCAAAATTCACTTAGTCAATGACTTTAATCCATCGTGCCAACATTTGGATTTCAAAGTAAGGGAGGGAGGGAGGGAGGGAGGGAGGGAGGGATGGATAGATGTACTTTATTGATCCCAAACTGGGAAATCACATTATCATTTGGTTTATTTATTATTATTGTTGGTTAGCATTCTAAAAAAATTATAACTATATAGAAATATTCCACTGTGGAAGGCGTATCAGTGGGATTGAGGAGATCCTCGAAGTATTCCTTCCACCGCCCGACGATGTCCCCAGTCGAAGTCAACAGTGTCCCATCCGCACCATACACAGTGTGGACGGGGAGCTGCTTTCCCCTCCTGAGCCGCCGGACAGTTTGCCAGAATCTCTTTGAGGCCGACCGAAAGTCTTGTTCCATGGACTCACCGAACTCCTCCCATACCCAGGTTTTTGCTTCAGCAACCACCCGAACTGCACTCCGCTTGGCCTACCGGTACACCTCAGCTGCTTCGAGAGTCCCACAAGCCAACCAAGCTTGATAGGACTCCTTCTTCAGCTTAATGGCCCCCCTCACCACTGGTGTCCACCACTTGGTTCGGGGATTGCCACCACGAGATGCACCGACCACCTTGCGGCCGCAGCTCTGGGCCGCCGCTTCAACAACAGAGGTGGAGAACATGGCCCATTCAGACTCCATGTCTCCAGACTCCCTCGGAATGTGGTTGAAGTTCTTCCGGAGGTGGGAGTTGAAGACCTCCCGGACAGGGGCCTCAGCCAGACGCTTGACACGCCTCTGCAACACTGCGTGGAGGTCGGAGGCAGTGCCTTTGGCATGGCAAACCGGGGTGGTGGTTCCTCTCTTTAAAAAAGGGGACCTGAGGGTGTGCTCCAACTTTAGAGGGATCACACTCCTCAGCCTCCCTGGGAAGGTCTATGCCAAGGTACTGGAGAGGAGAGTCCGGCCGTTGGTCGAACCTCGGATTCAGGAGGAGCAATGTGGTTTTCGTCCTGGCCGTGGCACATTGGACCAGCTCTTTACCCTCTCGAGAATTCTCGAGGGTTCGTGGGAGTTTGCCCAACCAGTTTACATGTGTTTTGTGGACTTGGAGAAGGCATTTGACCGCGTCCCTCGTGGATTTTTGTGGGGGGTGCTTCGGGAGTATGGGGTATCGGGCTTGTTGTTACGAGCTATTCGGTCTCTGTACGACCATTGTGAGAGTTTGGTTCGTATTGCCAACACTCGGTCGGAGTCATTCCCAGTGAGCGTTGGACTCCGCCAGGGCTGCCCTTTGTCACCGATCCTGTTCATAATTTTTATGGACAGGATTTCTAGGCGCAGCCAGGGAATGGAGGGTGTCATGCTTGGTGACCACAGGATCTCATCTCTGTTGTTTGCAGATGATGTTGTCCTGTTGGCTTCATCCAGCTATGACCTACAGCTCTTGCTGGGACGGTTTGCCGCTGAGTGTGAAGCGGCTGGGATGAGAATCAGCACCTCCAAGTCCGAGTCCATGGTCCTCAGCCGGAAAAAGGTGGATTGTCCTCTCCAGGTTGGGGACAGGCTCCTGCCCCAAGTGGAGGAGTTTAAGTATCTTGGGGTCTTGTTCACGAGTGAGGGGAGAATGGAGCGAGAGATCGACAGACAGATTGAAGCAGCATCTGCAGTGATGCGGACGTTGTACCGGTCTGTTGTGGTGAAGAGGGAGCTTATTTCTAAGGCAAAGCTGTCGATTTACCAGTCAATCTACGTTCCTACTCTCACTTATGGTCACGAGCTTTGGGTAATGACCGAAAGAACGAGATCGCGGATACAAGTGGCTGAAATGAGCTTTCTCCGTAGGATTGCTGGACTCACCCTCAGAGATAGGGTGAGGAGCTCAGTCATCCGGGAGAGGCTCAGAGTAGAACCGCTGCTCCTCCACATTGAAAGGAGTCAGTTGAGGTGGTATGGGCATCTGATTAGGATGCCTCCTGGACGCCTCCCACTTGAGGTGTTTCAGGCACGTCCCACTGGGAGGAGACCCCGGGGCAGACCCAGGACTCGCTGGAGAGACTATGCCTCCCAGCTGGTCTGGGAATGCCTTGGTATCCCCTCTGAAGAGCTGGAGCAGGTGGCTGGGGAGAGGGAAGTCTGGGCTTCTCTGCTTGAACTGCTGCCTCCGCGACCTGGACCTCCGGAAAAGCGGTAAAAGATGGATGGATGGATGGATAGAAATATTATAATAGAAATAATTGCATCTTTTGTCATTTTAGTTGATTTATTTCCTTAAATACAATTTAAATAATTATATTTCTTTGAATTCAGAGTAAAAATTATTTTTTTGTTCTGGCTCTGCAAAATTATGGTCAAAAGTTTAAATTGTATGAGGAAAAAAGTAAAAATTTTGCCACATTCGGTTTCAAATTTATTAAAAAAAAAAAACAGAACAGTAATTTTATAATAATCAGCCACTGTCCATCAGACAGGCCTCTCCACTGTCCAGTTTTAAAACTCCTCTGAAAACCTATTTTTATTCTCTGGCTTTTAACCCAGTTTGAGACATTGATTTTATTTGTTCTTATTATCTCTATTATATGACTATTGTTTTTTTTTTGTGCCGTTTTGTACTTTAGCTGTATTTTATTGTTTTTGTTTTTATATTTTATTTATGGTTGATGTACAGCACTTTGTGTCAGCTGCCGTTCTTTTTAAAGTGCTTTATAAATAAAGTTGGATTGGATTAAAAAAAGAAAAATTAGCCATAAAATAATCCACAAATTTATAATAGTCTCAACTGTACAAGAAAAGTCATAATTTTACAAGAGGAAATTACAAATTTGAAAAAAATGGTTGCAAATTTAGATAAATTTACAGAAAAATGTAGAAAACTATAAGAAAATTGTTGTAAATTTTGGAGAAAATCTCAAACCTTCAAGACTGAAGTCATTACTCAAGTTTTTAAGTAGGTGTTCTTTGTACCCTTAACTAGAAATTTTTGGTTGTCTAATTTTAATTATTAATTTCAAAGCACTGCTTTTACGTGAGTAGAATTTCTGGCTATTATACCCACCTCTGATCATATAATATATGTATGCATGAGTAAATTACTATGATTAATGTTTTTTTTTTTCCCTTTCCGACTCCTTGCCAATGGAAAAAAAACACTAGAATAAAACACACATTTTTGTTATTTATGTAAACCATGACAAAAAAAGTCCTGCAGGACAAAACGTGACACTTGGTATTTTCTAACCTGTTTGTATACCACCATAGACACAGAGAGAACCTGAATTAGACAGGGCTAGTGCTCTCAGAGAGGGAAAGATGAGACAAAAGAGAGGAGCCACGGAGAGGAAAGTGTTCAGGCAGAGGGTCCAGGAGAGGCGAGAGCAGAGGGAGGAGAGAAGGATGACACCAGTAAAAAGTCCAAACACAGGACATCTGGGTGGGATCCCAGCTGGCCTACTATTCCAACATTCAAGCCTTGGTTGTACAATACTTCAAATGGTAAGTTCCATTTTGCAATGTTACTGTGCAAAATAAAAAAAAATAAAAAAATAGTGTAAAATTAGCATATTCCGGTTACAATCATGTCATGTGCTTTCTCCCCCCCCGGAAAAATATGTTACCACCGCGCCAAGGTCTTTAAGTCAGAGGAAACACTAGGGGTGAGATTGAGCCCGTGATCTCCTTGCTATGCTGCCATAGTGCTAACCACTGTGCCACTGAGCTGCGAGAAATAATAGGTTCAGTTAATGAATCCGTCATTATGTGACATAAAAAAAATCACTGGTTTAAATGTTCAGAACAAGATCGTTGCCTCTGAGGCATGCCGGCATGCGGAACTCGTGCAGAAATTTTAAAAATTTCAATGTTATGCAAATGAGCGATAAGGGGAAGTACAGGCTACTCGACACATTGCAGTTTGAATTTCACCACAATGGAGCCAAATGCTTTCCATTGCGTTTCCAATAGAGAATGGGCATTAACGTCATGCCGCGCTGCATTCTGGGCCGTCATCGCCATTTTGTGAGTCAGATGTCTTTGTTTACCTGTAGTTCACTGCAGCTGCTAACATGAACAGACATACTTGCAATGGAACGGCGCAAACAAAATTAAAATTCCTTATTCAGAGAAGATGAATAAGGAAGCAAAGGAGCGCTACCTTGAAAAAATTTAAGAAATAAATCGGATTGATCCATATGAGCACAAGAAGTGGACCACGGATCTCGACCAACTGCCTGGAGTCACGTTGTGCTTCAGGTAAGAAGTCATTGTTTCGACAAAGTCAAAATACGTCAAGATTAGTGTCTAGCATAACCCCAAAATTATTTCTAACATATGAGTAACGCTCTTTGAACCCATGTGTAACTTACTGAACAGGTTTCTAACTTACAGCTACCACATAATGGTGTATTTGCAGTGGAGGTGTATCAATCAGCTGATCCCGTTAGTGCACTGAAAAAAATAACTGCTATCATTAGCTGCTATAAAAACATCCTAAATCAGGGCAGTGACATTTTCATAGTCACCTGAAAGAGGAGAATCTGCTTAATTTAACAATACCAAACATTCTATGGACTTCAGTCCCCCAGCTGACATTAAATCCATGCATAATGAAGGCAACAAGTAATCACAACTTCAAGAAAAAAAAAAAATCAAACAAAATCAGCAATACCGAAAAGCTCCCATTAAAAAAAAAAAAAAAAAAACTGCTCCAGATTAGCAAGAGAAATTGGGAATAGCAGACATGATGTGGGGAAATTATTTGATTTTGCCTTGTGTATTTTTACACATTATTGATAGATGACAGAGAGCCTGGCTGAGGTGCAGCCAAAGCGCAATTTGTTTATATTTTAGCTACGTTGAAAACTCGCGTTTGATTGGTCTGGAGTTATTTTTTCTGCAAAAACATATGTCTTTAGAAAGTACGACTTCTAAGCTTTCCAATGATACCAGGCACTCATGGGGGTATCATGGGAAAGAGTCATGATTTGTGATTTCTTGTGCCTGCAGCTCATAATAATGCGGTGTGCGTTCCGACTCATTTTGCCAGCACGGGTCACATTTTGCTCTGAAACACTCCACTCACTGAAATAAATTACATCAAACTGGTAATAAAATACACATCCCTCCAAGCTTTGGTTGTTAAATATTGATCATGGTGTACTTTTAAGCCGATTGTGATCGGCTGGTGAGAGAGAGGTGTGCAGCTGATGAGCGCTGCGGCGCTCGGAAAGTTAAACTTTTTTCAGCTTTCAGCGCCATGAGGACAGCGCTGACTGCTGACAGCGTTTTTGCACTGAGCGCACCAACTGCATTAAACGCTGGACTACATAGAAAATGAATAGAAAAGTTGCCCACAGCAGAAAAAAAAACGCATTTGATGGACACGCAGCCTAACCGCATTTATTGTTCACTACTAAGCACAGACAGGCTGAACTGTTTTCCCACAATTCCTTGCAGTTTTTCCATCAGGTGATGTCATGCGCCCATTCCCTATACACAATGAATGGGAAGCGGAAAAACAACGGATCCAGTGGACAAGTACCATAACATCTTTTTATATCTACCACATATTTTTAAAGGTGCATTAACAACTTACAGTTCATCTCTTTGCCTTTGTGACAACACCATAGTGATGGGGCAGTGTGGGAGGGATCAGTTGGTAAGAAGTTGAATCTTGTCAAGCTGCAACACTCTCCTCAGTCAGGAGGGGAGCTATGCTGATCCAAGAAATATGGGTGAAAACTGGTTGCGTATTCCAACAGTAGTCAGTTCTCCCCAAACAAAGACTCCAAATGAGCGGAGGAATCTGCCTCCCTCACCTGACTGACTACAGGGACAAGAGATGTGGAGTGCCTGCAGACCAGTCACCAGCTCAGTCTACACTGCATCTGTAAAGAAAAAAAGGAAAGTCAACATTAGGTATGCATGACAAATAACATGAAGAATAGGTGGGGATAAAAATGTTGACTGTATGAAGGTTTGCATTATCTTCTGCATAAATTACATGACTTCAAAACAAACAAAAGAAACTGTACATTCTGATAGGTAGAAATTGATATTCCAGTCGAAAGGCTTTGACACCACTCATTACAAAACAAGTTAAGAAAAAACGTACATCACGAGAAGAAACAAGGACAGAATTATGAGCATCCCCCCCATGAATTTTTTTTTTTTTATTTAAGTTTTTGTAAAGGGTATACATGTCATTACAGCATTGCATTGTTTACATTTTCATCACATATTCCCCCTTTTTTTGTTTTTTGACATTGGAAAAAAATTATTACAACACCCTTTTTTTTTAAGTGAAAGAAAAAGAGAAATTGACAGAAGAACAAAAAACAAAAAAAAAAAACAAAAAACAAAAGAGCAGAAAAATAAAAGAGCATCTGGGTAGTGTTGGAGCAAAGAGAGGCGCCATTATTGAAATGGTGTTTGTCAAAGATTAGATCTGATGGAAGACACATATGCATTCCAGGGTTGCCAAAAGTTCAAGAACCCATCCTTGTCCTGTTTCAGTGCAAATGTCAACTTTTCCATCAAATAAATGTCCTGAATCACGTTAATCCAATCTTCAGGTGTTGGACAGTCTTTCAACATCCATTTTTTTGTTAGAGCTTTTTTACTTGCCAACATTAAAACAGTGAATAAGTATTTTTCTCCTCGTCTTTCCAGTGATTCCAGTAGTAAACCCAAATACAAAGTTACAAAAGAAAAGGGAACTGTTACTTCGAATATTTTCCCCAATATTGTCTGTACATTGGTCCAATATTGGTAGATAACTGGGCATGACCAAAACACATGAAAATGATTTGCAGTCTTTTCACCACACAAGTGCCAACAATTCAACCCCTTACGAGTAAATTTGTTTTGTGCAGGTGTTCTGAAAAATCTTACCAAATTTTTCCATCCAAATTCTCTCCACAGCAGGGATGAGGTACTTTTCCATTGTTGTTTATTTAGCTTTTCCCATATTTCCCAGTTGTAAAGTGAAATTCCCCTCTTTTTCCCATCTCTCTTTTATATATGATGTGTCGTCTCCTTTTAAGTCTTGAAGACCATGGTATATTTTAGAAATGTATCTGATCCCTGGGATCCCTTTATATGCCATTAAGAAAACCTTCAGAACACCTGACTGGGCCCTTTCCAAATCCTCCTTTTTAAGTATTTTGTTTATGTGGTGTCTAGGCTGAAAGAACCTGTAAAGGTCTTGATTTACTAGACCTTGTTTTTTCAAATCTTCAAAACTTCTTAAAGTTTGCCCTTTAAAAAAATCGTAATATTTTATCAGTCCGTTCTCTTTCCACTTTTTAAATCTAGTGTCTGTTTTATTAGGAGTAAAGTCTTGATCATAGGAAATCCATTGCAATAATCGATAGGGTTCTTTAGTTTGATTCTCTCTGACTATCTTAAACCAAATTTTTAGCGAGGTCTCTATCCACGGGTTAATGTTATTCAAAAGTTTAGGTAAGGCACTGTTCCCTATAATCGCCTGTAAGGGAATGTCACTTGTTATTTGGCATTCTATCTCCTTCCATTGTGCAGTGTAGAATGGGTTACATATCTCTACCAAAGTTTTAATTTGTGCGGCTTTAAAATAGTCCCTGATATTTGGCAGCGCAAGCCCACCTTTGTCTTTGTTTAGCTGTAGGGTTCTATATCTGATTCTAGGTCTCTTGCCCTGCCATATGAATCTTGAGATCCTTCTGTCCAGTTCTTGCCATGTTTTTTTGGGAGGTTCTACCGGTATTGTTTGGAAAAGGTATAGAAGACGTGGAAGTACAGTGATCCCTCGCTACTTCGCGCTTCACCTTTCGCGCCCTCAGTGCATCGTGGATTTTTCAAAAATATTCATCAAAAATTCAAAGTTGAGAAAAAATGGGCGGGCGCTAGCAGAAGGCAGGGAGACTACATTAGAACATCAGGTATCAACACGGAGAGCCCGCACAACTCAAAATCCACCTCTCTGTTCGCTGTTCTCGTGTTGGCTCGGCTCGGGAATCTCGCAAGCTGATTGGCCGAGACGTTTTTTTTTTTCCAAAACTTTGAGAACAAAGTGAAAGTACAGAATTATGACAAAGCGCCCATACCCAGCGAAGGAAGACCGCATTCATTGTTCTTTATCGCTCGTGTTGCTTAGTCTCGCCGCGTGGAACTTTTCGCTGTTCTCTTGTGCCTTTTTGTGCGAAACAGTCTTCCCGTCGAGCCACTACGCCGCCTCCTGCAGCTTCTCCAGCTGCCCTCGACGATCCTGCGCCTCTAGCACCTGACGATGAGGCGTCACCTGAAGAGCAGTAAAGCTCTCATTAACCTGTGCAGTAAATCATCTTCATCTTGAGTTACGTATCTTGTTATAAGAATAAAAGAGTTCTAAAAACATATTTATGTACACTTTATTTACATCTACGTATGTATGTACACTTACACACACACACACACACGTATCATATGAGAGAGAGAGTGAGAGAATGAACGTACGTATTATTTATGGGTGACGTCATTAGGGGTGACGCTACTTCGCGGTTTTTCACTTTTCGCGGTCGGTTCTGGAACCCATTAACCGCGATAAGTGAGGGATCACTGTATATTCATTTTGACTGCTTCAATTCTTTGTGCAGTACCCAAGAATGGTATTATATTCCATCTTGCTAGATCAGATTTTATTTTTGCCACCAGTGGATCATAGTTTAGTGTTACAATTTTGTTGAGTTGTTTCGGGATATTGACCCCCAGATATTTCATAGATTCCATCTCCCAGTTAGTTTTGAGTTTGCTTAGTAAATATTGATTTGGGTCATAGTTGAATGTTAAAATTTGGGTTTTATGCATGTTTAATTCGTACCCCGATAACTCTCCATACTCTGAAAAAACTGAGATTAGTTCTGGAAAAGAGGTGTCCGGCTGCCCCAGGTATACTAAAATGTCATCAGCAAAGAGTGCTATTTTATGTTCCTTCTGACCAAGTGGAATACCTTGAATTTTTTGATTCTGTCTTATCCATTGGCTCAGAGGTTCTATGAAGATTGCAAAGAGCAGTGGAGACATGGGGCAGCCCTGACGACATCCTCTTTCCAGTTCAAAAGATGATGATAATTTACCGTTAATCCTTATTTTAGCTGTTGGATTTTTATATAATGCCTGGATAGTTCTAATGAAGTTATTATGGAAATTGAAACTGGATAAGATTCTATATAGGAAAGACCAGTCAACCGAATCAAATGCTTTTTCAGCATCTAATCCCAATACGGCTGCATTTAAATTATATTTTTTTATATGATGAATTATGTGTAAAGTGCGTCTAATGTTATCTTGTGTCTGTCTTTGTCTTATAAAACTTGTTTGGTCTAAATGAATTAAGTCTGTCAGTATATTTTCTAACCTTTTGGCAAGGATAGCGGTAAAAAGTTTATAGTCCTGATTTATCACACTGATTGGTCTGTAGTTGGAGCAGTCGAGTTTATCCTTTTCAGGTTTAGGTATGACTGCAATGACCCCTTCTCTCCAGGAGGGGGGATTTCCCCTGTGTGAAGGACATAGTTAAATGTTTTCAGGAGGAGAGGAGATAGTTGCTGTTTAAAGGTTTTGTACCACTCTGCTGTATAGCCATCTGCTCCTGGGGATTTGTTAGCTTTAAGTTTCATAACTGCTTTTTCTAATTCTTTAAGTTGTATTTCTGACAGTAGTGTTTTATTTTGTGATTCAGTAAGTTGGGGAAGATTTAATGTATTTAGGAAGGCTTCGGATGCGATTTTGTGTTTTTTGAGGGAGTATAAGTTCTTGTAGTAATCCTCGAAGCTTTTAAGAATTTCCTGAATTCTAAATTTTATTTCCTTTGATACTGGGTCTCTGATTTTGTAGATTGCTCTCTCCGTTTGTTGTTTCCTCAATTTGTAGGCTAGTAATTTTGCTGATTTGCTACCTGTTTCATAGTATTTTTGTTTCAGAAATGTAAGTTTCTTCTGGATTTCTCTTGTGTAGATCTCATTTGTTTTTTAATTTCCTCAATTTTGAGCGAGTCATTAGAATGAGTGTTGTCTTTGTGCTCTTTTTCTAGTTTCTTAAGTTCTGACTCTAATGTGGTTAGTTTTTCTTGTCTCAGTTTCTTTTGGGTTGCCAGTTTTGCGATAATCTTTCCCCTTATTACAGCTTTGCATGCGTCCCACAGTATTAAAGGGGATACTTCTCCATCATCATTTTCTTCCAAATATCTGAGAATATCTGATTCCAATTCATCTTTCAGTGGTCCTTTCAGCACATTTGAATTTAACCTCCAAGAAAATGTATTATTTGTGTATTTTTGGATATTTAAGTCCATATAGATCGGACTGTGGACAGAGAGATCCATCAGTCCTATTTTGCATGTTTTTACTCTTCCAATGTCTCTATTAAACATAAAAAAATAGTCAATCCTTGAGTATGATGAATGTGGTGCTGAGTAAAATGTATAATCTTTTACACTGGGGTTGAGTTCCCTCCACACATCACAGATTCCCATTTCTTTTAGTAGCATCCGAGTTTTTCTACTTTGAGTGTTATTTTGATGTGGAGAATTACCTGATGCATCCCAGTATGGATTCAGTCTTAGATTGAAGTCTCCCCCACATATCACTAAACCTTTGGCTGTGTGGTCTATATTAATCATATATTCCATAACCTACATATGTTGAAGCATGTGAGAATGTTTGGTGATTACATATGTAAGGCGACTTCACACCTCAGAACAGGACAAAGAGATCTCAACCGCCAGTGAGGATTAAAGAGTTTCCCAGGCACTGCGGTGGAGACCGGAGGAGCTGCCCTCACCCCCCAGGGCCATGAGGAGGAGTACAAGACAATGGGGGGATTAAGATCAGGAGGGATGTCAGCTTTGGATTTGCATGTCTTTTGTTATGTGCAAGTATAAGTCTGAGAGCCGGAGGTGTTCGGCCTCTTTTTCCTTCTTCTGCTACTGCACTAGGATGAGACTTGTTAGAGGAGCTGATAATAAACTTTGGTTTATATATCACATTGCCTCATTCTTCCAAGCTCTTCCACAGGCTGTAGTTATCATTAGGTCAAATACATTTTTATAAAATTTCCAGTTAGCCCCTGGAGGTGCATATACATTCAGCAGGGTGATATCTTCTCCCTCTAGCCGACCAAGTATCATGCTAAATCTCCCTTCTTTATCTTTGTGTTCTGAATTTTTTTCAAACATAATTTTGGTTGAGATCAATGTCGCTACCCCCCTCCTCCTCCCTGAGTTATATGAAGATGAAGAGATCAGTTTAAACCCTTGTCTATTAAGTTTGGTGTGCTCCAAGTCTGTTAGGTGGGTTTCCTGTAAAAATATTATTCCTGCTTTGTCTTTTTTCATTTTGCCTAGAATCTTGGATCTTTTAACTGGATTCAGGATCCCTTTTACATTATATGAGATTATTTTGGTTACACCCTGTTTCTCCATTGTGTTGTCTAATTTTGTATAACAGTGTAGTGGCCCTCTTTTATGCTACTCAGAAACTGAAAGAACATTAAGAACATAAAAAACATTAAGACATCCATCCATCCATCTTCTACCGCTTAATCCTTTCGGGTTGCGGGGGGGCTGGAGCCTATCCCAGCATCTTTGGGCGAGAGGCAGGGTACACCCTGGACAGATCGCCAGTCCATCGCAGAGCCAACACAGAGAGACAGACAACCATTCACTCTCACATCAATACCTAAGGACAATTTAGAATCCCCCAGTTTGATGCCAGTTAACCTAACTTGCATGTTTTTGGCATGTGGGAGGAAACCGGAGTGCCCGGAGTAAACCCACGCAGACACGGGGAGAACATGCAAACTCCACACAGAAGGGTCACCGATGGTCTGGGGGTGGGATCGAACCCACGATGGTCAAGGGTGTAATCGATCCCATGACCTTCTTGCTGTGCTGCCACTGTGCTAACCACTGCGCCACCATGCTGCCATTAAGAACATAGTATATAAAACTTTAAAACAAAAAACTGTCAAAAGATCTTCCAGAGCTGAGGTCTTTTTAGTGACTTTAGAAGAGCCTTGCTGGTGCGTTGGCTCTGAGGGAAATTCCTCAAACTCTGCTACGTGTTGAGGGCCCTCTCTTACCCCTGTAAGTTGTCCCATGTTTTTAACATGAATTTCAGATCCCAATCCGAACTTGTAATGATTTTTTTTTTTATGCCTATACCCTATGAAATTGTGCGCAACCTCCCACCACTGTCACAGCAAACAATCACGTTAATACAGTATTTATTAGTGTGGAGAGTTCATGTGGTTCATTGTCACATTTCTATTTTAACACGTTTTTTTTTTTTCCTTTTTCTTTTTTTTTTTTAAAGACTTACTTGTTTCTAATATTATGACTGTTCCATGAAATGTTTTACCACTTGCTGGCTCCACATCTCCTTTAATGTTTGTTACCTTGTAGGAGGAGGGTTGGATGCGCAGATTGACTAAAAATATCGTTATTCCCTCCTGAAAGCGTTCAGTTTTTCCTTATAGCCCTGGCGCTGGGTTTCCCGCTGCTGGCCTGTGGATTTTGAGGGTCTCTGTGTGCACCACGTTTGAGCCTTGATTCTTTCGATCGGGTCTGCTGCGGGTTTATACACCGTTACCGGGAGCCCTCTTGTCGCCATATCCCTGGTTGCTTCTTCCGCTGAGTTGTAAAGACACGTCTCTTCCCCGTAAAAAACCCGCAGCTTCGCCGGAAATGGAATTTGAAAGGGCAGTTTCTTCTCTCTTAGTACCTTTTTAGCGTCGTCGTATTCCCAACGCTTTTTAAGGACCTCCGGGGCATAGTCGTGGTCCACAAAAACTTTTCTTTCTTGGTGCATAAATCCTTTTTTCTGCCAAGCCAGTCTCAAAACCTCTTCTTTTGTTCTGAAGTTGGAAAACTTCACCACCACCGATCGTGGGGGAGCTTCCACCGACGGCTTTGGGGCCAATGAACGGTGCACCCTTTCTATCTTCAAGTCGGTGGATTGGGGAATTTCCAACTTCTCTCTCAGTATGGATTCCACGCATGCAGCCATTGTGGTGAAACCGTCCTCGACTCCTTCTTTTAGACCATGAATTCTTATGTTGGCCCTTCTTAGTCTTCCTTCTTGGTCGGTTAGCTTAGCCTCCAGTCTTGTCTGTCGTTTGAGCAATTCCAGCACGGTTTCTTCCAGCCCTTTTATTCTTTCCTCTGCTTCCATGATTCGGTCCTCAGCCTGGTCCACTCTGTTGTTTATCCTTTTTATTTCGTCTTTAATTTCACGAAATTCGGCCCAACACTCTCGGCGAAATTCTCTTAATTCTAGAATTATCGTTTTTAAGCTAACCGTGTTGCTAGCCTCATTCAGCTCCTCTGCTTCCGAGTGGATGTTGTCCTCCAGGTCAGATTCTCCGGCCGATGCGCGTCTTGGCCTGGGAAATGTCGATCTCTTCTGTTTTCCTTTAGGCATAATGACTTTGTCTTTTGATTTTCACTCTTCCAAAAATCTGTTAAATCTGATTTTCAAGGTATTTTCACGGATGGGGTCTTGGAGCTTCAGCGTTAAGCTGCTATCACCATGGTGTCCAGACCGGAAGCCCGAAAATTTTATTTTTTAAAAAGCATTTCCCAAATGCTGTTCAATGGCACAATGTTTTTTGTTTTGTTTTTTTTTTTACTTTTATTAGAACGGGTGCCTTGACAGTAAGTCCATCACAGTATTATAATACACATTACAGATTATACAATACACATACAAGATATATTTGAAGGTTCACAGAGTATTCTGTTTCAGGTATAATATTACAGGAGACAATTTTTCAAAATAAATGTCTATTTTGAGTTGTAAACTTGCCATTATGTTTTCCATACAGTTTACCTCTTTCAGTCTTTGAGTCCACTGATCCAGGGTCAGGGTGTGTGGTTTGAGCCAGTCTACAGTAATCATTTTGTGGGCTAACAATACCAGCGCTCTAAGCATATATTGTTTATTTATACCTAGGGCTGTGCAGGATGACGATATAAAAACGTCTATCGTTTCACAGAATACTCTATCATTTATATCGTATTTAAAATGCACTTACCCCCGTTTATTCAGTAAAGCTTCTACCTCACCACTACTTGTCAGCACCCCGTCTCTTCTCCGCAGTGTGCAACTGCGTGCAGCGGAACAGGTGTGGTGGGTGGCTAGGCTTCAGTCCAGTGGATGCTAATGCTAACTCCAAACTTCCAGTTCAGATAGCTGCTACTCCTGTTTGCCAGGGATGTGGGACCGTTTGTCATTGTACTGCGTCAGAGAAGATAGTTCGCTAACCTTGTTTTAATAGGAGGTAAGTAACATTAACACCATGTCTAATTATAAAATGCTAAATGATGATGCTAAGTTGTACTAACTGGAAACCGTAGCAGACCACTGTTTTGTTTTGGTTTAAATTACTGCTGAGTTTCTTAAGTTTTGTCTGAAAAATTTTTATTAAAGCTGCAAAAGTGTATGATAGTAGCACATACATGCAAAATAAATAAATACATTAAAACAGGTTGGAGGAGCAAGTTGGCTCTTAATGTAATTTATTTGATTTCTAATCATTAATTAGTCAAGTAGTCAAAGAATAAAGTTAAAGTCATCACACATATTTTATTACATTACCTTTTGTGTCTTTGATTTTCAGATCATGACCAGTCTGAAATATTTTTACGAAGAAGCAAACAGGTTAAATCAGGCCACAATGGCAGACTTCAGGCTGCAGGTTTACACTTAAATGTTCATGGATTTAAACTAACAGCTAATTTATATCTGTAGATAGCAGTCATGGGTAATTTTCTCATTGAGACTTTTTTAAATTATTTTTTTGCTGATCTCCTCTGGCTCAGGAAATATTTAACTTATTGATGTTTATTTTTTATTAATATATGATTTAGAAGAAAAAACTGAAATTTATGAGAATCAAGTCTCAAATGCACATTACAAAACTATTTTATAACACTGCAAAATTACGAGGGAAAATGGTAAATTTAAAAAAAAAAAAAAAAAAAAAAAAAAAAGAGATGGTCCTTTTTATATGATTAAACCGTAGAATTTACAGAAAATGTATATCGTGGTACATATCATTATTGTGATATAAGATGACATATCATGATATGAATTTTTTTGCCATATCGCACAGCCCTATTTATACCCATTCCTTGAGGAAGTCCATTATTTAAAAGCACACATTGAGGTTCAAAAAAATTATTTAAATTCAGAATTTGTGAGATTCCTTTCTGGGTTTCTTGGCATTCCCCAGTGTTCTTAGACATCCCAGTTGAACTCATTTTCTTTCTCTTACTATTAACGTACCATAATAACACTTAGGACCGTCTAAAGATTTTTAAACTGCCGACAATATATAAATTTACCGGGAGCAGCCACCTGGTGCGTGTGTCTCAGTGCATGTCGCCACTGGAAGTCAGTACAATAAAGTTTTAACAGTTTTTCCAAACGTCCTAGTTTTCTTTAGAAAGCATAAATTATTTGATTTTGCATACAGAAACAAAATTTCACAAAAATCCCAAAACTACCACAGTCAAAATTATGAGCCCCACTAACTACTCACCTCTCTGAGCTACTGCACAAACCACTGCTGTGCAAAGATGTGTTTCAACTTTGTAATGCTCAAAGCTTGCAAAATAAATTTTGAATTGAGGACAATCTTCCAATTTGCACACAATATGAAAACACCAAGGTGCTGATGCCTTGGTGGAGATATGCGTTCTCGGATCATCATCAAAATGTTATGGGTTCCTCTCTAGCCCAAGGACCACTTCTGGTAAACGTTTCATCCAAATCCATCTAGTAGTTTTAGAGTATTCTTGCTAACACACTGTGAGAAGATAAGAGCCTTGGCAGAGGTATGCATACTGGCATTATCACTAAAATGTTATGTGTTCCTCTCTAACCCAAGGACCACCTCTGGTAAAAATTTCATCCAAATTCATCCAGCAGTTTTGCAGTACACGTATGCGCAGTGAAAATAATCACATGCCCATACTGTCGGCGGCACCCAAGAGCCACCAACCTGATTTGAACCGCTGCAATCCAAACACAAAGAAGAGCATGGTGACAAGACGTTTTAAATGGCGGAAGCGATTGAGGTACATGAATACAATGACAATCAAGACAAACAGGAGCTTTTGCTGTTTAGTGGCAGAGGAAGAACACAGATGGGCAAAAAGAGAGACATTTGTTGACCCAGTATTGGCAGACTGCTCAGTACTTTCCACTGGTGGAAGTTTCCGGGCGCATGCACAGTACCGTTCCATTGACGGTAAAGGTAAGCAATTTTTGTGTTCATTTCAAAAACAAAGCGTCATTTTGAAATTCTGGTAAATTAAAAGTTGAGAAAATATGGTGATACAATAATATAAGCCTTTAGTTCCACTTAATTTTGACCATGCAAACTGAAACACAGAGGTGGACAGACAGCTACATACACAGCCACAAACAGACGCACTCAGTGATTACTGTATGCCCCCGTTCTCACAGAGGCATAATAAAAACTTCAGCAAGGACTTGAGGTGTCACTTCACTACAACTCAGCCGCCACACTAAGAAAATACAAGAAGGAATGACACCCCACAAGCATGCACACAAACAATCCACATGACAGTAGGGCTGTCACGGTAAAGGAATTTCCACCGCGGTGACGGTGGACAGCTCAATACCGCGCGGTATGCGGTATTATTGCAAATGTTTTTAGGATCCTGTGTATTCGTAATTTAAACAGGGTTTATAACTTATGTGGCAAATGAGGGAAGCTGTGAGAGTCTCACCGCAGCTCGCTCTCAACTTTATGCACGTGTGTTACAACTGTGCAGAGTTCCGCTCTTTATGCAGGCATGAACTGCTGATTCTGTTTAAAAAAAAAAAAAAAAAAAGATCATTTTCATAAAGGGCTGCACGGTGGCGCAGTGGTTAGCACTGCGGCAGCACAGTTTACCCTTGGCCGGGGGATCGTGGGGATCGTGGGATCGTGGGTTCGATCCCAGCCCCCGACCAACAGTGATCTGTGTGGAGTTTGCATGTTCTCCCCGTGTATGCGTGGGTTTACTCCAGGATTTCTCCGGTTTCCTCCCACATGCCAAAAACATGCAGGTTAGGTTAATTGGAGACTCTAAAGTGGCCCTAGGTGTGAATGTGTGTGTGAATGGTTAAGGGATAGCGCCGTATCATGGCTGCTTCATCCATCCAGGTGGTGGATGACCCTCAATTTCCCCTCTGGGGATCAATAAAGTATACTAAAATCTAAAAAAATCTAAATCTAAAAAAAGCAGAGGCGGTAACTAAAGGTGCGCTCACACCAAACACGAACCGACGAATTTAGGGGTGTGTGGACTGGAGACTGCAGCGACATTCAGCTTATAAGGACAGTCTCTATACAGGACCCTGCGTGGCTCTTGTCTCTGTGATTTTTGCCGTTGTCTGAAAAATCTCGATCAAACAAGCTGCTCTCTGAGCTCATACACGAAGCATACACAGTCAGGATCATACACACTCCGCTCAGAAGGAAATAACACACTTTGTGCCCTTTTAGTGCTCACTGTTCCAGCTGTATTTAACAAGGACTTCAAACACTTTCATCACTAACTGCCTGCTGGAGTCCATCTGGAGAGAGTGCCTAAAACAGCGGCAGCACCGTGTGCTGTGGAAGCTTCTAGAGTACCAGGTGCAAACATGTTGTTGGTAATAAAAAATACACTTCATTTAGCAATTTATTTAATAATCAATAGGGGCACATACGTGAACGAGATATAGCCACCCACCCACCCACACACACACAAAGTGAAAACCGCGGTTGTTGTGGCTGGTCATTTTCCTCTGCGGTAGGCGTGCCATACCGCGGTATGACATAATTGCAGTTATTGCGAAAGCCCTATGTGACAGTTACCTGCACTTCAGAGTTCTGGAGCACGCCATCCGTGTGACCGTTCCAGTGGGCAGACTGGCCTAGGCTACAGTCACACTGCAGGTCTTAATGCTCAATTCAGATTTTTTGCAGAGACCAGATTTTTTTTTGTGTGGGCGTTCACATTATAACTTAAATGCGACCCCCATCAGACTCCAGTGTGAACGGTCTACAGCTATGAAGTGACCCGCATGCACAGAAGAAAATGTAACGTCCGTCAGACACAGCGTTGTGTTTACTTAAGTAAATATGAGCCCAGAACCATTGAGCGGGACAGAACTTCTTCACCTTTATGCAGTGCAGCAAAATAAATGTTAATAGAGTGATGATATAGAGTGAAGTACGTGGCGGTAATGCACCTGTAAGCTGGTTGCCAACCGTCAATCAAATCTAAAAGAAGTGGAAGAAAATAAATGTTAAAATCATTCAGTAATGATTATGCACAAAATAAATATGAGACCAGATTCATTCCTCTACACACCAGATGACCGCCGTGATCAGCTCTCCTTTAACAGAACTGATCGATTTAAAGAGCTCTATTGAAAATGAGACGCCGTGTCTCAATGGGATTACCTGTATAAACTAGAAAAGCACTCGGAGAGCGAAGACCTCCGCCAAGCGCCACAGTTCCCCCCCCGTACAGTGTTTGTGTGTACGTTTTCAGATTCCTTGACCATGAAAACATATGACTAGCAATTGGATTCACAATGATAGGATTAGTGGTTCAGTAGTAAAAGCATTACCTCCTTGGCGGAGGTAATAAACTGAAGTGTTGCTGTTGTGTCCATCTCCTTCATGTGCAAAGTCCCAGGCTGCGAGCGTTTTCATAGATCACTGAAAGCAGCACTCAGGGCTTCAGTGACGGATGCAAATTGGGTAGACAGGTTGCTGTGGGTTTTATTGGGTTTGCGCTCCGTGGAAAAAAAAGAGGATTTTGAATCTTCTCCGGCAGAGAGCTGGTTTTTGCGCAGCCCCTATGGCTGGCCGGGGAATTTCTGCCAAATAATCCGGCGGCAGACAGCTGGCCGTCTCAGTTTTTGCAGCGTAGCGCAAACACAGGCACGCTGGCGGGCCCGGGCCACCACTGTTTTGACGGATGCAAATTGGGTAGACAGGTTGGCGTGGGTTTTATTGGGTTTGCACTCCACGGAAAAAAAGAGGATCTGAAGCTTCCCCGGCAGAGAGCTGGTTTTTGCGCAGCCCCTATGGCTGGCCGGGGAATTTGTGCCAAATAATCCGACGGCGGACAGCTGCCCGTCTCAGCTTTTGCAGCATGGCGCAAACACAGGCACGCTGGCGGGCCCTGCCCACCACAGTTTTCCGCGTGCTTTTGTGCCTAAAACTTTGAAGAAGGCGGAGTTTGTGTTCATCAGACACGACGACCAGCGCCCTCTATTGCCCCTGCACACATGTTGAAAATGGCCGTATCTCACAATGTTAAAGAATCCTTTTAAAAATTCCTGTATCAAGACGGTGATCCGTATCAGCCCCAAAATTTAATCAGTTCTTCCTTGTACCATTTCCAACAACGCCTGAAAGTTTCATCGAAATCCGTCCAAAACTTTTTGAGTTATCTTGCTAACCAACAGACAGACAAACAGACAGACAAACAAACAGACAGACAGACAGACAAACCCCGGCAAAAACATAACCTCCTCCTGGCCTTTGGCCTGGCGGAGGTAATAAGGTTAATAATAAATAATCCTAGTGATTACAATAGGGCTCTCGCCCACTGATGTTGTCAGTGGTTTGGGCCCTAAACAGCGCGGCTCATACCAGCGGCACCGGTCCCGCACAGAAAGGAGAAGCCATCACAGACTCCCCTCTCCTGTATCCCCCTATCTGGCCATTATGCTCCACAGTCATGTTGGTATTAACTCTACATTTTAGATATTACAGGGGCCAGGACTCACGGTGTGCCATTTACAGGGAAAAAGGAATTTGCAGCGTCCAGTAAATGTGCCGTTACTTTTTTTTTTTTTTTTTAATAAGTGTGCCGTTACTGTACACCTGTTTGTCTGACAGTTTCAGCCCACCCACCCACCCACCCCCAAAAAATAAAATAAAATAAAATTTTTGGAGTTACTGTACAGTCGGAGCCGACAAAATTACAATCCAGTGATAAAGGAAAGAAGATTGATTAAAACGAGAACACAAATCAGCTGTGTCTGCCATGCTTGCTGCATCCTCCACCGCAGAATTGTAGCATCTGTCTCATTTCAATGAGCAAAAAGTCGGATGAAATGCGACATGACCGTTCAGACAGAGGTTGCTTTGGAAAATATCAGATACGTATCCGAATTAGAACCACATATGAAAGTGGCCTGGATCTGGTGTGTGTGGGTGGGTGTGTGGGGTCGGATATGTGCTCTTCAGACTGTCATTAAAGAAAAAAAAACAAAAAAAAAATGGATGTGCGCTGTTCAGACTGTCATAAAAAAAGGATCAGATATAGGTCACATTTGAGCAAAAAAATTGTAATTGAGCATTAAAACCTGTAGTATGACCATAGCCCTAGCGTCGCTGTCCAAGAGACAAATCTGATTCCACGTCAGAGTAAAGCACAAGCTTATGTAAGTACTTTAAACAAGAGGGAAAAAAGCAGAAGAGGCATGTAAGCACTGGAGGCATTTATTGTGGTTTTAACCCGCTGGTAACGGAAACAATAATGAGCTAAATGACATAAAACAAACAGCTGAATGCCACTTATTACTGTATAATATTGACTTATGTTCCAAGAAGATAGCATTCCTAAAATATTCCAACAAGCATTATCCATCACATGCTTTAACACTTGATCAAATCAAAATCAGTTAATTTTATCTATTCCATAATAGAAATAAAATTCCAACATACCATTACTTTTTATAATTTCAGCATTCATTTCAGATCACCAGTTTCAATCTCCATTGAGTCTTCAGCAGTTCATTTTGCACAATCACTGATGTAGCTAAGTCTTAGAAATATTCAAAAGTTATGAGTCAATGTCCACTGTGCACTGTCAATTTCAAACTGTTTGGAATCATAAAAGTAATCTAACTAAATTGTTTTGCTATTTTTTCTCCTCAACATCAATGTCAGGGCGCTGCAGGAGTTTTTGGGGATGGTTAACTTTTATAACCGTTTCCTCCCCCGGGCAGCCCAGCTCATACAGCCGTTGTACGCCGCACTCAAGAAACGGAAACCGGCAGACAGAGTCGACTGGACTCCTGAGCGGGAGAGTCGTTCTCTGAGGTTAAAACAGCTCTGGCAAACGCTGTACTACTGGCGCACCCAGACCCGGCGGCTCAGATAGTGCTCACTACCGACGCCTCGGACATGGGCATAGGGCCGTCGTGGAGCAATGCGTTGCCAGTTCTTGGCAGCCGCTCACCTTTTTTTTAGCAGGTCTTTGCACGACAGTGAGCGTAAATACAGCGCGTTCCGCAGAGAGTTGCTGGCTCTCCACCTGGCCATACGCCACTTCCAGTTCTGCCTGAAAGGGCGCACCTTCACTGCGTTCGTGCACCACAAGCCGCTAACGTACTTAACGTACTTTATCTTCCTGGAAGATAAAATAAAGTGGAATTCGGCGAATTAGCGTAAAAATCACATCCCTGAGAATACGCGGCCATGAATTTTTGACAAAGCATACAACGAGCCATTTGATTGGTCCAATCGTTTGCAACTATCCAATCGCAGGGCTGTTTACAATACAGCAGTAGCTTGAGTACAAAACATCCGGGTTATCACAGGAGACTTGACCCGGGGAAGCACCGAGCGCTTATGTAATCGTGTTGATTTTCGCTAAAATCAATAACAATAAGGTACCTTACCCCCCCCTAAAATTTTCTCAACGGATTTAGACGATTCACAGAAATGATCAATTTGAAAATAAATCGGCGGAAATCCGCAGATCAGCGGAAAATTGCCATCCCTGCATGATCTAAATCACCACCAAAATCTAATCATCTGTTCCCCGTGCCAATACACACCTTTCCTGAAAATTACATCAAAGTCCGTTCATAACTTTTTGAGTGACGCTGCTAACAGACAAACCAACCAACAAACCAACACCACCGAAAACATGACCTCCATCCTCCCTTGGCGGAGGTAATGATGCAGCACAGGGTAAATCAAAGTCAGAACTAATATAGGAAATGAATGATTACATCACCCAAAACAACTGGCACAAATCGGGCCAAATGATAAACGTGAGAAGCTACACGTAGGGAAAACAACAGGGGAATCTTTCAAAATAGGAACTGAAGCAAGAAACTAAGGTTAAACACAGAACCGGAGTGGTGGCTCAGTTGGTAGAGCATCCGCCCCACACCCAGGAGGCAGGGGTTCAAATCCCGGCCGGGTCATGCCGAAGACCTTATAAAAGTGGAACTTCCTGCCGTCCAGCTTGGTGCTCAGCAATGAATGGAATGGAGGAGGGAACTCTGTGGCGGCGCCTTGCATGGCAGCGGCCCTCTGATTCTGCACTTGGGGTGTGTGTGATTAACACAGTAGATAGGTAAAGCACAATCTCGTTCTGCTGTACATGATTGGTTGTACGGTTGAATGACAATAAGGGTGATTTGATTTGATTTGAGAATAATGATGATAACAGAACAATAAAATGGTGCAGAGTCCAAAAAAACAAAAAGTGTTGACATGGTCACTGACCATGTCCCGATCATGACACAACCACTACAATATTAAGTAATTTAAAGTGCTGATGACACGTTTTTGACCTTTTTTAGCATGTTGTGTAAACCCAAGTCATTGTCAATGATCAATATAATATTTGCAGCCGCGCCTGCATAAACTAGTTATCATCAAAAGACAGCAGCCGCTGACTGGACTGTGGAGCCGCCCACCAAATTAAGGGTGGCACCCCCCATGATGTAATCGACAGAACGGACTCTGGTGTTGTTGACTGGAATGACAGCAGCTTTGTGGCTCACAGTTTCTCTGGTTTCTTGTTTTAATTTTACGGCTATGCCTTCACGTTGTGTCGCAGGCTTAGGTAAAGCGTGTGATGTGTGAAAGACCACATCACACGCTTCAGCTCCAACTGTCTGAGCCTGCGCTCCTCCTGCGCTTTTATGCAGGAGGTGCGCGAGGAGGGGAAGGATTAATGGATTTACGCGCAGCTTTGACCTACTTTCTCTGATTGCACGCTGGTCCGGGCACGTCCCCTCTCTCATTATCAACAGGTGATTCCCCTCCTGCTGATCATGTTTCCCGGTCCTCGCCCAGGTGCTTGTTATCACACCATCACCAGCAGTGCGTTAATGGCAAACGGCCGCCAAAATGTACACGTACTGCTGGTCAACAGTATTGTCATCTGTGTTGTTAGTCTGCCAGTATTTTCAGTACTCTCACGACGTGTTAGCCACTCCACACAGCCGTGGTTCTCGTGCGTCCTTGAAGCGATGTCGGCTCTGGGGCAACACATTTCCTCTCCATGTTTGCTGGGTGATGTCAGCCCCGAATGCCTACTGTTTGTGTTTCTGTATATTATTTGTAAGTCTTCACCTTTTTGGGAATGGGCTGTCATTCTATATTAAATGTGCGATGGTGAATCCTGCGCTTAAATCCTCATTATTTCATGCGCCCTCTCCCTCCCCTGCATAAGAGTGCACAGAGAGGGATGATTTACGCGTAAATAACAAGGATTTACACGAGGATTTAAGCACAGGATTCACCACAGCACATTTAATATAGAACAACAGACAATTCCCAAAAAGGTGAAGACTTACAAATAATATACAGAAACACAAACAGCAGGTGTTCGTGGCTGACATCGCCCAGCGAACATGGAGAGGAGACGTATTAACCACGGTTGCGCCCCAGAGCAGACATCATTACAAGGGGCACAACAGAACCACGGCTGTGTGGAGTGGCTAATACGTCGTGATAGTGTTGGCAATATTGGCTGGCTGACAACATGGCAGATGATGCACACAAAACATGAACAGCTGACTGTCACTGAGTCTGACTCGCTAGGCACAATGCCCACTTGGCACGGCTCAAACCTATACGGTTTGATGCCCCCAGATTCTTCATTGCCATCCCATTCTTCGGAACTATAATCGTCTGAAGATTGGACAACACAAACCAATTCCAGACTACATGTGCTGGAACCATGGTCAGTGTTTTCAACTGCTTCCATCCTGTGTGTACAAAGGGCAGCCAAGCGCTGTGTTCCATCGATGACGTTACAACATGGCCGGGGGGGGTTCGAGCCACTGACGCAATGGGTGACGTTGCGCTCATGAAAATGTCGGATGTTCGCGTGAAAAAAAGCCTGTTTGACTTAGAACTGCACAGACCAACCTATTTCGTAATATTTTATTATGTGTTGAAAAATTAGAGGAAGTCAAGAACGTGTCATCAGCACTTTAAGTTCATTATGATGTACCTGGCTATTTAAAATTCCCCAAATTCACAAAGTCAGTGACTTATCTAGGCCTGCAACGATTACTCAAATAATTCAAATAGTTCGGTTACAAAATATTCTCAATTCAAAATTTATGTGTCGATGTGTCGTTTAATGCAGTACTTCCGGTTTACAGTAAATCTACATCACCCTGTGTGGAAAAAGTGATTGCCCCCTAAACCTAATAACTGGTTGGGCCACCCTTAGCAGCAACAATTGCAATCAAGCGTTTGTGATAACTGGCAATGAATCTTTTACAGCGCTGTGGAGGAATTTTGGCCCACTCATCTTTGCAGAATTGTTGTAATTCAGCCACATTGGACGGTTTTTGAGCATGAACCGCTTTTTTAAGGTCATGCCACAGCATCTCAATCGGATTCAGGTCAGCACTTTGACTAGGCCACTCCGAAGTCTTCATTTTGTTTTTATTAAGCCATTCAGAGGTGGACTTGCTGGTGTGTTTTCGATCATTGTCCTGCTGCACAACCCAAGTGCGCTTCAGCTTGAGGTCACAAACAGATGGCCGGACATTCTCCTTCAGGATTTTTTGGCAGACAGCAGAATTCATGGTTCCATTTACCACAGCAAGTCTTCCAGGTCCTGAAGCAGCAAAACAGTCCCAGACCATCACACTACCACCACGTTTTACCGTTGGTATGACTTTCCTTTTCTGAATTGCTGCATTACTTTTATGCCAGATGTAATGGGACACACGCCTTCCAGAAAGTTCAACTTTTGTCTCGTCAGTGCACAGAATATTTTCCCAAAAGTCTTGGGGATCATCAAGATGTTTTCTGGCAAAACTGAGATGAGCCTTTATGTTCTTTTTGCTCAGCAGTGGTTTTCGTCTTGGAACTCTGCCATGCAGGACATTTTTGTCCAGTCTCCTTCTTATAGTAGAGTCATGAACACTGACCTTAACTGAGGCAAGTGAGGCCTGCAGTTCTTTGGATGTTGTGGGGTTTTTGTGACCTCTTGGATGAGTCATCGCTGCGCTCAGGGTAATTTTGGTCAGCCGGCCACGCCTGGGAAGGTTCACCACTGTTCCATGTTTTCGCTATTTGTGGATAATGGCTCTCACTGTGGTTCGTTGGTGTCCCAAAGCTTTTGAAATGACTTTATAATCTTTTCCAGACTGATAGATCTCAGTCACTTTGTTTCTCATTTGTTCCTGAATTTCTTTGGATGGAAACATGATGTCTAGCTTTACAGGATCTTTTGGTCTACTTCACTTTGTCAGGCAGGTCCTATTTAAGTGATTTCTTGATTGAGAACAGGTGTGGCAGTAATCAGGCCTGGGTGGGTGTGGCTAGAGAAATTGAACTCTGCTTTCCAAAGATGTGATAAACCACAGTTAATCTATGTTTTAACAGAGGAGGGGGGCAATCACTTTTTCCACACAGGGCCATGTAGGTTTGGATTTTTTGTTTCCCCTGAATAATAAACACCTTCATTTAAAAACTGCATTTTGTGTTTACTTGTGTTATCTTTGTCTAATATTTAAATTTGTTTGATGGTCTGAAACATTTAAGTGTGACAAACATACAAAAAAATGAGAAATCAGGAAGGGGGCAAACACTTTTTCACACCAATGTATATGACCGCCTTCCTGCGCGACCTCCTTCCGGTCACGCTACCTAAACAAAAAGCACATTTGTTTAACGGCGCCATGTCAGAGCGACAAGGTGATGGGCTGGCAAAGATAAAGACATTTTTTTTTAAAAATGACAAAAGTATCTCAAGTCTGAAATCATTTCAAGCTCAAACTGATGGACAATATTGGGCAATGTGTACATGATAAAGCCGAGCAGCAAGCTAACATGCTACAACGCTGGATATTACAGTGTCTCAGCAGAAAGCATCCCACATCATGCGCAGCCAGTGCACCCGAGACAAGGTATGTGATTGAGATTTGAAATTAAGATTTATAGAAAGTTGTCAGCTACGCTAATTATGCTTATATGACCAAAGAACCTACAGCCACCAACGTTAGCATCTGGATGCTAATGGATACCAACGGTGTTCGCTAGCGGATGCTCACGGCTAGCGAATGCTCACGGCTAGCGAAAGGAATTTTATGGCACAACATACCGTTTAAAGTTACGTTCTATGCAATAAACACTGCAATAAGCATTGCAATAAATGTGTCCCTGTGTTATTGAGTGCTTGGTACAATTACTCCTGCTCTTTAGGAAAGAAAGCTCTGCAAATGCTGGTCAATGCAAGTTTCTTTAAAAAGGAAGTATCAGATTACGCAAGTAATCTCCGATTAGAGCGGGTGATGACCCAAGCCGTAAAATAGTCGTTAGCTGCAGCCCTAGATTAATCCACCAACATCCTCCAGCCTTCAGACAAACTAAACCTGCCAGCATTTGGATTTCAAGATAAGGGAGGTTTTTCCTGTTGTCTGGGTGGTGAGGAGAGTACTAAAAAAAAACAAACAAACAAACACTAAACTAAATATACAGAAAAATTATTATTTTTCATCAAATGATCTCCCTCACTGGACTGAAATGGAATCATACAATTTACCTTTACCTCTTCCCATATTCATATACTCAGATTCGGCAAAAAAATTACAAAAACAAGTTAAAAATCCATTTGTAAAGCATATGATCAAAATATGGTGTGAAGCTAAAAACTATTTAAAAGAACCACAGTTATTGTCACAATTTAGTCCAATATGGGGTAATCAATATTTTAAACCAGGGAGAGCGGACGCTGTATTTAAAGTATGGAATTTAAAAGGGATACAAAAGATTCAGGATTTATATTTGCCATGTGCAGATAACATAATGTCTTTTGAAGAGCTGAGGATCAAATTTAATCTCAATAGAACACATTTTTTTAAATATCTTCAACTTAGAAACTTTATTCGATCAAATCAAAATAAAGCTCTCACTCGACCTATTTATTCATCCTTGGAAAAAATGATGATGAAAGATAGTAAAAGAAAGGGTATTATTTCAGAGTTTTATAACTCATTGACACTATCTTCAAGTGAAAATTCACTGAAAAGATTAAACTACTGGAAAGAAGATCTGCAAACTGAAATTTCAGAGGAACAATGGGAATTGGTTTGTACAGAAGCTCAAACCAAATCAATAAATGTACGCCTTAAATTGATACATTTCAAATGGTTAATGCGGATGTATGTTACACCAGAGGAGTTAAATAAATATAACAAAAATATACCAGATACATGCACAAAATGCATGGAAAGTAAAGGAACTCTATTTCATTGTGTATGGGAATGTAGATTAATAAGAATGTTTTGGGAAGAGGTGAGGGTAACAATTGAAAAAATAATCTCAAAACAAATCATATTGAATCCTAAATTGTTTTTGTTGGGTCTGTACCCAGAAAAGCATAATTTTAATAAAAGTGAAAGAACATTCATAGACCTCAGTTTGCTTAATGCCAAAAAATGTATTGCACTATTATGGAAAAAGACTCATAGACCAGATGTGACTCAGTGGTTAAGACAGATGTTAACAAACCTTCCATTAGAAAGAATAACATATATACTGAAATCAAAGGAAATTGTGTTTGAGAATATATGGAGACCTTTTATTGATTATGTAAAAAATTTAAACATAACTTTTGAAGAAGAAGGTGAATGATGTGTGTGGACCTTGTAAATTCCAAACTGGTGAACATAATATGTATACTTATGTATTGGATTGTCTAGACTAAACAGAGGAGCATTGTTGAAGATTTGATTTTGCTGGTGGTTGTTGGTGTTTTTAGTGCATCTTTTTTTTTTTTTTTTTGTAGTACTTTAGTGTTAGTGTTTGATTGTTTGTATCATGTTTGTTAAAAAAAAAAAAAGGTTCAATAAAGATATTGTGGAAAAAAAAATATACAGAAAAATTAAAACAGAAATAACTGCATCTTTGGTCATTTCAGTTAATTTATTTCATTAAATATAATTTTCTGAATAATTATATTTCTTTGAAATCAGAATGAAATTATTGTTCTGTTCTGGCTCTGCAAAATTATGGTCAAAAGTTTAAATTGTATGAGGGGAAAAAAAGTCAAAATTTTACCACAATCTGTTTCAAATTCATAAAAAAAAAAAAAACAATTTTATTTTAAAAAAAAATAGATAAAAAATTACCCATAAAATAATCCACAAATTTATAATAAAGTCTCAAGTGTACAAGGAAAATCATAATTTTACAAGAGGAAACTACAAATTTGAGGAAAATGGTTTCAAATTTTGATATAGTTTTCTACTTTCTCTGTAAATGTAAGAAAATTGTTAAAAATTTTAGAGAAAAACCTCAAACCTTCAAGACCGAAAGATGACACCAGTAAAAAGTCCAAACATAGGACATCTGGGTGGGACCCCAACTGGCCCAATTTTCCAAGATTCAGGCCTTGGTTGTACAATGCTTCAAATGGTAAGTTCCAAATGCAAAGTTCAGGGTTTCCACTGGTAACATTTCCACATGGCGCGCCACGATGCCAAAGAAAAGTAAATTTCAGAAAAATAAATGGAAGACTGACGCTCTCCAAGTGCGCACACAAACAATGCGCGTGACAGCTGTCCACCCGTCGGAGCTCGGAAACATGCCACCTCCATGACTGTTCCAGTCACCAGGCATAGTGTCTCTCTAGCGTCGCTGTCTGAGAGAAGCGTGAGCTTATTAAAGTACTTTAAACGTGGGAAAACGCAGAAGAGGTATGTAATCAGTGGAGGCATTTATTGTGGGTTTTAATCCACTGGTAACAGGAACAAAAATAAAGAGTCTCTTGGCAAACAGGTGTGGTTAGGCTTCATATGCAGGGAAAGGCAAGAGTGGCTGATGAATTGCTGAGGATTTACTTCACCAGCCACTACAATATTTAACTAACAGAGGTGGTGGAAAAATTCAATTCACAGAAGAATCTAGATTCTCATTTTACACGATCCAGAACCGAGTCCCAAAATTAACCCCTTGCACTCTGGTCAATTTCCCTAAAAACGCCAAAAAAATAACGTGCCCAAAGTAAATCAAAAGCTGTTCTTCAACCCTTTGCAGCATCTTCATGGGGTTGGTCTCATTTAAAAGAAAACACTGAATTTTTTGGCAAAACAGTCAGTCTCTCTAAGTGCTCCTGCCACTGAGTAACAGTCATCTAAACATACTGAACTTGAAGAAAATAAAGTTCGCCTGGGTGTTTTTTTGGATACAAATGCTTGCAAATAACACACAGCTTCAGATCCGGGCTGGAAAATGCAACAGAAATGTAGAACCAAGTGTTATCCAGCTGAGGTCCAAATTTTGTAACAATACCTCAAAAAATGAATATATTACACAGCTTTGTTCTCAGGTTGTTCCCAGGCGTTTTTGAACTGTGCCAAATTGTGCCAAATGGCACAGTTTGGAAAAACGTCTGTAACTTTTGAATGATTCAATATAGAAGCTTCATCTTGGGCTCTAATGAAAGGTGACACTCAGGGCTGTGTGTGTGTGTGGGGGGGGGGGGGGTTGTCCCCCTCCCCCCCGCTACAGAGGACGGACATCGCCCGGTGCGCCGCGATCTACGAAGCACAGCTGTAATTTACCGATTGGTCAAAAGTCTTTTTTTTTTTTTTTGGTAACTTAGATTTTTATTCATTTTTCATCATATATATTGCATTCAGATCACAGTCTACATTTAAAAACAAAGGGGCTAGAGTAAGAAAGAAAAAAAAAAGGGGGGGGGACAAATGTTGGAGCATCAAGTTTTTAGTTTCCATCTCTTAATGGGCGCAGTCGGGGCTACGTCACTTCCGGTTAGTAACACATCGCCGCCATCTTAACTCGGTGAAAGCAACCTGTTACCAAGCATTGTCGAGTGCAGTTTTTTGACTTTTTCTCATGGCATGTGACTACGTAGAAAAGCTTGATGAGTCAGCCAGGCTACGTTACCTGGAGAAACTGACAGCAAGTGGACTGACAGATTGCCCATACAAGCTACCAGCCGGAAAATGGGTTAATGACCCGACCAGGGCCAGCACGGTGGGCAGCACGGTGGGCAGCACGGTGGCGCAGTGGTTAGCACAGTGGCAGCACAGCAAGAAGGTCATGGGATCGATTCCACCCTTGACCATCGTGGGTTCGATCCCACCCCCAGACCATCGGTGACCCTTCTGTGTGGCGTTTGCATGTTCTCCCCGTGACTGCGTGGGTTTACTCCGGGCACTCCGGTTTCCTCCCACATGCCAAAAACATGCAAGTTAGGTTAATTGGCATCAAAACTGGGGATTCTAAATTGTCCTTAGGTATGGATGTGAGAGTGAATGGTTGTCTGTCTCTCTGTGTTGGCCCTGCAATGGACTGGCGATCTGTCCAGGGTGTACCCTGCCTCTCGCCCAAAAGATGCTGGGATAGGCTCCAGCCCCCCGGCGACCCGAAAGGATTAAGCGGTAGAAGATGGATGGATGGATGGATGGATGGACCCGACCAGGTGGCCAGCTGTGCAGTGGCCGGACGTGTACAGCTACTTGATCAACACCCCTGGTAAGCATATTTGCTTAGACCCATATTAACATGATTAACCCTCTTACATGTTTTGAATGTTTTTAAGGAAAGGCCCCTATGGGTAACATGACCAATCCACTTCCGGTTATGGCTGCCACGTAGGACGGACGTGTCTCGCTCTGCTCTGCTCCTGGAGAAAAAAAATCGGCAAATAACTCTCTCATTTGGGACAGAACGTATCCCAGCGTTTGGGCGAGGATATGTCGGCGAAGCCTAAGGCTGGAAAACCAGGAAAAGGAAAAAGCGAGCCGCCGAAACAGTCCAAATTAACGGACTTTCAGGTCTGTGACGCAGCAAACAGGGCTCCATATATGGCGGAGGAGGCTGGCAACGCTGCGATTTCTGCGGGGGGAGGCGCAGATGCGCTGATGGCTGCCATGAGTTCAATGAGAGCGGACTTTTCCTCTAGATTTGATGGGATTATGACAGCGTTGGAAGGAATAAGAAAGGAATTGGGTGACTGTGTAGAACGAACGGCGCAGATGGAGCTCCGTCTCGCTAGTGCTGAAGATGACGTCACCCGTCTTCAATTAAAGGTGCGCACTTTGGAAAAAAAAAATAAATCTCTGGAAGATAATATTTTGGATTTGGAATCTCGGTCGAGACAGAATAATTTGAGGCTGGTGGGTCTTCCAGAGGAATCAGAAGGTCGGGACGTATGTTCCTTTCTGGAAAAGTGGATTCCGGAGGTGCTGGGCAGCGAGGAGTTGCAATCAGCAGTGGTTCTGGAAAAAGCACATCGCATTGGCCCACGGAGAGATAAGGGACCGCCGAGGACCTTAATTATGAAGTTTCTTAACAACAGAGACAGGATGAAGATCTTCAACGCTGCACGAGCTAAAAAAGGAGAGATTAAACACCAGGACCAGCAGGTGCGGTTCTACCCAGATTTGGCCACAGGAATCCAGCAATTGAGGAAGCAGTTTGATCCCGTACGTAAGGAGCTGCGCAACCTTGGGATTCGTCATGGTGTAATCTATCCTGCGAGACTGCTGACCACGTATGAGGGCAGAACCCACATCTTCAAGACCCCAGAGGAGGCGCAGGAGTTCATCAAGAAGATCAAAGAAGAAGAAGAGACTGGTGGGAGCTAAGCATGAACAAAATATAAGGTAGAATAATTAAGCATTTGCACAGGCATCTGACTGACTTGAAGTAAATAGTAAGTTTACAAAATATAGATTGTATTATATATTAAAAAAACAAAAACAAAACAAACAAAAAAAAAAACTATGATGTACAAAGTTGTTAAAAATTTTGGAGTTAAGTTGGAAAACTACAGAGGAGAGTTAATGTTACGTCATTAAAAGCAGTAGAGTTAGGGTGATTGGGAGGATGAAGAAGGAGTGGCTTAGGCTGTTCCCCGTGGGTGTGGAACAGTCGATGGCTATATCGGGAGACAGAATTTTTCTTTTGATTTTGGGGGGTTTGCCACAAGTGTGGGAAGGGGGAATTTGTTTGTGTGTAGTTTGTAGGATGAATGTTCAACCACTCATGTTTTTGCTTCTCTGTATGAGCATGTTTACACTGCAAGGTAATCCCAAACTCTCTATTGATCATGGACCAAAGTGTTAATCTTAATTTAACTTCATGGAATTGCAGAGGTCTACAAAATTTAAAAAAACTTAAACAAGTTATGAATAAAATAAAGGACATGGGTTCAAGAATTGTGTTTTTACAAGAAACTCATCTGATAGAGGAGGATGTTAAAAGAATTAGGAGTAGATGGCAGGGAAGTGTATTCACCTCTTCATTTTCATCCCGAGCCAGGGGAGTTATGACTCTCATACATAAATCAGTTCCTTTTCAAGTGAAAAATGTAATTGGAGACAAATTTGGAAGATATGTAATCATTCAAGGTTCTTTGCTATTAGAAAATATAAATCTTGTGAACTTATATGGTCCCAATATAGATGATCAGAAGTTCTTTGCTAATTTATTTCTCATCTTATCATCACTTACAGGGCAACATATAATAGCAGGGGATTTTAATTGTACATTGAATCCAGGTGTGGATAGATCAACAGGACTGGATTGTACGCACATTGGATGTAGGATGACTATTAATCATTTTATGAAAGAATTGAGATTGTTAGATATATGGAGAGAAATGAAACCACAAGTTAAAGCCTATTCTTGTTATTCCAGTACCTACAAGACATTCTCACGTATTGATTATTTTTTGATTTCCACAGAATTAAGGTCCAAGATTCAAAACTGCTTTTATGATAACATCGTGATCTCTGATCATGCACCCTGTTGTCTAATATATGTAGATAAAAAAATGACAAAGGAATCAGGTAGATGGCAATTTCAGCATAAATGGCTTCAGGATGAGGAATTTGTCAAGTATATAGAAAAACAGATAGACGAGTTCTTTGACATCAATACTACACAAACATCAGCATGTGTAAAGTGGGAGGCTTTCAAAGCTTTTATTAGGGGGCATATTATTAGTTATACAGGATCAAAATCTAAGAAGACTCGAGAGGAGAGAGCTAAATTGGAACATAAAATAAAAAATCTTCAGGAAAAAGTGTATGCAGGAAGTGACCCAAGGTTGGAGAATGAATTACTGATTTTGAGAGCTGAATACGACAAAAAATCAGCGAATAGAGCTGCCTCGAGTCTTCTAAGATTGAAACAATCTTTTTATGAACAAGGTGAAAAATCAGGAAAATTATTAGCATGGCAGATTAAACAATTGGAAATTAAAACACCAATTACCAGTATTATAAGTAACGGACAGGTAGTTATAGATCCTTTAGAAATTAATAGAGCCTTTAGAGATTACTATGAAAAATTATATGATACCAAAAATGAACCTGATTTAACAAAACTAAATGGGTTTTTGAACGAACTATCTATACCGTGTATTCCAAATGAAAACAGGGAGATATTGGAGTCTAAAATTAGTCAAGAAGAAGTTGGGCTAGCCATTGATAATATGAAATCAGGAAAAAGTGCAGGACCAGATGGTCTTCCAGTTGACCTTTATAAAAAATTTAAGAATAAATTAATAAAACCTTTTTTGGAAATGGTTTTAGAAGCATTTCAAAATAATAATTTACCATCATACATAAATAAAGCCTTAATTATACTGCTGCCAAAACCAGGTAAGCCCTCTAATAAATGTGAAAATATGAGACCAATAAGCCTATTAAACGCCGACCTTAAGATAATCTGTAAAATTTTAGCAAGACGAATACAAGAAATTTTACCAAATATTATTAATCGAGATCAGAATGGCTTTATAAAGGGTAGACAAGGCTTCCATAATGTAAGAAGACTATTTAATATTATCTATTTTAATAAAGAAGCACCGGATACAGCTCTCCTATCATTGGACGCCGAAAAGGCCTTTGATAGAGTTGAATGGCCCTTTCTTTTTGAAGTCCTACAAAGGTTTGGACTTGGAAATAATTTCATAAAATGGGTTCAAATAATATACAATAATGCTACAGCAGAAATCCTAACAAATAACAATATTTCAAAACCAATAAAAATCAATAGAGGATGTCGACAAGGCTGTCCACTCTCACCTTTACTGTTTACTATGGCAATTGAACCTTTAGCGATAGCGATACGTTTACATTCACAAATATATGGAATTAAAGTTGGACCAACAGAACATAAAATCTCCCTGTACGCCGATGATATAATTTTGTTTATGTCGAATCTAAAAAAATCAATTCCAACCTTGTTGAATTTAATAAAGAATTTTGGGGAAATATCAGGATATAAAATAAATAAAACTAAATCTTCAATATTAATGCTAAATGAGACCCAGAGAAATTACCCAGCCCCTGAGGTAAATCAATTCAATGTTGTAAATCAGTTTAAATATTTAGGAATCCAAATTATGCCTAAGCTAGAATCAGTCGCCAGTGTCAACTATGAAGCCTTAATGTCAGATATCAGTGAGTTAACTCAGAGATGGATGTCACTACCAATGTCGATGATCGGGAGAATCAATATACTTAAAAGTAATATTTTACCTAAAATACTTTATTTATTTCAATACATTCCCTTATCACCACCTTTAGATCTATTCTCAAGAATAAAAAAAAAGTTAGTGGAATTTATATGGAACAACAGGAGGGCTAGATTACGTCTGTCTTTATTATATTTACCATTTGATCGTGGAGGTCTGAAATGTCCAAATTTTATGTTGTATTATTGGTCGGCACAACTGAGGTCTATGACATATTATTTTTCATCAAATGATCTCCCTCACTGGACTGAAATGGAATCATACAATTTACCTTTACCTCTTCCCATATTCATATACTCAGATTCGGCAAAAAAATTACAAAAACAAGTTAAAAATCCATTTGTAAAGCATATGATCAAAATATGGTGTGAAGCTAAAAACTATTTAAAAGAACCACAGTTATTGTCACAATTTAGTCTAATATGGGGTAATCAATATTTTAAACCAGGGAGAGCGGACGCTGTATTTAAAGTATGGAATTTAAAAGGGATACAAAAGATTCAGGATTTATATTTGCCATGTGCAGACAACATAATGTCTTTTGAAGAGCTGAGGATCAAATTTAATCTCAATAGAACACATTTTTTTAAATATCTTCAACTTAGAAACTTTATTCGATCAAATCAAAATAAAGCTCTCACTCGACCTATTTATTCATCCTTGGAAAAAATGATGATGAAAGATAGTAAAAGAAAGGGTATTATTTCAGAGTTTTATAACTCATTGACACTATCTTCAAGTGAAAATTCACTGAAAAGATTAAACTACTGGAAAGAAGATCTGCAAATTGAAATTTCAGAGGAACAATGGGAATTGGCTTGTACAGAAGCTCAAACCAAATCAATAAATGCACGCCTTAAATTGATACATTTCAAATGGTTAATGCGGATGTATGTTACACCGGAGGAGTTAAATAGATATAACAAAAATATACCAGATACATGCACAAAATGCATGGAAAGTAAAGGAACCCTATTTCATTGTTTATGGGAATGTAGATTAATAAGAATGTTTTGGGAAGAGGTGAGGGTAACAATTGAAAAAATAATCTCAAAACAAATCATATTGAATCCTAAACTGGTTTTGTTGGGTCTGTACCCAGAAAAGCATAATTTCAATAAAAGTGAAAGAACATTCATAGACCTCAGTTTGCTTAATGCCAAAAAATGTATTGCACTATTATGGAAAAAGACTCATAGACCAGATGTGACTCAGTGGTTAAGACAGATGTTAACAAACCTTCCATTAGAAAGAATAACATATATACTGAAATCAAAGGAAATTGTGTTTGAGAATATATGGAGACCTTTTATTGATTATGTAAAAAATTTAAACATAACTCTTGAAGAAGAAGGTGAATGATGTGTGTGGACCTTGTAAATTCCAAACTGGTGAACATAATATGTATACTTACGTATTGGATTGTCTAGACTAAACAGAGGAGCATTGTTGAAGACTTGATTTTGTTGGTGGTTGTTGGTGTTTTTAGTGCATTTTTTTTTTTTTTTTGTAGTACTTTAGTGTTAGTGTTTGATTGTTTGTATCATGTTTGTTAAAAAAAAAAAAAAAGGTTCAATAAAGATATTGTGGAAAAAAAAAAACATGACCAATCCATTAAATATCAGGGCAGCACAGGAGTAACTCTTAAAAGAAATAATTAAACAAGAAAATGTTCACTGATGCTAAACACTGCTTAGGTGCGCTTGTGTTGGATCGAAATAAGTGCAGGCGGACACGAGTGAAGTTTAAAAGGGTGCTTCATGCAGACAGTCAACATATATACCCGGCTAATGCATGCATGGCACATTATCACAGTAGACAGCAGGAAAGCATATACATTTGCATTAGTCACACATATCAGGCGCAGCATTACTGGCGCCGGGATTCCTCTCTGTTCCAGAGCGGCAGAAGGTGCGAGGCGCTTCTATAACGATCAGTAATTGCTCACGCTGAGCGCTCTGCTAGCTCGCTGTGGGAGTCACACGGTGGTGTTCTCTTTTCCCGTATAGTTTTCTTTTTGGCGTACAGAAATGGCAATACGCCCGTATTTGCTAAAATTGCATTTTCCCCGTATTAAAATACGGCGAAACCGTATTTGTCACCTCTTTCATTAATGGCCAGCCCCTTTGTTGCACTATTTACTACAGTCTACAGTTAAATTAGTCAGGCTGACTGCACATAGAGAGGTCTGTATTGTTGAGTGAAAAGGGAATCAGTCATGCATTTCCATAGACGAAATGTCCGTCTCTGTTTACAATACAGAGAGGCTTGTGTCGGCGGCTAGCATTTTCAAAACGTGACCCATCAAGTGGCAACTAATTAAACTAACACAATATCACTCAATTACCTGATATAGGACGTGATGAGCTGAATATAATGCACTACGACGGGCTGGACAAGCTTGACTGGGTCACGGCAGCTGCCTGGGAATAGGTCGCCACTGAATTGTTTTCACCTAGTATGGCGTTGCCATGTGGGTTGCTAACCGGAAGTAGGCCAAATGCCCGGATGCCCGATTGTGCCCATTCTTCTGGTTTTTCCAGCGTCTTTGGTTATTCTTTCAATTTCTGTCTCGTTGTTGCACTTTGTAGTGTGTCCATTTCCGCCATTTTTTTCCCCCATAGTCCTCCTTGCATTCTTTGTCGATATGTTAGTTTTTCCATCATACGTATGTCCTCAACAATGTCAGTCCATTGCTCTTGGTCAGGAAGAACTTCTGATCGCCATTTTTTTGTGATTGTTTTTTTACATGCAATCAACAAGATTTTAACTAGATATCTGTCCTCAGCCTGTATTACATTGTCTCTTAAGATCACATAAGTACATCAGGTTACAGTTCACTGGTATATTATATCCTAATATCCTCTGTATTGTCACATGTATAGATTTCCAGAATGATGAGATTTTGCAGCATTTCCAAAACATATGTGAGTGGTCTGTATTTTGAGCCCCACATCCCCTCCAGCATAAAGATTGGGTATTTGTATATTTTCCTTGAATCTGTGGTGTAATGAAAAAACAAATCAGGTTTTTCCATCCAAATTCCCTCCATGTCCTTGAATTTGTTGATGTGTGTTGTGTTTTCCATATTTCCTGCCAGCTTTC
Source organism: Pholidichthys leucotaenia (assembly GCA_020510985.1). Classification (NCBI taxonomy): domain Eukaryota; kingdom Metazoa; phylum Chordata; class Actinopteri; order Cichliformes; family Pholidichthyidae; genus Pholidichthys; species Pholidichthys leucotaenia. The sequence continues at coordinate 197,669,893 of CM035847.1, read as the reverse complement.
TTCTGTTATGTTTAAATTTAGCTCTTTCTCCCATTTCTCCTTTATATAGTTACTTGAGTGTTTGTTTGCCATAAGTTTCTGATATAGCTTTGAAATAATTCTTATTTTATTTCCTGTATATGAGCTTAAAATGAATTGTATAATCTCGCTCACATCTGTTTGGAGGTTATGCCTAATCTTCTTCATATAATAGTCTCTCATCTGCAGATATCTGAAGAATTCCGATCTTTCTAGTTTAAATTTTCTTCTGATGTTTACAAAGCTCCCGAGATCTTTTTTTCCGATATTGCCCCATGCTGTGATTCCCTTGTTCACCAAATTTTTGTATCCCCCATCTTGCTTTGCCGGTTCAAACTGACTGTCAAATGCTACCCATTTCAACAGTTTTATGTCTTCCTTTATATTATACTTTTGTACTATTTTATACCACAGTTCCAAAGTAAATTTAGTGATTGGGTCTATTTGTTTGATTTGCTTATATGCATCTTTATCTCCTATTATGCTTTGTACTGGGAGTCCCTCAATTTCCTTTTCCATTTCTTTCCATTTTGCCTCATATCCTTCGTCGCACCAACATATGATATATCTTATTTGTGCTGAGTAGTAATATTCCTTTAGACTCGGTAGGCCCATGCCTCCTTTCTCTTTTGGTAACTGGAGAGTTTTATATTTCACTCTTGGCTTTTTACCTCCCCAAACAAATCTCGATATCATCCTGTCCCACTTTGAGAACTGGGCACCTGGAATCTCTGTTGGTAGAGCCTGGAAGAGGTAAAGTAATCTAGGTTGTATGCTGATTTTGACTGTCTCAATTTTTGAATTCAGATCCATATTTAAGATTGACCATCTATCAATCTCTTTTTTTATTTCTTGTTCCAACCTATCATAGTTTGCTTTATAGATTTTGCTTAGATCTTTAGGCATGTTCACTCCAAGGTATTTTATTTCTTTTTGTTTCCAGTTTAGTTTGATCTTATCAGTTATCTGGTTTAGAGGGTTATAGTGGAATGTCAGTATTTGTGTTTTTGTTATGTTTATCTTGTATCCTGATAATTTTCCAAAATTTTCTATCAAGTTCATCATTTCCATTATTGATTCATCTGGTTGTTCAAGGTAAACTATAATATCGTCTGCAAATAGCCCAATCTTGTGTTCCGCTCCCTTTATTGTTACACCTTTTAATTTCTTATTTTGTCGTATCGCTTGAGCCAGTGGCTCTATGAACAGAGCAAACAAGGTGGGCGATAAGCAGTATCCCTGCCTGGTTGATCTTTGTATATTTACTTTGTCTGTTAAGCTACCGTTTATCTTGATTCTTGACACAGGTTCTTGATACAGCGTCCTTATGCATTGTACTGATTTTTCGTTAAATCCAAAGCGTTCCAGCACACTATATAGGAATTTCCAGTTAACCCTGTCAAATGCTTTTTCTGCATCTAAACTCATTATTACTGCGCTTTTCTTTTCTTTATGTATTTGATTAATTATATGTATTGTTCTCCTGATATTGTCATGTGTTTGGCGTCCCTCTATGAAACCAGTTTGATCATCTTCTATCAATTCCGTCAAGAATGTCTTTATTCGTTTACATATAATTGTTGTATATATTTTATAATCCACATTTAATAAAGAGATTGGTCTATAGTTTCCGCATTGTTCTCTATCTTTCCCTGGCTTTAAAATAACTGAAATAATGGCTTCGTTCCATGATGGAGGTATTTTGTTGTTGTTCAACGTCCAATTAAATGACTTTAGGAGCTGTGGCATGAGTTCTTCTATAAACAGTTTATAAAACTCAGAAGGGTATCCATCACTACCTGGTGATTTACCGTTTTTAAGTGACTTAATCACATCTCTAATCTCTTGTGTTGTTATTTCTGCTGTTAGCTTTTCAATTTGTTGATTTCCTATTGATGGCAAGTCCAATGTGCATAGAAATTTTTTAATATCCTTAGTATTTGTTTCTTCAGGTTGCGAGTATAGTTCTTGATAGAAATTATGGAATATTTCTTCGATGTTTTCTGGGTTAACTGTGGTTTTATTTGTGATGGGGTCTTTAATCTTATATACATTATTCACTGTTTGTTGTTTTCTTAACCGTTTTGCCAGCAGTTTTGTGGCTTTTGGTCCCGTTTCATAATATTTTTGCTTTAGATATCTATTTTTCCTTTCAATTTCATCTATTTGTGTTTCTTTTATCTTTATTTTTTCTTCTTTAATTTCTTGGTATATTTTTGGGTCATTTGTGCTTTGATGTTTACGTTCTAATTCCCTCAGTCTCTCACATCTTTGTTCATATGTTTCCAGTTTAGATTTATTTGCTTTTCCTGTTTCAACAATTAATTTACCTCTTAACACGGCTTTTAGTGCATCCCATAGTATTGTTGGGTCCACTTCTTCATTGTCATTCTCTTGGATATACTCGTTTATGTTTACTTTTATTCTTTCTTTCATTTTCTCATCATTTAACAGCCCTACATTAAGTTTCCATGTTGTTTGTCGTTTTCTATTGTTTAAATATATTTCCATGTATATAGGATCATGATCTGATATTTCTGCCCCTCCAATCTGACAATATCTCACCCTGTGTCTGTCACCTTCATTCATAAGGAAGTAATCTATTCTAGAGTGTACTTTATGGACTGCTGAATAATGTGTATAGTCTTTTTCGAGTGGGTGCAGGTCCCTCCATATGTCTACCATACCCATTTCTGCCAGTGAGGTTCTTATGAACTTTGTTACATGTTTTTTTGTCTTCTTAACACTTGTTGTGTCAACTTCATGATCCATGATGGCATTTAAGTCTCCTCCACAAATTAGGACTCCTTCACTGTGTGTTGCTATGAGATCAAACAGATGTTGAAAAAAACCCTCGTCACTTTCTGGTGGGGCATAGATGTTCATTCACTAATGTGATCTGCATACCATCTATTCTTCCCTTTATTATTACATTCCTGCCTTCTTTATCCTGGATTTCTTGTTCACATTCAAATTGTATTAACCCCCCTTTTAGTTCCTCCCTTAAATGAACTGTAGTAGGAGTTCTTATAGCCAAATCTCTTTAGTTTCACATGTTCTGTCTTGCTCAAATGTGTCTCTTGCATAAATATAATTTCGGCTTTTTCCTTCTTGAATTTTCTTATTATTCTTTCCCTTTTGACAGGTGAGTTCAGACCATTCACGTTTAGTGTCATTATCTTAAGATTTTTACCCATATTCATGTTTTTCCATTTTTTTAACTTGTGCTCCTAGCCCCTTTAACAACAAAAATAACACATATTTATATAAAAACACATTAAAAAATCTCGACCTCCGTACTTTGGGCCTTTCTTCTGCCCAATGGTCCCTGTTGGTGGGTGGAGGGATTGTCCTCACCAAGTGAGGGGCCCTCCCTAGACCTATATTTACTATCCAAGTAATAGTCATTAGTCTAGAAATGTCCAACAAAAATCACTTAAACCTCTCCTAGCCGTTTGTTTCTCTTCTACCTTATCTTCTTGGCCTTCATTTCTTCTGTGCCTTTCTTAATCTTTGTTATAATTTAGGCTTTCAGTTGAAAGCCTTGCAGTTTTTCCTGGGCCCGCTGCTCCATGTCTCCTCCCTTCTTCTGCCGCTCACTCGCCTCCACTCCGGCTGTCGTGATGCGTTCAGTGCCGCCGGTGCTCCAGCCGCTTCCTCCGGCACACTCACCACAAAGCCCCACTCCATCATGTCCCGCGCTGCCTCTCTGGCCGTGTTGTAGGTTTTTACGCCGTCCTCCCAATGAATCCTCATCTTCGTTAGTGGCGTTTGGAATCTAATTTTTTTTCTCTTTCTGCGTTTTTTTAATGTTGGCATATTTCTTTCGCTGCTGCACAATTTCTGTCGGGTAGTCATGATCAAAGAATATCTGCTTGTCGCCGATTCGTATCTTTTTTTTCCACACTTGTGTCAGGATTCTTTCCTTTACATCATATTTCAGAAAGTTTACCACAACTGACCTGGGTGGAGAGTTTGGTTTCGGGTTCTGTGCCGAGGCTCTGTGCGCTCGTTGAATCTGCAGGCCCGCTTCACCGGGCAGCTCAAGCTCTTTTTTTAAGAAATGATCCATGAATTTCGTCATCGAGTTGCCTTCAATGCCCTCCGGGATCCCGAAGATGCGTATATTGCTCCGTCTGGACCTGCTCTCCAGGTCGGTTATTTTCTCCTGCATCCTCTGCGTTTGCGCCGTCAGGGTCTGCAGCTGCTCGCTTGCCTCGCTCTTCCAATCTTCCAGCTCCGATATTCGGGCCTGTGCTTCTGTCATACACGCCCGTTGAGAGCGCAGCTCCTCCATGTTTTCTGCTAGCTTGCGCTCCATTTCTCTTCAGAGGCCCATAATTTCCTCCTTAATCTCTTTTTTCAGCTCCTCCTTAAGAGCCGCTAAATCCTGTTGTAGTTGCCGCTTGAAGTCTTTCAACTCTTTACCCAAACTGGCGAAGCCAGTGTTCATGGTATCGAGCCTGGCGTCCTCCATTTTCTCTGCTGCAGTCACTTCGTTTTTTTGGGCCTCGTGTTCAGCGATTTCTCCTGCGTTGTTGAAGAGGAATTCTTTAATTTTACCCTGCTTTTGTCCTTGTGCCCGGCTCCATGTTTTCATCCCTTGGTTTATTGATCCGCTTATGTCGAGTTGGCCATTTACAGATGATTTTTAATCCAGCTAGGGAGAGCTCTCTGTTTAAGCGTTATGTCTCTCCGCCATCATCCCGGAAGTCGTCAAAAGTCATTTTTGACTACAATTTTCAGGGATAAAGAATAATTTAGCTTATAACACTTACCTGTTCACAACAGCAGCGTAGCTGGCGAACTTCTCTTCCTCATTGTCAGACGAACGTGAAGCTGGTTCGCTTGTTACAGACTCGTGGTTCTGGTCTCGCGACCCGGTCAAACCATAATTCCATTATTGCGGTTTTGCGCTTCCATGATTGCGGTTTTGGCAAACGATTTTTCAAAACAAATAAGAACAGTAGTTAGAAAAAAAGACTGGCGAACGCCTGTGTGTCACCCAGCCTTACACAAAACAGCTTTCGAACTTCTGTGCTTCAATTGGCTGGCTGTATTCACAGTCGTTGATAGACGGGTCCTTCTTGCTAGGTTTTCAGTCATTGGTTCTTCAAGGTTTCAGAAACCCAATTCAAGGCTCTTATTAGTCGAATGAGAGGTCAATCACATCTAAACCAATCAAAGCACTCCTTTGCTTTCTGTTCGCGGCTGTGTCTGTAGTGGAAGAACGGAAATGCAGGTGTTTTTTTTTTTTTTCAGTGCCTCCTAGGACGCACAGTGTGCGTACTCGGACGCCCTCGTGCGTCCTAGGATGCAGAGACGTGCCCGCCCGCGGTACACAGAAGTGCAACAGGTTAAGAATCGATTTATTATTTATTATTATTATTTTTTTGCGGCGGTGTCGGGGTCCTGTCACATGACACGTATTGCCGCTTCGTGATACACAATTACACAATGACGCTGCCGACGCAGAAGAACCCCACAGAGTAGCTTACTAAGCTAGCAGCTGGATGAAACTGTCGGGGAAAAAAAGTAAAATGGAGCAGCAAGAAATTCAAGACCGGTCCGTCTACAGCTTGCAGACTCCATAAAGTTACACCCCTTCAACTAGTTACAGTCCCTCAGCAAGTTACGCCCCCACGTTTGGGGTGTGCGATATGACTATATATATCGGATGATGATATAAAAACGTCTATCGTTTCATAGAATACTCTTATTATCATTATTTAAAAAGCACATACTCTCGTTTATTCAGTAAAGCTCCTCACCACTACTTGTCAGCACCCCGTCTGACCTCTGTAGTGCACACAGGTGTGTAGTGGGTGGCTAGGCTTCAGTCCGGTGGTTGCTTATGCTAACTCCAAACTACCGGTTCAGATAGCTGCTACTCCTGTTTGCCAGGGAAGTGGGACTTTTTTTTTTTCTCCATCGTGCTGCATCAGAGAGGATAGTTCACTAACCTCGTTTTAATAGGAGGAAAGTAACATTAACACCATGTCTAATTATGAAATGCTAAATGATGGTGCCAAGTTGTGTTAACTGGAAACCGTAACAGACCATCGTTTTGTTTTGTTTTGTTTTTTTGTTTGGTTTTTTTTGGCTTAACGCCTTTTGGATTAAATTTGATTACATGATCTACCTCTCCTGTGGCTGGTGTTGCAGATCTGCACCTGTCACGTGATTGGTCAAAAAGTATGACCCCCCCCCCCCCCCCAAAAAAAATAAATAAATAAATAAACCCAGATGTACCAAGCATTTCACATGACTAGATGGCAGACACATATAGCTTACTGCTCTTCACTGGAGGACTCAGTTCAGTCCACCAGAACCTCGTCAAACCTGATATCACTTCCGGGGCGCAGAAGAAGAGACGTATAAACAATTGCGCAACATACATTTCAACAGGGAGGAAGCATTTGTTCCAAATTTTGCCACATTTTGCTTCTGAAGGGAAATATTTACCTTCTGTGACAGCAGAAGATGGACCGGAGCATGTACACTTTTTGTCCGCCACTGACGAAGCTGCACGTGACAGAGAGGACAATACTGCCGGTTCCGTGGCATTATCTAACCGAAATGGAGGTGGAATAAATCAGAAGATAAATGTGAGAGTTTCTGGATGTGGGAGAGAAAGCAAAAATGACAGACAGAGGACAATATAAGGACCGGGATGAGCACACGGACGCATGGTGACACACAACAAGCGGTAGGTCTGATGTTTTTATCAGCTTGTTTACATTCTACTGATTTTCTGGTTCATACATTTTGAAGATAACAAAAAACAAAAAGACAAAACCATCCTTTGTGTAAATATGTCCAAAGTCCACTTTGACCGAAAGTTATGTAATCCGATATGGCTGCCGTCACATTATGCAAATTAGATGCGTAAATTTACTCTCATCATAAACTTCGGATCATATTCTACAGCTTTCATTTACAGTAAGCCATTTTCGCTTACTACTTTCAAGTTACAGCCTTTGGAATTTGTGATATCAAAACAGAATATTTTCTTGAAAAAAATCTTCACCACCAGAGGGTGCATGCAGATGGTGCCGATCTGTGACAGAAAACCTCTCAGGGTTAAATTACTGCCGACTTCCTTAGTTTTGGCCGAAAAAAAAACTTAGTAAAGCTACAAAAGTAAATGGTGGCACATACACGCAAAATAAATAAATACATTAAAACGGGTCGGAGGAGCAAGTTGACTCTCAATGTAATTTATTTGATTTCTAATCATTTTAGTCAGGTATTGATAATGAATAAAGTTAAAGTCATAACACGTATTTTATTACATTACGTTTTGTATCTTTGATATTCAGATCATGACCAATCTGAAATACAGAGGTGTGAAAAAGTGTTTGCCCCCTTCCTCATTTCTTTTGAATGTTTGTTACACTTAAATGTTTCAGATCAGCAAACAAATTTAAATATTAGACAAAGGTAACAAGTAAACACAAAATGCAGTTTTGAAATGAAGGTGTTTATTATCAAGGGGGAAAAAAATCCAAGCCTACATGGCCCTGTGTGAAAAAAATGATTGCCCCCTAAACCTAATAACTGGTTGGGCCACCCTGAGCAGCAATAACTGGCAATGAGTCTTTTATAGCGCTGTGGAGGAATTTTGGCCCACTCATCTTTGCAGAATTGTTGTAATTCAGCCACATTGGAGGGTTTGAACATGAACTGCCTTTTCAAGTTCATGTCACAGCATCTCAATCGGATTCAGGTCAGCACTTTGACTAGGCCACTCCAAACTCTTCATTTTGTTTTTCTTAAGCCCTTCAGAGGTGGACTTGCTGGTGTGTTCTGGGTCACTGTCCCACTGCAGAACCCAAGTGCGCTTCAGCTTGAGGTCACGAATAGATGGCCGGACATTGCCCTTCAGGAATTTTTGGTAGACAGCAGAATTCATGGTTCCATTTACCACAGCAAGTCTTCCAGGTCCTGAAACAGCAAAACAGCCCCAGACCATCACACCACCACCATGTTTACTGTTGCTATGATGTTCCTTTTCTGAAATACTGCGTTACTTTTACGCCGGATGTAATGGGACACACACCTTCCAAAAAGTTCAACTTTTGTCTCGTCAGTCCACAGAGTATTTTCCCAAAAGTCTTAGGGATCATCAAGATGTTTTCTGGCAAAACTGAGACAAGCCTTTATGTTCTTTTTGCTCGGCAGTGGTTTTTGTCTTGGAACTCTGCCATGCAGGACATTTTTGCCCAGTCTCTCTCTTATGGTGGAGTCAAGAACACTGATCTTAACTGAGGCAAGTGAGGCCTGCAGTTCTTTGGGTGTTGTTGTAGGGTATTTTGTGACCTCTTGGATGAGTTGTTGCTGTGCTCTTGGGGTAATTTTGGTCGACCGGCCACTCCTGGGAAGGTTCACCACTGTTTCATGTTTTTGCAATTTGTGGACAATGACTCACTGTGGTTTGCTGGAGTCCCAAAGCTTTAGAAATGGCTTTATAATCTTTTCCAGACTGACAGATCTCAATTACTTTGTTTCTCATTTGTTCCTGAATTTCTTTGGATTGCAGCATGATGTCTAGCTTTTGAGGATCTTTTGATCTACTTCACTTTGTCAGGCAGGTCCTATTTAAGTGATTTCTTGATTGAGAACAGGTGTGGCAGTAATCAGGTCTGGGTATAGCTAGAGAAATTAAACTCAGCTTTCCAAAGATGTGATAAACCACAGTTAATTTATGTTTTAACTTTGACTTAAAAAGTTGAACTTTTTGGAAGATGTGTGTCCCATTGCATCCTGCGTAAAAGTAACAGAGTATTTCAGAAAAGGAACATCATACCAACAGTAAAATATGGTGGTGGGAGTGTGATGGTTTGGGGCTGTTTTGCTGCTTCAGGACCTGGAAGACTTGCTGTGGTAAATGGAACCATGAATTCTGCTGTCTCCCAAAAATGCCTGAAACACAAAGTCCAGCCATCTTTTCGTGACCTCAAGCTGAAGCGCACTTGGGTTCTGCAGCAGGACAATGATCCAAAACACACCAGCAAATAAACCTCTGAATGGCTTAAGAAAAACAAAATGAAGACTTTGCAGTGGCCTAGTCAAAGTCCTGACCTGAATCCGATTGAGATGCTGTGGCATGACCTTAAAAAGGTGGTTCATGCTCAAAAACCGTCCAATGTGGCTGAATTACAACAATTCTGCAAAGATGAGTGGGCCAAAATTCCTCTACAACGCTGTAGAAGACTCACTGCCAGTTATCGTAAACGCCTGATTGCAGTTGTTGCTGGACCAACCAGTTACAGCAAGCGCTTGCTCATAGGGGATCGCCTGATTGCTGGGGTCTTTCTGCAATTGTGGGGGTTTCCCCTACAGTTGAAAGTGCTATGAGTTGACTCTTGTTGTGAAATGGAGCTATATAAATAAAGTTGAATTGAATTGAATTATTCGGTTTAGGGGGCAATCACTTTTTCCACACAGGGCCATGTAGGTTTTTTTTTTTCCCCCTTAACAAACACCATTTAAAAACTGCATTTTGTATTTACTTGTGTTATCTTTGTCTAATGTTTAAAACTGTTTGATGATCTGAAACATTTAAGTGTGACAAGCGTACAAAAAAAAAAAAAAAAAGAGAAATCAGGAAGGGGCAAACACTTTTTCACACCACTGTATCTTATCCATCGATTGCATTCAGTTCTTATTGAATTTGTTCATTGCATTATTGTATAGGTAACTGTACATTGACTGCATACAGTCAGGTAGCACTGCTATTTAAATGGATGTTCAAAGTATATGTGATAGAATTTACTTTTGTTTTTAAATGAATAGCCTATATTTCTAGAATGCTGGAGGGCAATCAAACCTACACACTGTAAAAGCTGTGAGGAATTGTGATATGCTGAAAAGGAAAATTTTCAAAATTTATTTCACTTGTGCACAATTTTCAAAACTCACAAGTTTTCAAGAAATAAAAAAGCAGTTACTAACCTAAGCCTACTTTTTTCATTTAACAGTATTTTATTGCAAATCAGTGATGTAATTTTTTAAAAATATAACCTCCCAAAACATCAACACACTCTCAAGCTTACCTCAGCATTTTATGCAGTGCAGTGGACTTTTTTCCTGAGATTAGTGGGTTTTTGTACTGAACTGAGACAGCCAAATGTGAATCGAAAACCGTTTTGAATTGAAAATCGATTCTGAATCATATCATGACCCCAAAAATCAGAATCGAATTGTGTGACTTCTAAAGATTCACAGTCCTATTAACTAATTTATGTTCATTATTATGTATCTGGCAAGTTAAGATGACCAAAATTCATTAAGTCAATGACTTTAATAGGTCAACAGCCTTCAGATAAACTAAACATGCCAACATTTGGAGTTCAAAAATAAGGGAGGATTTTCCTGCTGTCTGGTTGGTGAGGAGAATTCTAAAAAACTATAAATATTATAACAGAAATAACTGCATCTTTGGTAATTTAAGTTAATTTATTTCATTCTTCTTTCGGCTACTCCCTTTAAGGGTCACCACAGAGGATCATCTGCCTCCATCTCACCCTATCTCTTGCGTCTTCCTCTGAAACACCAACCCTTCATGTCCTCCTTCACTACATCCATGAATCTTGTCGGTGGTCTTCCTCTTTTCCTCCAGCCTGGCAGCTCCATCGTCAACATCCTTTGTCCAATATATCCACTATCCCTCCTCTGCACATGTCCCAACCATCTCAGCCTTGCCTCTCTTACTTTGTCTCCAAACTGCTCAACCTGCACTGTCCCACTGATATACTCATTTCTAATCCTGTCCCTCCTAGTCACTCCCTATGAAAATCTTAGCATCTTCAACTCTGCCATCTTCAGCGCTACCTCCTGTCTTTTTGTCAGCACCACCGTCTCCAACCCATACATGAAAGCAGGTCTCACTACTGTCTTGTAAATCTTCCCTTTCACTCTTGCTGCTACCATTCTGTCACAAATTACGCCTGACACTCGTCTCCACCCACTCCACCCTGCCTGCACTCTCTTCTTCACCGCTCTTGTGCATTTTCCATTGCTTTGGATGGTTGACCCCAGGTATTTAATAATAAGGCTATGAATCTTTAGAAGTCACACGATTCAATTCTGATTTTTGAGGTCCCAGTTCAATTCAGAATCAATTTTTCAATTCAAAATGGTTTTCGATTCATATTTGACTCTCAGTTCAGTACAAAAACCCACAAATCTCAGGGGGCACTGCACTGCAAAAAATGCTGAGGTAAGCTTGAAAGCAGAGTGTGTTGATGTTTTGGGGGGTTATATTTTTTTAAAATTACATCAACTGATTTGCAATAAAAACAACTGTTAAATGAAAAAACTAGGCCTAGGTTAGTAACTGCTTTTTTTATTTCTTAAAAACTTGTGAGTTTCAAAAATGAAATTGTACACAAATGAAATAACACTTGAAAATGTTCCTTTTCAGCATATCACAATTCCTAACAGCTACCTAAAGACCTGGAGGGCAACCAAACCTACACACTGTGTAGGTTCGGTCACCCTCCAGCATTCTAGAAATATAGGCTATTCATTTAAAAACAAAAGTAAATTCTATCATAAATACTTTGAACATCCATTTAAATACTAGTGCTACCTGAATGAATGCAGTCAGTGTACAGTTACCTACAGTAACTTAATGCAATGAACAAATTCAATAAGAACTGAATGCCGTTGATGCATCAGAAAAGTAGCATTAATTTTGAACCTGCACAAATATAAACTTGAGTATCTAAATTCTACTACTCTGCATGGTTCTCCTGTATCGGCAGCATCAATGTGTAATTCCATATCATGAAGCAGCAATAGGTGTCACATGACGGGACCCCAGCACCACCGCAAAAAAAAAAATAAAATAAAAAAAATAAAAATATCAATAATAATAATAATAATAATAATAATAAAGCAATTCTTAATTTTTGTGAATCGGTTTTGGATCGTGTAAAATGAGAATCTAGCTTATGTGATTTGATTTTTTTTTTTTTAAAACACCCCTAGTATTTAAACTCATCTACTTAGACTACCGCTACTCCTTCCATCTTCGCCATTTCACCTGCCTCCCTCTCATTCACACTCATGTATTCTGTTGAAGCATCGTTCCCTTGGCTCTAATCTATAAAATTACTTTTCACCTTGAAGAAACTGTTTCACCCAAAAAGTCTGGTCAAGAATTGTTTTTCTTCATCCAAGGACCACCGTGGAAACACATTCCATGGTAAAAGGTATGAGAGATAAGGATCCCATTTCGTGCCAGGAACCGAGTAGTTGCCACCATAAATAAATTGGAGCTTACTCCCCAATCAGACAGTTTTATGCTTTAAAGGGTACCTGTGGTGGTCGTCTAAATGCATTCAACTTGAAAACATTAGGCAAATTATTCGTTATTTGGTTAAATAATTATTGCCAGCCAAATACCACCAGAGAAATATGCAAATACGACCGCAGGCATGGCCAGCCTATAAAAACTCTGAGCGCAGCCATGACACATGCGGATGTGACGTCACTTCGTTGATACTTAACTCAACAGTCAATGCTCCGCCTGAATGAGAGAATAGGGTGCTTTTGTGAGTGTTTTTATTCTATTATGGCTGAATTGTCGGACTCTGGGGAAGAATTCGTCCAACATGGCTACAGGTTTGAGCCAGAAATGTCTTCTGAGGGTTAAAGTGACGAAGTGGTCCTCACACACAACGCAATTTCGTCTGAAAGGATTCGTCTGTGCCCTGTTCCGAGATCACTTTTCCGCTCCGATCTTCTGACAAGGTGAGCTGGGTTTGGGTACACAAAAGAAGTGTTTATCTTTGTTTTTTCGCTTATTATTGAGACATCCAAAGGCTTTACATTCGCCATGTTGTGATATCCATATCGCATTGTATGTTTTTGTTGTTACAAGAGCGCCGAGTGTCTGCTGCTCTGCTCTGCTGCTCCCGCGGCGAGGGAGGAGCCCAGCCCGTCTCGCAGCTGTTACGAGCTCAGATCAGACGAGACAAGCCGCTGAATTTAAGCATTTATTTATTTATTTTCTACTCGTTTTAGTTCTGCATTTAATATGAACCCTGAGTTTGAAATAAACGTTTGAATTTGAATATCCCGTAAGCCACTGCACATCCGGGTACTCCAGGCTCAGCCAATATTGATCCAGATCGCATAGTTTTAGAATCATCAGCCATTACGAGCTCAGATCAGACGAGACGGCCCGCTGAATTTAAGCATTTATTTATTTATTTTCTAATCGTTTTAGTTCTGCATTTAATATGAACCCTGAGTTTGAAATAAACGTTTGAATTTGAATATCCCGTAAGCCGCTGCACATCCGGGTACTCCAGGCTCAGCCAATACTGATCCAGATCGCATAGTTTTAGAATCATCGGCTTTTACGAGCTCAGATCAGACGAGACAACCCGCTGAATTTAAGCATTTATTTATTTATTTATTTTCTAATCGTTTTAGTTCTGCATTTAATATGAACCCTGAGTTTGAAATAAACGTTTGAATTTGAATTTGAATATCCCGTAAGCCGCTGCACATCCGGGTACTCCAGGCTCAGCCAATACTGATCCAGATCGCATAGTTTTAGAATCATCGGCCTTTACGAGCTCAGATCAGACGAGACGACCCGCTGAATTTAAGCATTTATTTATTTATTTTCTAATCGTTTTAGTTCTGCATTTAATATGAACCCTGAGTTTGAAATAAACGTTTGAATTTGAATTTGAATATCCCGAAAGCCACTGCTCATCCGGGCACTGCAGGCTCAGCCAATACTGATCCAGATCGCGGTGTCAACGAAATTACGTCACAGGAAGCGTCCTGGAAGGCCATGTAGCTGCTAGTATGGCTGCACTCATGTTTTGCTGACATAGCTGAACCAGCACATCAGCAATGGATTTATATCAAATTGCTTTGAACATGAATTTCAACTTAAACTTGAACTAGAACGTGAGACAGGGGCTCAATATAATATCTTTTTTTTCACGACCACCACAGGTACGCTTTAACAATCGTCTGACATCCCAGTAACTCTTGAGTGCATTTTACGGTCACTAGGAATTATCCACAGCTCAAAATTACCTACTGGTGGACGACTCTGAAATATGTTCGCTTTTGACTATACAAGCTGAACTGAGATTAATGAATGAAATGACTTCCTTTGTTACAAAATTCTCATATTTTCTTTTTCAGGACACCCTGGAAAATCAAGTGGGACTCTGACATATCATTCTAGTTTGAAATATTTCATTAATCCTTGATTTTAAATGTGTGCATGTTTGAAAAATGCTGAAATGAGCCTTATTCTAATGCATGTTAATTATATAAGTACAAATTTATAAAATGCATGCTCATTGAAGTTAGTCATAAATCACTGAAATTAGCTTAGTTTCATATTAAATAGTAAATGGCATTCACTTACATAGCGCTTTTATTCTCATCTCTTGATGACCAAAGCGCTTTACAGATCCTGCTATCCACTCATTCACACACTGATGGTGGCATGCTACCTAACATGGCGCTTCCAAACCCACCAGGAGCAATTGGGGTGAAGTGTCTTGCCCAGGGACACAACGGCAGGATATCCGGGGGAGAGCGGGATTCGAACCGCCAACCATGTGGTTATTGGATGATCTGCTCTACCTCCTGAGCCACTGCCATTATATACTTATATATATTAAGTATATAATGAATTTTCATTGTCATAAAGATGTGTTTATCCTCCGGGAAAAGCTTACTCAAGTCATCTGACTGGCTCAGCCAATCACCAGCCAGTCTCTGTTGGGCAACGGCCCCTTTCATTTTTATTGGTCGGTTACAGACAAAGAACTGTTTTCTTATTGGACCAGAGATCATTTAAACCTCCCACGATGGAAGACCATTGGCTCCCTATCATATCAGTCAGGTTTTCCCCATGAAAACTTCCTCTGTTAAAAGGGGAAAAAAACCCAGTGGGAGGAAGAGAGTTGTCTTTGGTGAAAGTTTGTCTAAGTCTTTGTCCGGTTTAAATTCTTTTTCCTTTAAACGTCTGGGAAATACTTTCCTTCTTCCTGAGCTCAACTTTTTATATGGAGTGAGACTCCATGTTCATAGACATTTTCTATTTTATTCTGCTAAACTTTGCTATTGATTTTCTTTAAACTGTGTGTTTTAAAAGGGGTACGGATCATTTCCCTCACACTGGAAGCCGTTTTGCCAACCCCCCACGACATCTGAAGGACTCTGATTTCGTGGCTTGTTGTTATTAATCTTGTCTCTCCAATTCTATGATTCAGATCAGATTTTGAACTATAATTATTCAGACCTGAGAACGCCGCTGAAAGAGTCTCGTGTCTGCATGGCATACTACACAGCCAGCAAAGCAGACCGCCCGTAACTCTGCTGGAGGAAAAGCCCCAGGAAGCAGTTGGGCACCAAGGCTGCCCAGAAAAACGCTCCGGCCACTGGTGGAGTGAAGAAGCTTCATTATCGCAGTCAAATCTCAGCTTCTGACTGCTGGACTTTGGAAGAATATCTGCGGGCATATATTCTCTGGTATCATCTCAAATAAAGCTTCAGCTAAGGAACCAGCTGGAAAAACACCAACACAAAGGAAAAACCAACGCAACGTTCACGTGAGCCGACTTCTTTGTTTAATCTGCTGAATAATGAGATGTCTATACCCAAAGTATGCCATGATTTGTCTCAGGTTTAGAACTTGTTCATAGATCTGATTGGAGCTACAGAATTAAAGAGAAATAATATTCCTCTCTTCATTAAATTCCATTTTTTCAAGTAACTCAATTTCTTTTCGTATAATTAGTTTTAATTTTCTTCATAAAATTTGCATCCAATTTTCTTCATATTTTTGGTACAGTTAATTCAGTTTTCCATTTTATCACAGTCACAAATTCATACAAACATTTCCGTGGTTCCACAAATGTGATAACACTCTGTTGCTCAATAATCAGTTACAAGTTGAATGTGATGCTTAATACTTGGATCATTTCACTTGCTTACAAATTATTTGAATGTAATGTCATTTAACCTGAATCTGATTACACAGGGTTACAAAAATATTTTTTTTTAAGTTGTCTGTGTTTTATCAACTGATTTAAGACAATTATGCACCGCTGAATCCAAAAATGACATCCGTTTCTCTTGATCAGGTGCCAAGTAAAAACCTGTACTTAATTAGTACCGTGCATGTACTTACCTTTATACAGTGGGGTAAAAAAAAGTATTTAGTCAGCCACCAACTGTGCAAGTTCTCCCACTTAAAAGATGAGAGAGGTCTCCAATTTTCATCATAGGTATACCTCGACTATGAGAGACAAAATGAGAAAAAAAAAAAATCCAGAAAATCACATTGAAGGATTTTTAATGAATTAATTGGTAAATTCCTCGGTAAAATAAGTATTTGGTCAATAACAAAAGTTCATCTCAATACTCTGTTATATACCCTTTGTTGGCAATGACAGAGGTCAAACGTTTTCTGTAAGTCTTCACAAGGTTTTCACACACTGTTGCTGGTATTTTGGCCCATTCCTCCATGCAGATCTCCTCTAGAGCAGTGATGTTTTGGGGCTGTCGCTGGGCAACACGGATTTTCAACTCCCTCCAAAGATTTTCTATGGGGTTGAGGTCTGGAGACTGGCTAGGTCACTCCAGGACCTTGAAATGCTTCTTACGAAGCCACTCCTTCGTTGCCCGGGTGATGTGTTTGGGATCATTGTCATGCTGAAAGACCCAGCCACGTTTCATCTTCAATGCCCTTGCTGATGGAAGGAGGTTTTCACTCAAAATCTCATGATACATGGCCCCATTCATTCTTTTCTTTACACGGATCAGTCGTCCTGGTCCCTTTGCAGAAAAACAGCCCCAAAGCATGATGTTTCCACCCCCATGCTTCACAGTAGGTATGGTGTTCTTTGGATGCAACTCAGCATTCTTTCTCCTCCAAACACGACAAGTTGAGTTTTTACCAAAAAGTTCTATTTTGGTTTCATCTGACCATATGACATTCTCCCAATCCTCTTCTGGATCATCCAAATGCTCTCTAGCAAACTTCAGATGGGCCTGGACATGTACTGGCTTAAGCAGGGGGACACGTCTGGCACTGCAGGATTTGAGTCCCTGGCGGCGTAGTGTGTTACTGAAGGTAGCCTTTGTTACTTTGGTCCCAGTTCTCTGCAGGTCATTCACTAGGTCCCCCCGTGTGGTTCTGGGATTTTTGCTCACCGTTCTCGTGATCATTTTGACCCCACGGGGTGACATCTTGCGTGGAGCTCCAGATCGAGGGAGATCATCAGTGGTCTTGTATGTCTTCCATTTTCTAATAATTACTCCCACAGTTGATTTCTTCACACCAAGCTGCTTACCTATTGCAGATTCAGTCTTCCCAGCCTGGTGCAGGTCTACAATTTTGTTTCTGGCGTCCTTTGACAGCTTTTCGGTCTTGGCCATAGTGGAGTTTGGAGTCTGACTGTTTGAGGTTGTGGACAGGTGTCTCTTATACTGATAACGAGTTCAAACAGGTGCCATTAATACAGGTAACGAGTGGAGGACAGAGGAGCCTCTCAAAGAAGAAGTTACAGGTCTGAGAGCCAGAAATCTTGCTTGTTTGTAGGTGACCAAATACTTATTTTCCACCATAATTTGCAAATAAATTCTTTAAAAATCAGACAATGTGATTTTCTGGATTTTTTTTTTCCTCATTTTGTTTCTCATAGTTGAGGTATACCTATGATGAAAATTGGAGACCCCTCTCATCTTTTCAGTGGGAGAACTTGCACAATTGGTGGCTGACTAAATACTTTTTTACCCCACTGTATAAAGGCAAATACATGTAAATTGAATGTTACGTCATCAATGTTAAAAATTCAGAGAATTTCAAGACACAAAAAAGAATTTTGCATCATATAAAGTGAAAATACCCGTACATGTAAACAAAAACGTATAAAACAACATGTGGCCATAATTCAAAAAGTTGACCTGATTGAGCAAAGCCAATGTGATTTTTGGATTCAGCACATCAAAATTGTCCTAAATCGGCTAAAAAAAACTTAGGCAATAAATTTGGTGTTGACCAGTGTTATTAAAACTCTTAACAGTACATGGAAGTTTCAGTGAATTTCTTTTCCTGTGTTATGTTTCTAAAGTCACCCAGTAGAATTCACGAATGTGTGAGACTGACTGATTGAAGGTATAAAGATTAGTTATTAATAAATTGTCCAAATTGGACTGGTGCCCCTGTTACGAGTGTTTTTCTGTTGTGTGCGTGGACTTGGAAGTGAATTCCCATTTCCACATACACTTCTAAGTCTAAATTAAATAATCTTTGTACCTTATAATTAAATACTGCTACACTATCTTGTTTCTGCTGACTTTTATTCCTCTTCTCTCCAGAGCATACCTCCACCTCTCCAGGTTCTCTTCCACCTGCTCCCAATTCTCACTACAGATCACAGTGTCATCTGCACACAAATGCGTTTAGATGCAAACCTCCTTTCTCCACCACACAGAACCAAGCACAGAACCTAGGGGTACAAAGCCCTTTCCATCGTGGCTCCCTCCCTCTGGAACTCTCTCCCCCAACACATCCATGACTGCACAGACTTAAACTACTTCAAATCATTACTCATTTTTCCCAACTTGCAAAAACCTGAGCTCCTGCTTGCTCCTCCGTCTTCCTCTGAGAGAATCAAGTAGGGGTCTCAGCGCTTAGCCTCACTGGTTAATGTTATAACCAATCAGGCTAAGCAGGAATGCTTACATAGCTAGTAGGGGTGTAACGGTACGCTAAAAGTCACGGTTCCGTACGTACCTTGGTTTTAAGGTCATGGTTCAGTTCATTTTTGGTACAGTAAGGAAACAAAATGCAAAACAAAACTGCTTATCTTTTGAATAAGCAGGAACAGCTTTGACAAAAAAAACAAAAACTGCCAGCAGTAAATTCTCCAATAAATAAAATGTAAATAATAAAATAAATAAATTCTCTTTTTAGCAAATCAACGATGTAGACAAGTGCAACAATAGAAGTTTAAATAGTCTTAATTATTCTTTTATTCCTTATTGCCTGAAGCAGTGATTTTAACCAGGGTGCTCTGGTATGTTTAGGTTTCTATGAGAAATTAATTATCTAATTTCACTTGTTAATTGGTCAAAAAAATTGGAAATTTGTCATTGTTGTGTATAGGCTCTGAAGGCACCCATGCACAACAGCAAATTATTTGCAGTTTTTTGGACAATTAAGAAGGAACATACCAGGGCACCCTTGAAAAACACAGGCCTGAAGTGCAGCATTAAAGGTGAAATAGATAACATTTTCATGAAAACAAAGATTTTTTAAAAAATAGTACATCAACAAAGTGTTTATAAACATGCACAATGCAAGTCTTAATGTTCTTCTAAAAATTAGTATATTGATGAAAAAACAATTTTGTAATTTTTGGCGGGTCGACAATAATATTTACATGCAGCAGCTGGAGGAGGACAAACACGGAAGTCCAATGAGGATGTCACAGCCAATAGCATCGCTAGCTTGATGTTACATGCAATCGTCTTGTTTTGGGTTGTTGGGTTGCCAGGTAGTGAATTAATCAGCTAAATACCTGAGTCTCAAGGCAGATGTCAGTTTTCCAATTGTTCTCAAGTATTGCACAACAAAGGAGCAAGATAAATATGGGTTCTGCTTTTGATGGCTAATGTCTGCTGAAGAGTCACAAAGGGCTGAAAAGTCACGCAGAGGTGACCACTTTTCTTCTGACAGGTAAGGTAACCAGTGCCAACTATGATGCCAACTAACTCATCTTCTGCTGCTAATCTGGTGGTTGGGGGAGGGGGGGCACAGTCTAAAGTCTATATGACCAACAAAATTTTATTTCTGCTATGTTCAAATTATTATGAGTGTATGACAATATCAGCCAATATAGTATGATGTGGAGCACACCCCACTAACTGCTCCTTACCAAGCTGACATGTATGACAGGTTCATTTGATCAACATTTGCACCTACGAATGCAACAGCACATACTAACTGTGCAGCAGTCATGTTTTACATAAAGATTTTTTTTTAAATTATCAGCTTTGATGTGCAGCTGCTCAGTCTTACAATTTGGTGTACAGTGGAAAAAAGTTAAGTTGTTTATTGTTGTTAACAGTTTTTTGTTGTTACAGTTTAAGACAATAATGTAAAACTATTGATCACCATGGTGGAAATTGAGGTTAAAAATAGTTAAGTTCTAATACAGTGATCCCTCGCTACTTCGCGCTTCACCTTTCGCACCCTCAGTGCATCGCGAATTTTTCAAAAATATTCATCAAAAATTCAAAATTGAGAAAAAAATACATTAGAACATCACGTATCAACACGGAGAGCCCGCACAACTCAAAATCCACCTCTCTGATTCGCTGGCCAGCATCTCCCCCCTAAGAGATCGCTCCCGACTCTAGATTTTGTTCTCGTGTTGACTCGGCTCGGGAATCTCATCTCTCGCGAGATTCTTTTCATTCTCTCGCTCTCTCTCTCTCCCGAGAGAGAGAGAGTGAGAGAATGAACGTACGTATTATTTATATTATTTATACATTATTTTATGTATCAAAAAACTAACGAGATCAGCCTGGAATTCCACAAAGGGGGGTGACGCTACTTCGCGGTTTTTCACTTTTCGCGGTCGGTTCTGGAACCCATTAACCGCGATAAGTGAGGGATCACTGTAGTAGAATAAACAGGTCTTAATTTATTTTCTTACTAACTAATGTTACTGCACAACATTAGCCACGGGATTTCTTGAGTACCTTAAGTAGCTTTAATTATGTATATGTAGATATCTGTCAGATTTTTAACTATCAAGTGATAAACCACAACATTTTTTCACCCTCTGTGAGGACTTCCTCGATCATTAGGTGAATAAGCACAGATGGGTGTTTGAACAATGTCAGCATAATGCAGCAGAGAAGAGCTCCACCAAACAGTGACTGGAGAGAGGGTCAACAGCTTCTGAAGCCTTCACTGATGTGATGGACCAGTGGGGGTTAAGGACAGAACATCAATATCTGACCTTTAGGTGAGTATGATGCAAAGTTTTACATGTTAAAAAAAAAAAATCACAAAAAATGTCTTAATATGACTGTGTTTTCATAGATCAACATTTAAAAAACATTCTGATGATGTCAGCAGAAGCTTCTCCTCCACCACACCTGTGTATGAGGCCTGGACTCTATTACAGCTCAGGACAACAATCACCAGAGGGACCATCCAGTGAGGAAAACAGTCAGCGGCACACCAATGCAAGTTTAGTCTCATCAAAACATTTTACACACAGTAATGTATAGAGCCAAATCCTTTATTTTGAATTTTTAAATGTGTTTTAGATTTTTTAACTGTTTTTGAAATGTTAAGGATTTTATATTTTTTGAGTAATCTGGTCAAACCAATCATATTTATGGATTATTTTGCCAAAAGTAAATGCAACAGATATTTGTTTCTTTTTGAATAACTTCTCAAGACAAGTCAAAATTTGGCAGCTAAAATGTCTTGGGACTTTTCATTTTTATTAAAACCACAACCTGCCTGTGCACTTGGTGTTCCAAGAATGTGGAATTCGAAAAAATTTTTGTTCCTCTTCTTTAATCAGGTCCAGTCTTGCAGCAGGAATGAATATACAACACAGCCATCCATCCATCTTCTACGGTTTTTCTAGGGGTCTAGGTTGTGGATGGAGCAGTCTAATCAGAGAAGCCCAGACTTCCCTTTCCCCAGCCACCTCCTCCAGGTCTTCAGAGAGGACACCAGGATGTTCCCAGACCAGCTGGGAGACATAGTCTCTTCAACATGTCCTGGATCTGGCCCGGGGTCTCCTCTCTCCTCCCACAACACGCACATAAAAAGTAATTCCATTTTTGTACCTGGTCTTTCCCTCACCTACAGTATATTGTAATTCACATTACTAGTGCATACCTGTGGATGCCCGTGCATACCTGTAGAAACCAAGTATAAGCAAGTATTTCTGCATGCCCGTAGAAAGCAGGTGTAAGCAAGCGTGTCACCACTTGTTCAGTGATGCCTGTCTTTGATCCTTGATGATGTCATAGCGAGTCCTATGATCTTTGATGTCATACCACTCGTTCAGTGATGCCTGCCTTTGATCTCCGACATCACCACTCGTTCAGTGATGCCTGCCTTTGATCTCCGACATCACCACTCGTTCAGTGATGCCTGCCTTTGATCTCCGACGTCACCACTCGTTCAGTGATGCCTGGCTTTGATCTCCGACGTCACCACTCGTTCAGTGATGCCTGGCTTTGATCTCCGACGTCACCACTCGTTCAGTGATGCCTGGCTTTGATCTCCGACGTCACCACTCGTTCAGTGATGCCTGGCTTTGATCTCCGACGTCACCACTCGTTCAGTGATGCCTGGCTTTGATCTCCGACGTCACCACTCGTTCAGTGATGCCTGGCTTTGATCTCCGACGTCACCACTCGTTCAGTGATGCCTGGCTTTGATCTCCGACGTCACCACTCGTTCAGTGATGCCTGGCTTTGATCTCCGACGTCACCACTCGTTCAGTGATGCCTGGCTTTGATCTCCGACGTCACCACTCGTTCAGTGATGCCTGGCTTTGATCGCCGACGTCACCACTCGTTCAGTGATGCCTGGCTTTGATCGCCGACGTCACCACTCGTTCAGTGATGCCTGTCTTTGATCTCTGACGTCACCACTCGTTCAGTGATGCCTGCCTTTGATCTTTGACATCACCACTCGTTCAATGATGCCTGCCTTTGATCTTTGTCATGGTTACCATGGCAACACAAAGTCCTATGATCGTGACACTGTGACAGACAGACAGACCTGCCTTTGATCTTTGACGCCACCACTCGTTTAGTGATGCCTGCCTTTGATCTTTGATGATGTCATAGCGAGTCCTATGAAACCTGCCTTTGATCTTTGACGTCACCACTCATTCAGTGATGCCTGCCTTTGATCTTTAATGTCACCACTCGTTCAGTGATGCCTATATGGACTGGAGGGGCCGATGCTGTGATCGCAAGACATTCCGAAACTGTTGCACAATAACCCAAAATGGAGGCACCCACCGACCGAGCATAAACAAACTTTTCCACGAGTAGTTTATTTTTTTTCTGCTTTTTGTAATTAATCCATTAACTGTCTGTTTCTAGCTTTCTTTTTCGTACAGAGCTGGAGGAACTAGAGAACTTGATTGACGAGTTTTATTTCCGTTGCTGTGTCATGAAGTAGTCTCCCATCCCTGCTTCCCAGTCAAAGCGACTGAGATCGGCAGACTCGCCAAAAATAACGGCCGAGAAATCACTAGACGGCTCTGAGGTTAATGACATCCTTTTTTTCTATTGAAAATAAACTTACCAGCATGGATGGCAGACTAGCATTAGTAGAGCCGCTCCCTAAAGAACTCAAGAGAGTGCGTCTTTTTGAGACGCACGCCGTAAGGAGCATTTTATGAGCACTGGGAGCTTAACCCCAGTGCCGCTCCTGGCTATGACAACCTTGGAACCTCCATTTGCTTGCAATTGTAAGCAAATGGGGTGAATGGACTTGGGTGCATGTACTTAGTTATTTCCTATAAACCAGAAGTATGAGAGAAAACGGGCATAAAGGTTAGTAAATGGTGAAAAAATGCAAATAACATAAAACCTAACAACTTCAACAAAATTACGCAATAACCCAAAATGGAGGCACCCACCGACCGAGCATAAACAAACTTTTCCACGAGCAGTTTATTTTTTTTCTGCTTTTCAAGTCTGTCACGTGGAACATACGTGGAATTGGTACCAGAGAGAAGAGGCTAAGTTTTTAATCGACTGAAGGATCTACAGGCAGACTCTGTCCTATTACAGGAAACACATGTTTCTAAGTCATCTGTAGATGCGCTCACCTCCCCAGAATTGCCCCAGATGTACTCAGCCGGCTTTAATTCTAAGCAAAGGGGGGTAGCTATATTGGTAAACAGAAGAATATGCTTTGTTGTGAATAATACCATAGCAGATCCAGAAGATAGATTTATAATATTAAAAATCTCAGTTCAAAATTTGGATCTATGTATTGCAAGCATTTAAGGCATAAATGCTGACAACCCATCCTATTTTTCCACACTTTCTTCACTTCTCTTTCTGAGCACTTGGGACACTACACTCATAATAGGAGGAGAATTCAACTTGGTATTAAAGCCTGCAATCAACAGGCTCAGTGCATCGGGGAATTATCGAAACGGGCAGGCTACTGATAATCTCAAACAATACATGAACGATTCTGATCTTTGTGATGAATGGCATTCTCTTCACCCAACTCTTTGGGAATACACTTTTTTTCATCAGTTCATAGTTCACATTCACATTTAGACTTCTTTTTAGCCAGTAACTCTATTGTGAGGGACATCACAGACACTGAAATATGTTCAAATCGAGCTAGTCGTGATCACCATCCAGTATCCCTTACACTAGTAAATAGGAAAGCTATAAGGAAAACTAGGAGCTGGAAATTTAATACATCACTACTAAAAGACAAAGACTTTATTACATACTTTTAAAGAGTGGGAATCCTATCTGGAATATAATGATGTGCCAGGAATATCCCCGTGTGTTCTTTGGGAAGCAGCAAAACCAGTCATGAGAGATAAAATAATCTCACTGTTCGTATAAGAATAAAAAAGAAAAGGCACTGGTACAGGAGTTAGAACAGAAAATTAAATCACTGGAGACGACCTGTGCTGTTTCTCCACAGGAAGAGGCACTTAATCTGAGAAAATTAAAGCTGAAATTAAAAGAAATTACAAACAAAAGAACACAGTTTTTAATACAAAGACTGCGTCTTGAGAAGCTTGAACAGTAATAAATAGGGGCAATATCTTTCAAACCAGCTTAGATTGAACAAAGAAAAAACAACTATCCACTCTATTAAGGATATGACTGGAAATATTACCCATGAGCCTGAAGAAATAAATAACTCCTTCAGAAAGTTTTATGAAAACCTCTACTCATCTCAGGTTAACCCATCTGACTTGGAGATAAATAAATTTTTGGATAATACTAACTTACCACAATTAAATAATGAACAGATTGCAGCTCTGGATGCACCTCTTCTGGTGTCCGAACTCCAGGAGGCACTTAAGCACATCCCAAACACAAGGCTCTGGGACCAGATGGTTTTCAAGTAGAATTTTATAAAGAATTCTGGCCTGTGAGGGCACCTACTTTCTTTAAAATGGTGAACCAAATTAAAGAAGATAATGTAATCCCTCCAAATATGAATTTGGCTAGTATTATCCTGCTCCTTAAACCCGGAAAAGAACCTACGCTTCCATCCAGCTACCGTCCCATCTCACTTATGAATGTCGATCTTAAAATAATTTGCAAAGCTCTCGCCAAAAGGCTGGAAAGCATAATTCCGGTGATTATACATCCAGATCAAACAAGTTTCATCAAGGGTAGGCACTTGGCTAATAATACACACAGGCAATTTAATTTAATAGACTACTGCAAGATCAATAGCTTAGAAACTATAATTTTATCTCTGGATGCAGAGAAAGCCTTTGACCAAGTTAACTGGAAATTTCTTTTTATGGTGTTAAATAAGTTTGGGTTTGGTTCATCTTTCATAAACTTGATTAAAACACTATATAGCTGTCCAACTGCGTCTGTCCAAGCAAATGATCAGGCCTCCCAAAACTTTAATCTCCAGAGAGGTACGAGGCAGGGTTGTCCACTCTCTCCCTCACTTTTTACCATCTTTACCGAACCATTAGCAGCAGCCATAGGACAGAATATTGATATCAGAGGTATTCAAACTGGAGAAAAAGAACAAAAGATAAGTCTTTATGATGATGATGTATTGATTTTCCTTGAAAACTCACAAAGATCTCTTCTTCAGACAGTGGCGCTTGTTGATCAATTTTCATCATTATCAGACTACTCTATTCACTGGGGTAAATCAATAGTTTTACCTATAAATTGTAATTTCTCAAATACATCCATTATTCCAATACAATCAGGTAACATTAAATACTTAGGAATAGATATCTCCCCCAGGCTCTCAGAGTTATTATGACTAAATCAAACTCCCCTTTTAAAAACAATACAAGACAACCTTACGTGCTGGAGGACAATACCTACAGTATATCAATAATGGGAAGAGTCACAACCGTTAAAATGATGGTCCTTCCTAAAATCAACTATTTGTTCTCAATGATTCCAACCCAACCATCTATGGCCTGGTTTAAGTCTTTAGACTCAAATATAAGTACATTTTTATGCAAGGATAGACCATCACGGATCAGTTTAAAAACTCTTCAAAAAGCAAAGAGTGCGGAGGTTTAGATCTACCAAATTTTTTTAATTACTTCTTAGCCAACAGATTGCAGTTTGTTTCTAAATGGACAAAATCAACCCCACTATAAAACCCATGGTTAGATGCTGAACAGGCTCTCTGTGGATGGCTAAACACCTCTGATTTACCTTTTATGAGTCCCTGTATTAAACGCCATGACTGTTTTAAAAGCATTAATATCAGCTCCTCTCTAGACAGCCTGGTGGAAATTTTTAAAAATAACAGGGTCTTCGCTTGTCCCTTGTAAACTCACACCCATTTGGAATAATCCTGATATCTTTCAATTCAACAAAAGAGGACGTTAAACTTTCCACTATGGCAAGGGAACAAAAAACCTAGAGCACAGGTGTCAAACTCATTCCATGGAGAGCCAAGACCCTGCAGGTTTTACCTCCACCCAGTGTCTTCAGCAGGTGATTTCACTGAATTTCTTCACACTGATTGCTGATCAGTGAAAACACCTGCTGATGACACTGGGTAGAAGCAAAACATGCAAGGTCTTGGCCCTCCATGGAATGAGTTTGACACCCCTGACCTAGAGCATCTTATTCAAGGTGGAAATTTTATCCAATTTCAAGAATTAGTGTCATAGTACGATATCAGCGATAAAAAGTTTCTTGAGTACCAACAGCTTAAATCCATAATAAAAGCAAGATTCAGTCTTCATCAGATAGATTTAGAGGTACCAGTTAAGGTGGCAGTTTCTAAATCTTCGTTCCCCTAAACTGATATTGAAAATATACGGACCATTCAGTATCTCTTCCAATATCAAAATGGGAGACAGACTTATCAATCAATAAGGATGAAAGCTTCTGGACACAAATATGTTTAAACACTTAAGATGACTAAAAACTCTAATTTACAACTCATACAGTATAAAGTTCTACATAAAATTCATTAAACAGGACAAAGGATGTTCAAAATGGGCCTGTCACACAAATATCTGCTTCTACTGCACCAGCAACATCCCAGATATATGCATGCTATGTGGTCCTGTGCACCGGTTCAAATGTTCTGGCGGAAGACATGTGAGGACCTGTCGGCATGCCTTGGGTGTCGTGTCCCATCCTCACCCACACTTTGCATATTACGCGATTTAAGTGAAATAAATATAGAGGCAAGGATGTCACACATGGTTCTCACCGCCTTATGCATCGCAAAGAAAACTATCCTCATGAATTGGAAATCAAGAAATAATTTATGCATGACTCACTATAATAACTTACTATCGGATTACATTAGCCTGGAGAGAATGTCTGTCTCCTCAAATAATCAATTGGCTGAATTCAACTCTCTCTGGTCCCAGCTTATTAATCTTATAACCTGAGGGGTGGCAGGCAGTGGCTCGCTCTCCTTGGCGTGGTTGGCTGCACCCCGACCACAAGGGGCCAGTATCCGGGGAGCCTGTTCCAGAGTGGCCATGTGTCTGGCCAGGGGAAGTTGCTTTTTGGGGGGGGGGGGGGGGGGTTCCCTCCTGAGCCGGGGTCGGGTGTGCGCCGGTGGTGCGGGCTGGCCCCAGTGCGTCCTTGCACGGCGGGGTCGTGTCCAGGTGCCTGCGTCCTCGGGGATTGCCCTCCCCGTCCTCTGGGACCTGTGTGTGTGTGGGGGGGGTGGGTGTACATGTGTGAGTGTGGGGCTGTGTGTGGGTGTAGGTGGGCATGTGTGATGGTGTGTGTGGGGGGGGCATGTGGGGCTGTGTGTGGGTGTAGGTCGGCGTGTGTATGTGTGCACATGAGGGTGGGCGGGTGTGTGTGTATGTATGGGTGCAGTTACCTGTGGGTGGATGTGTGGGGGTGGAGGATGTGTGTATGGGTAGGAGAACTTTGTTGGGTGGTGGGGGTGGGTCAGTCTATCTAGTGGCATGGGGGGTGGCGATTCGGGGCCTACTTGTCCCGGCCACCCTGCTGTTGTGTCGCAGGGCGCTTTGTCGCATTGCCCCTGGTGTCATTGGCGGCAAGTGCATGTGGGTGCTCGGGGGTGGTTGGAGGGGCGTTGGCGCGGGTTGATGGCCGTGTTGCCGTCGGGCTGCTCAGGGGTGGCTGTGGCTGTGGGGCGACCTGCTGCTGTCGGTGTGAGTCTGGGGTGGGTGGTCAGGGGGCTTGCGTGGGCGCTTGGGGGTGTCGCTTGGCATGTGGGGTGCCGTGTGGGTCCAACCCATTGTTCACTATTGTGACTATTGTTGTTGTGCATGTTTGTATGTGCAAGATGAGTGGGAATGGGTGTGGCTGCTCCATCATGTTTGTGGTGCTGGGAGCACCAGGGTGCGACGCTGGTGAGGCCTGGGCTGCTCGGCCTGGCGGCCCTGCCCTGAATTGAGTTTTGGGAGCAGTGGGTGGCCTCATGAACCAGTTTGCGAGCTGGCTTCTGGGGGGGGGGGGGGACAGCCTCACTTTTAGACCACCTCCCTCTCAGTCTTAACCCCCCCCCCCCCCCCCGATTCTGGGTGGAATATACATCTTCTTGGATACATTTAGGGCTTTGGGGCGGGGGTGTGCCACACTGTGTTGGCGAAGGGGATATCTCTGCTGCACGGTGGGGCTGCCCTCACCTCAATTTTAATTGCATTTTAGACACTGAGGTAGCCCATACATATACATTCTTCATATGTATGGGCTACCCCATAGCCCATACATATGAAGAAGACAACAATCTCTCGTCTTTTTCATATGTATGGGCTATGGGGTAGGGTGGCAAGACGGAAGCCTTATCTTAAAGAAAAATATCCAAGCCCAACTACATTTTGCAAAACCACATTTGAAATCTCCCAAACACATGTGGGAAAATGTGTTATGGTCCGATGAAACCGAGGTTGAACTTTTTGGCCATAATTCCAAAAGGTCTATTTGGCAAACAACACTGCTCATCACCAAAAGAACACCATACCTACAGTGAAGCATGGTGATGGCAGCATCATGCTTTGGGGCTGTTTTTCTTCAGCTGGAACTGGGACCTTAGTCAAGGTGGAGGGAATCATGAACAGTTCCAAATACCAGTCAGTGTTGGCACAAAACCTTCAGGCTTCTGCTAGAAAGCTGAAGATACCATACCAAATTTATTTATAAAGCACATTTAAAAACAAAGTTGACCCAAGTGCTGCACAGTAATAAAGTATAAACAGGCAAAAGATAAGTAAAAGACAACAACCCAAGCTAACAGACTTTCACGCTCGAGGCGAAACAGAGAAAACTCCAGAGGCAATGGCGGAGGAGGGAGCCAGCGGCGAAGCTGGAACAGTTGAAGAGGGGACAAATGCAGTGCTCACTGCCATTAACTCCATGAGAACAGAGTTTTCGTCTAAATTCGATGGGATTATAGCAGCAATAGAAGGTATGAGAAAGGAAATAAACGACTGCATGGAGCGAGTGTCACAGGCGGCGCTCCAAATATCAAGCACTGAAGATGATGTTATCAGCCTGCAAACTAAACTGCAAACACTGGAATCAAAATGCAAACGTCTGGAAGATAACGTCCTAGACTTGGAATCCCGCTCGCGACGGAATAATTTGAGGCTGGTGGGCCTCACAGTGGGAACGGAGGGACGGGACCCGTGTTCCTTTTTGGAAAAGTGGATTCCAGAAGCACTGAATAACGTGGATCTGCAGTCATCGGTCATTTTAGAGAGCTCACCGAATCGGCCCACTGAGAGATAAGACACCACTGAGGACACTGATTATGAAGTTCCTCAACTACAAAGACAAGATGACAGTCACCAATGCGGCGCGAGCTAAAGGGGAAATTAAATACCAGGACCAACAAGTGCGGTTCTACTTGGACTTGGCTGCAGGAATACAACAATTGAGGAAACAGTTCGACCCGGCCCGCAAAGAGTTGCGCAACCTACCCAACCAACCTACCCAGCCTGAATCAAAGCCCAGCTGCGAGGCCCAGCGGAGATACTACCAGGCAGGCGGCTATTTGTTTGACGGGGCTCAGCAGAGATTTCACCCAGGCAGACGGAGGTAGGCGGCGGTGCCCAGCGGAGGACTTACCGTGACTGCAGCGGCGGTGTGCGACGAGACTACCCGAAGCGATTGCTAAGCTAACGCTAGTTAGCTTAATGCTGGCGCCAGTCATTCCACCTTACACCAGCCTGAATCGAAGCCCAGCTGCGAGGCCCAGCGGAGATACTACCAGGCAAGCGGCTATTTGTTGACGGGGCTCAGCAGAGATTTCACCCAGGCAGACGACGGTAGGTGGCGGTGCCTAGCGGAGGATTTACCGTGACCTCAGCGGAGCTCGGTGGCAGCGGCGGTGTGTGACGAGACTCGGTTGGAGGAGCGGGACGGGAGACCAGTTACGGCGACTATGAGCAACGAGACCAGCAACGGAAGGGGCTAGTTGGCTAGCTGAGGCCCAGCTGGATTCGAGGACGATCGGATCAGATTCTGGCGATATAAGCAGAATTTATTTTACTATCCACAGATTTTCCTTTTCCTTCTTTCCAAGAAAGACTGAAGATGGCTGCCACCGGATTAAAAAGTGGGCTGATGGGCACCACTAATAAGCCTTCTCTACTTCTCTACTTCCTCTTCGTTTTGTCTTTGTGTGTCTGGACCTGCAACAAGAAGGATTTTCCGACAAACTCAACCAAAGGTGAAGTTAAAAAGTTTTATCTGTATGGATTTGGGCTTGGACATCTCACCCTACACTCTATGTGGTCTTTAAAAGCCCTGAGCAAAAACTTCCAAATTAAGGCAAACATGGCTGTTAAGCAAAAATCACAATATGGCAGAGGATATACAGTTAAAGTTCTGTTAGTTCTGCTACTTCTGGCAGGAGATATTCACCTTAACCCTGGACCTGCCACTATTAAACAGCAGACCACTGGGTTAGCACAAAACCGAGCTGTACAAAAGCAAAAACAACATTTATTTTTCCAAACTGTTAATCATGCACGAGTTCTTTGGGACACCAAGGCTAAACCAAAGGGGATCCTCGGCGGTCATTTAAACATACGGAGCATAATCCCCAAAAGAGATGAGATTTCGGTGTTGCTGTTGGACTCAAATCTGGACTACCTTTGTCTCTCAGAAAGCTGGCTACACAGTAACATAGACACTAATATGATCGATATTGTGGGCTACCAGTGTTTTAGAAAAGACAGGCAGGTAGGGAGGGGAGGAGGTGTTTTAATTTACATCAAAGAGAAATATAAATGTCAACTGGTTGATTTGAATACTTCACTTGAATGTTTAGCTGTTAATGTATGTCTCTCTCCGGTAATGAATTTCAACATTGCAGTAGTGTACAACCCACCGTCACACAACTCTTCCTTTTATAATGAATTAAGTGATCTGGTTAAACAACTTGAGAAGAACAGAGAAACAATAATTCATGGTGACTTTAATATCAACTGGTCTGATAAAAAAGACAAACAAAAACTGAAAAGCCTCATGACTAAATTTAATTACCAGCAAATCATCAAAGGACCCACCAGGATAACCAAACAATCCAGAACACTTATTGACATGGTATTTACTAATAAACCAGAACGAATAACCAGAACCTATAATCTTGTAACTGGTCTCTCAGATCATAACATGGTTCTTGCTGTCAGGAAACTTACTAAAAAGCGACTACAGTATTTTGGGGGAGTCGATATTGACAAATCAAATTTTATTATCCCCAAATCAAAAAATGAGGAGTTTGAACATTACTTAGAGAATCAAAATTGGGAGCAGCTCATGGCAACATGTGAAGTAGATGATTGTTGTAATTTTATAACTGCAACAATCACAAAGTCTATAGAAAAATTTTCAAAGCAAATTAAAA
Organism: Pholidichthys leucotaenia; assembly: GCA_020510985.1. Lineage (NCBI taxonomy): Eukaryota > Metazoa > Chordata > Actinopteri > Cichliformes > Pholidichthyidae > Pholidichthys > Pholidichthys leucotaenia. Next base: position 197,637,771 of record CM035847.1, on the reverse strand, counting down.
GTAGACAACAGAAGATTAGCCTACCATGGTTAAATAATGAAATAAGAAAACTTATGAAGAGGCGAGACTATGCACTGAAAACATCACTAACCTCCAAACTACAAAATGATCACCTTGTGTACAAAAGTTTAAGAAATAAAGTGGTACATGAGCTGCGAAAATCAAAAATATCTTATTACAATAAACTGATAGATCATGCAAAGGGTAACAACAGTTCCCTATGGAGGCATTTAAATAACTTAACTAATAAAAAAAACGATCAGAAGGGGGTAAAGGAACTTAGAATCAATGGCAAGACCGTCAGTGACAAGGCTACTTTGGCAAATGAATTTAATTCACACTTTGTGGGCTCTGTGGAAGACTTAACAAAAATTTTTGTGCTGCCAAATGTGCTCAACAACACAAATTCCATACTTCCAACAGATACTTTTCACATCGATGAGGTAAATGAGAAGTTAATTGCTGGTATTGTTAAAACACTGTCAAACTCAAAAACTAATGATATCTACAATATGAGCACCTCCTTTCTCAAAATGCACAGCAAAATATTAATCAAACCACTGACTCATCTCATTAATCTCTCCATTAGGTCTAGTACATTTCCATCTGGCTGGAAAAAAGCTGTCGTCATACCAGTTCATAAATCAGGCAGTAAAGACGATATATGCAATTACCGCCCAATCTCTATCTTACCAGTCCTATCTAAGGTTCTTGAAAAAGTTGTAGCTACACAGCTGATAGACTACTTACAAGACAGTCAACTTCTTCATCCACATCAATTTGGTTTTAGACCAGGATACTCAACAGAAACAGCAAATTGTTGCCTTATTGAAAACGTCAAACAGTCCTTGGACAGGGGTAATGTGGTAGGAGCTGTTTTTCTAGATCTCAAAAAGGCTTTCGATACTGTAAACCACAGTTTGCTTTTATCCAAAATGGTATCTTTTAACTTCTCCCCAAATACATTAGAATGGTTTGCATCTTATCTCCAGAATAGAGAACAGTGTGTAAAAGTTCACCAGGATAAATCCTCATTTTTAAACAACCGCATGGGTATCCCACAAGGGTCCATTCTTGGTCCTTTACTTTTCAGCATTTTTATTAATGACTTGCCGTTACACTGCTCAGCTGCAACATGCCAACTTTATGCAGATGATGCAGTTATTTACACAGCTGCCAAGACTCCAGCACAGGCTGCAGATGTACTGTCTACAAGTATGGTTGATGTCCAAGAGTGGCTCCTCAAGAACCATCTATTGCTGAACCTTCAGAAAACAGTCTCAATGTGCTTTTCAATCAAAAAATGTAATCTGCAACATTTTAAAGTTAATATACATGATCATGACATCAGTTTAGCTACAGAATTCAAATACCTTGGCATTGTACTAGATCCTCAACTCAAATTTAATCTTCATATAAAGAAAATTTCAAAAACAGTAAAAAAAAAATCTGAACTGCTTTAAATTAATTAGATATTACATACCTTACGAAGCAGCTGCACTGTATATGCATTCTATGGTTTTTTTCTCATATATCATACTGTTTGACAGTCTGGGCTCAAGCAGCCCCTTCCACAATAAGACATATAGGTTCATTATATAATCAAACCCTAAAAATCTTGGACAAAAAGCCCATTAGGTGGCATCACTGTAATGTTTTAAAAAAATACAACCTATTGAGTTTTGAGAGCTTCATTGACCTCTGTCTTCTGAAATTAACGTTCAAATGTTTCCATAAATCAGCACCCGAGCCACTTGCTGGTTTCGTCCAAAGACAGGACAGCAGCAGAGCCACCAGGAGTTCTGTTAACAATAACTGTAAAATATTCCACCGCAGAACCACATTTGGACAAACAGCTTTCTCTATAAAGGGCAGTCACATCTGGAACACAATGCCAAATGAAATTAAAATAATAACGGACTTTAAAACATTCACTAAAAATGTTAAAAACTGGCTGAAAAATAAACAAGAATGTACTCATGTATGAATTATTTGTCTGCAAAGTGAGAGTGAATGAAGGGAAGGAATAAATGTGTTTGTTTATAGTGAGTGACGGAGGGAGGAAGGCCTGAAATAGGCAAATGTGAGTTATGTTATATGTGTTAAATGTGAGTCAGGCTGTTATATTTGTGTATTTATAATATTTATAATATTTATGTTAAATGTGAGTCAGGCTGTTATATTTGTGTATTTATAATACTTATAATATTTATAATTGTGTATTTATAATTTTTCTGCATTGATGTATGTGGTTATTGTGTATATTTTTTATCTTGATTCTTTTTTCTAAAGCCCATCCAGGGACAAGAGTTGCAAATTAGCTAATAGCTATACACTCTATGTGCAACACATCAGATTGATTGTCTTTGATTAATTGTCTATGTTTATTGCACTGTCCCTGTCAAATAAACTAATCTACTACTACTACTAGGGATTCGTCACGGAGTAATTCATCCGGCAAGACTGCTGGTCACATATAAGGGGAGAACCCACACCTTTAAGACCCCTCAAGAGGTGCAGGAGCTCATCAAGAAAATCCAAAAGGAGACTGGTGGGAGCTAAGCATGAACACGACAAAGGGAGAACATTTAAGCATATGTACAGGCATCTGATTGATCTGAAACATAAAACATGTCTACAAAATACAGACTGTATTAAAATTTAAAAAAAAATGTTATGATGTACAACATTGCTATAAAACTTTGAAGTTATGTTGAAAAAACTACAGAAGAGAGTTAATGTCATAAGAATAGTAGTAGTGTCAGGGTGATGGAGAGGAGAAAGAGAGAGTGGTTTGACTGATCCTCGCAGGTGTGGAACAGTCACTAGCTACAACAGGAGACGGAATATTTTGGGGGGGATTACCACGAATGTGGGGAAAGGGAATCGGTTTTTGTTTAGTTTGTAGGATGAATGTTCTATCATCCATGTTTTTGCTTCTCTGTATGAGTATGTTCATATTGCAAGGTAATCTCAAACTCCTTATTGATCAAAGCGTTAATCTTAATTTAACTTCATGGAATTGCAGAGGTCTACAAAATGTTAAAAAACTTAAACAAGTCATGAATAAAATAAAAGATTCGAAAATTGTATTTTTACAAGAAACTCATCTATCAGAGGAGGATGTAAAAAGAATTAGGAGAAGATGGCAAGGTAACGTGTTCACCTCATCATTTTCATCCTGAGCTAAGGGAGTTATGACTCTCATACACAAAACAGTCCCATTTCAAGTGAAAAATGTAATTAGAGACAAATTTGGAAGATATTTAATCATCCAAGGATCTTTGCTATTAGAAAATATAAATCTGGTGAACTTATACGGCCCCAATATTGATGATCAAAACTTCTTTGTTAATTTATTCCTCACTTTATCATCACTTGCAGGGCAACATATAATAGCAGGGGATTTTAATTGTACACTGAATCCCAGTATAGATAGATCAACAGGACTGGACTGTACGCACAATGGATGTAGGATGACCATTAATCATTTTATGAAAGAACTGAGATTGCTACATATATGGAGAGAAATGAAACCACAAGTCAAAGCCTATTCTTGTTATTCTAATACCTATAAGACATTCTCACGTATTGACTACTTTTTGATCTCTACAGAATTAAGGTCCAAAATTCAAAACTGTTTCTATGATAACATTGTGATCTCTGATCATGCACCCTGCTGTCTAGTATATGTAGATAAAAAATGACAAAGGACCCAGTTAGGTGGCATTTTCAACATAAATGGCTTCAGGATGAGGAATTTGTTAAGTATATAGAAAAACAGATAGATGAGCTCTTTGATATCAATACTACACAAACAACGGCATGTATAAAGGGGGAGGCTTTCAAAGCTTTTATTAGGGGGCAAATTATTAGTTATACAGGTTCCAAAATCTAAGAAGACCCGAGAGGAGAAAGGCCAATTGGAACGTAAAATAAAAATTCTTCAAGAAAAGGTGTATGCAGGAAGTAACCCACAGTTAGAGAATGAATTACTGACTCTGAGAGCTGAATATGACAAAAAAAAATCAGCAAATAGAGCTGCCTCGAGTCTTCTAAGATTGAAGCAAACTTTTTATGAACAAGGTGAAAAATCAGGAAAATTATTGGCATGGCAGATTAAACAATTAGAATCTAAAACACCAATTATATTATATGTATTATAAGTATATATATTATATTATTATAAGTATATATATATTATATTATAAGTAATGGACAGGTAGTTATAGATCCTTTAGAAATTAATAGTGCCTTTAGAGATTATTATGAAAAACTATATGATACAAAAAATGAAACTGACTTAACAAAACTAAATGGGTTTTTGGGTGGATTATCTATACCATGTATTCCAAATGAAAACAGGGAGATACTGGAGTCTAAAATTAGTCAAGAAGTTGGGCAAGCCATTGATAATATGAAATCAGGAAAAAGAGCATGACCAGGTGGTCTTCCAGTTGACCTCTATAAAAAAAAATTTAAGAATAAATTAATAAAGCCACTTTTGGAAATGGTTTTAGAAGCATTTCAAAATGGTAATTTACCACCATACATGAATAATGCCTTAATTATACCGTTACCAAAACCAGGTAAACCCCCTAATAAATGTGAAAACATGAAACCAATAAGCCTATTAAATACTGATCTTAAAATAATTTGTAAAATTTTAGCCAAACGACTACAAGAAATATTACCAAATATTATTAACAGAGATCAGAATGGCTTTATAATGGGAAGACAAGGCTTCCATGATGTAAGAAGACTATTTAATATTATTTATTCCAATAAAGAAGCACCGGATACAGCTCTCCTATCATTGGATGCCAAAAAGGCCTTTGATAGAGTTGAATGGCCCTATCTTTTTGAAGTCCTACAAAGGTTTGGACTTGGAAATAATTTCATAAAATGGGTCCAGATAATATACAATAATGCTACAGCAGAAATCCTAACAAACAGCAATATCTCAAAATCAATAAAAATCAATAGAGGATATCGACAAGGCTGTCCACTTTCACCTTTTTTGTTTACTATGGCAATTGAACCTTTAGCGATGGCAGTACGTTTACATCCACAAATATATGGAATTAAAGTAGGACCAACAGAACATAAAATCTCCCTGTATGCCGATGACATAATTTTATTTCTATCGAATCTTAAAAAATCAATTCTGATCCTGTTAAATTTAGTAAAGAATTTGGGGGATATATCAGGATATAAAATAAACAAAACAAAATCTTCAATATTAATGTTAAATGAGACCCAGAGAAATCACCTAGCTCCTGAGGTAAACCAATTCAATGTTGTAGATCAGTTTAAATATTTAGGAATTCAAATTTTGCCTAAGCTAGAATCAGTCACCAATGCCAACTACGAAGCCTTAATGACAGATATTAATGAGTTACTTCAGAGATGGATGTCACTACAAATGTCGATGATCGGGAGAATTAATGTACTTAAAAGTAATATCTTACCAAAAATACTTTATTTATTCCAAAACATTCCTTTACCACTACCTTCAGATCTATTCTCAAGAATTAAAAAAAAGTTTGTGGAATTTACAGTATATGGAACAATAGGAAGGCTAGATTGCGTTTGTCCTTACTATATTTACCATTTGATCGTGGAGGTCTGAAATGTCCAAACTTTATGTTGTATTACTGGTCAGCACAACTGAGGTCTATGACATATTATTTTTCATCAAATGATCCTCCTCACTGGACTGAAATGGAATCATACAATTTACCTTTACCTCTTCCCTTATTCATATACTCAGACTCGGCTTAAAAATTACAGAAACAAGTTAAAAATCCAATTGTAAAGCACATGATCAAAATATGGTGTGAAACCAAAAAATATTTAAAAGAACCACACACACTGTCACAATTTAGCCCAATATGGGGTAATCAATATTTTACACCAGGGAGAGCGGATACTGTATTTAAAGTATGGAATTTAAAAGGGATTCCAAAAGATTCAAGACATATTTGTCACACTCAGATAACATAATGTCTTTTGAAGAACTGAGGATTAAATTCAATCTTAATAAAACACAGTTTTTTAAATATCTTCAGCTTAGAAATTTTATTTGATCAAATCAAAATAATGCTCTCACCCAACCTACTTATTCATCTTTGGAAAAAATTTTGATGAAAGATAGTAAGAGAAAGAGTATTATTTCAGAGTTTTATAACTCACTGACACTATTCTCCTGTGAAAACTCAGAAAAGACTGAATGACTGGAAAGAAGACCTGCAAATTGAAATCTCAAAGGAACAATGGGAAATGGCTTGTGCAGGAGTTCAAATCAAATCAATAAATGTACCTCTTGAACTGATACATTTTAAATGGTTAATGCTGATGTATGTTACACCAGTGGAATTAAATAGATATAACAAAAACATACCAGATATATGCATAAAATGTATGGAAAGTAAAGGAACCCTATTTCACTGTTTATGGGAATGTAGAAAAATCAGAATGTTTTGGGAAGAGGTGAGAGTAACAATTGATAAAATAATTTCAAAACAAATCACATTGAACTCTAAACTGTTTTTGTTGGGTCTGTATCCAGAAAAACATAACTTTAATAAGAGTGAAAGAACATTCATAGACCTTGGTTTGCTTAATGCCAAAAAATGTATTGCACTACTGTGGAAAAAGACTCATAGACCAGATGTGACTCAATGGTTAAGACAGATGTTAAACCTTCCACTAGAAAGAATAACATATATACGGAAATCAAAGGAAAATGTGTTTGACATTATATGGAGACCTTTCATTGATTATGTAAAGAAATTAAACATAACTTCTGAAGAAGAAGGTGAATGATATGTGTGGAATTTGCAAATTCCAAGCTGGTGAATGTATATTATGTATTCTTATGTAATAGATTACCTAGACTAAACAGAGGAGCATTGTTGTTGACCTGTTTTTGTTAATGGCTGTTGTTGTTTTTATTACACTTTTTTTTTGTTATTGTTCTTTTTAATTTTTAAATTACTTTTGTGTTTGTGTCTGACTGTTTGTGCCATGTTTGTAAAAAAGGTTCAATAAAAAATATTGTGGGAAAAAAAGACAATAAACATAACATGCAGCAGAGAAGGAAGCAACTCACAAGTGTAAAAACAAAATGTCAAACACAGCAGACATAAAATTAGGATAAGTTAAAAGCCAAGGAAAACAGATGTGTTTTTAATTGAGATTTAAAACACAAAGAGAGGAGGCCTGCCTAACATGTAATGTCAACTCGTTCCATAGCCTAGGGGCTGCAGCAGCAAAGGTCCGATCCCCTCTGCGCTTCAGCCTTGTTTTAAGGATCGCCAAGAGCAACTGATCAGCTGATCTTAGGGATCATGATGGAACATAAGGCTGAAGTACGTCAGAGAGGTAGGGTGAAGCAAGACATTTAAAAAAATAAACGAGAATTTTAAAATCGATTCTGCAACACACAGGGAGCCAGTGAAGGGAAGCCAGAATAGGTGAAATGTGATCACACCTGTGGGCTTTTGTTAAAAGGTGGGAGGCAGCATTTTGTACAAGTTGAAGACGAACGATAGAAGCTTGGCTGATCGCAACAAAAAGAGCATTACAGTAATCCAAACAAGTCGTGATAAAAGCATGCAATATTTTTCAAGATGAAGAGGAACTTCATCTTTCAGCACGACAATGACCCAAGATGAAGAGGAAGAGGAACTTCATCTTTCAGCATGACAATGACCCAAAGCAGACATCCAAATCAACAAAAGAATGGCTTCACCAGAAGAAGATTAAGGTTTTGGAATGGCCCAGTCAGGATCCGGACCTGAATCCGACTGAACATCTGTGAGGTGATCTGAAGAGGGCTGTGCACAGGAGATGCTCTCGCAATCTGACAGATTTGGAGCATTTTTGCAAAGAAGAGTGGGCAAATATTGCCACATCAAGATGTGCCATGCTGATAGACTCCTACCCAAAAAGACTGAGTGCTGCAATAAAAGTCAAAGGCGCTGCAAAAAAGTATTAGTTTAAGGGTGTGCATATTTATGCAAACAGGTTATTGTAATTTTTTTGTATTTTTTCCCCCTTAAAAGATTTCAGTATGTTTTTCAATTGGGTTGTACAGGTTATAGGTCACATTAATGGTGGAAAAAGTTTTGAAATGATTTATCTTGGTCTCATTTTTTAACATCACAAAAACTTGTCATTTGAACAAGGGTGTGTAGAGTTTTTAATCGCCACTATAAATTTTTTTTCTTTTATGTGCTCCTTGACAAAAATGACAGCGTACAGCCCTGGGATGACATACACCTTATGTGTATTGTGACAGTGACATCAGAAGCATACCTGCATAAATACCAAGCATTTCAAAACCGTGCATGGATGCATGACAATACCCATGCTACCATGCAACAATCACCAAGGCATCAGCACCTGCGGTGCTTTCATCACGGCGTTATCAGCCCTCATTTGAAATATTAGTGCTTAATTTAATCCTCGCCTGCCCACTTTTGTGACTGTTGCAGCCAATCATCTGAAGGCAGGGCGATCTTGGGCTAGAACAACAAGGTCAGCCAGAAGTCTCATCATTGCGACCTGGGTCATCCAGGACAGTCTGGGCCAACCTTGGGGGTGATGCCAGCCCTGGGTGGGCAGACGAGCACTGGCAGAGAGGGCCTGCTTGGCTGGTGTCCTGTCTTCCAACCTGGCCACGTGACCGTGGAGCCGCAGCCTCCCTCTTCTGATGACGATGGGTATTAGTGCATCTCGGTAAATTAGAATACCATGATTTGTAATTTAATTTAAAAAAAAAAAAAGATAACCATAATCCAGGGGTCCAGGTCACAGAGGCAGCAGTCTGAGCAGAGCAGCCCAGACTGACGCCCAGTACACATAGCACCATGATCCCCCCCCCCCTCCCCCCCCCCCCAGGTGGTGAGCCCACTGGAGGGTGGACTGAGGTGCCTCCTTTGGGTACACTGGGTCCTTGATGCAACTTTTTCATGGGGATCCGCTGGACCACTCCAGGACCACTTTGCCTTGGGAGGCCCTACCAGGGGCAAGCTGCCCCCAACAACATAGCTCTTGGGATCATTTGGGCACTCAAACCCCTCCATCATGACAAGGTGGCAATCACCATAATTATCACAAATAAATTAAAACTGCTTAAATGACTTCCGGTTATGGCTGCCACGTAGGACGGACGTGTCTCGCTCTGCTCTGCTCCTGGAGAAAAAAAATCGGCAAATAACTCTCTCATTTGGGACAGAACGTATCTCAGCATTTGGGCAAGGATATGTCGGCGAAGCCTAAGGCTGGAAAACCAGGAAAAGGAAAAAGCGAGCCGCCGAAACAGTCCAAATTAACGGACTTTCAGGTCTGTGACGCAGCAAACAAAACTCCATATATGGCGGAGGAGGCTGGCAACGGTGCGATGTCTGCGCGGGGAGGCGCAGATGCGCTGATGGCTGCCATGAGTTCAATGAGAGCGGACTTTTCCTCTAGATTTGATGGGATTATGACAGCGTTGGAAGGAATAAGAAAGGAATTGGGTGACTGTGTAGAACGAACGGCGCAGATGGAGCTCCGTCTCGCTAGTGCTGAAGATGACGTCACCCGTCTTCAATTAAAGGTGCGCACTTTGGAAAAAAAAAATAAATCTCTGGAAGATAATATTTTGGATTTGGAATCTCGGTCGAGACAGAATAATTTGAGGCTGGTGGGTCTTCCAGAGGAATCAGAAGGTCGGGACGTATGTTCCTTTCTGGAAAAGTGGATTCCGGAGGTGCTGGGCAGCGAGGAGTTGCAATCAGCAGTGGTTCTGGAAAAAGCACATCGTATTGGCCCACGGAGAGATAAGGGACCGCCGAGGACCTTAATTATGAAGTTTCTTAGCAACAGAGACAGGATGAAGATCTTCAACGCTGCACGTGCTAAAGGAGAGATTAAACACCAGGACCAGCAGGTGCGGTTCTACCCAGATTTGGCCACAGGAATCCAGCAATTGAGGAAGCAGTTTGATCCCGTACGTAAGGAGCTGCGCAACCTTGGGATTCGTCATGGTGTAATCTATCCTGCGAGACTGCTGACCACGTATGAGGGCAGAACCCACATCTTCAAGACCCCAGAGGAGGCGCAGGAGTTCATCAAGAAGATCAAAGAAGAAGAAGAGACTGGTGGGAGCTAAGCATGAACAAAATATAAGGTAGAATAATTAAGCATTTGCACAGGCATCTGACTGACTTGAAGTAAATAGTAAGTTTACAAAATATAGATTGTATTATATATTAAAAAAACAAAACAAAAACAAAACAAACAAACAAAAAAACTATGATGTACAAAGTTGTTAAAAATTTTGGAGTTAAGTTGGAAAACTACAGAGGAGAGTTAATGTTACGTCATTAAAAGCAGTAGAGTTAGGGTGATTGGGAGGATGAAGAAGGAGTGGCTTAGGCTGCTCCCCGTGGGTGTGGAACGGTCGATGGCTATATCGGGAGACAGAATTTTTCTTTTGATTTTGGGGGGTTTGCCACAAGTGTGGGAAGGGGAAATTTGTTTGTGTGTAGTTTGTAGGATGAATGTTCAACCACTCATGTTTTTGCTTCTCTGTATGAGCATGTTTACACTGCAAGGTAATCCCAAACTCTCTATTGATCATGGACCAAAGTGTTAATCTTAATTTAACTTCATGGAATTGCAGAGGTCTACAAAATTTAAAAAAACTTAAACAAGTTATGAATAAAATAAAGGACATGGGTTCAAGAATTGTGTTTTTACAAGAAACTCATCTGATAGAGGAGGATGTTAAAAGAATTAGGAGTAGATGGCAGGGAAGTGTATTCACCTCTTCATTTTCATCCCGAGCCAGGGGAGTTATGACTCTCATACATAAATCAGTTCCTTTTCAAGTGAAAAATGTAATTGGAGACAAATTTGGAAGATATGTAATCATTCAAGGTTCTTTGCTATTAGAAAATATAAATCTTGTGAACTTATATGGTCCCAATATAGATGATCAGAAGTTCTTTGCTAATTTATTTCTCATCTTATCATCACTTACAGGGCAACATATAATAGCAGGGGATTTTAATTGTACATTGAATCCAGGTGTGGATAGATCAACAGGACTGGATTGTACGCACATTGGATGTAGGATGACTATTAATCATTTTATGAAAGAATTGAGATTGTTAGATATATGGAGAGAAATGAAACCACAAGTTAAAGCCTATTCTTGTTATTCCAGTACCTACAAGACATTCTCACGTATTGATTATTTTTTGATTTCCACAGAATTAAGGTCCAAGATTCAAAACTGCTTTTATGATAACATCGTGATCTCTGATCATGCACCCTGTTGTCTAATATATGTAGATAAAAAATTGACAAAGGAATCAGGCAGATGGCAATTTCAGCATAAATGGCTTCAGGATGAGGAATTTGTCAAGTATATAGAAAAACAGATAGACGAGTTCTTTGACATCAATACTACACAAACATCAGCATGTGTAAAGTGGGAGGCTTTCAAAGCTTTTATTAGGGGACATATTATTAGTTATACAGGATCAAAATCTAAGAAGACTCGAGAGGAGAGAGCTAAATTGGAACATAAAATAAAAAGTCTTCAGGAAAAAGTGTATGCAGGAAGAGATCCAAGGTTGGAGAATGAATTACTGATTTTGAGAGCTGAATACGACAAAAAATCAGCGAATAGAGCTGCCTCGAGTCTTCTAAGATTGAAACAATCTTTTTATGAACAAGGTGAAAAATCAGGAAAATTATTAGCATGGCAGATTAAACAATTGGAAATTAAAACACCAATAACCAGTATTATAAGTAAAGGACAGGTAGTTATAGATCCTTTAGAAATTAATAGAGCCTTTAGAGATTACTATGAAAAATTATATGATACCAAAAATGAACCTGATTTAACAAAACTAAATGGGTTTTTGAACGAACTATCTATACCGTGTATTCCAAATGAAAACAGGGAGATATTGGAGTCTAAAATTAGTCAAGAAGAAGTTGGGCTAGCCATTGATAATATGAAATCAGGAAAAAGTGCAGGACCAGATGGTCTTCCAGTTGACCTTTATAAAAAATTTAAGAATAAATTAATAAAACCTTTTTTGGAAATGGTTTTAGAAGCATTTCAAAATAATAATTTACCATCATACATAAATAATGCCTTAATTATACTGCTGCCAAAACCAGGTAAGCCCTCTAATAAATGTGAAAATATGAGACCAATAAGCCTATTAAACGCCGACCTTAAGATAATCTGTAAAATTTTAGCAAGACGAATACAAGAAATTTTACCAAATATTATTAATCGAGATCAGAATGGCTTTATAAAGGGTAGACAAGGCTTCCATAATGTAAGAAGACTATTTAATATTATTTATTTTAATAAAGAAGCACCGGATACAGCTCTCCTATCATTGGACGCCGAAAAGGCCTTTGATAGAGTTGAATGGCCCTTTCTTTTTGAAGTCCTACAAAGGTTTGGACTTGGAAATAATTTCATAAAATGGGTTCAAATAATATACAATAATGCTACAGCAGAAATCCTAACAAATAACAATATTTCAAAACCAATAAAAATCAATAGAGGATGTCGACAAGGCTGTCCACTTTCACCTTTACTGTTTACTATGGCAATTGAACCTTTAGCGATAGCGATACGTTTACATTCACAAATATATGGAATTAAAGTTGGACCAACAGAACATAAAATCTCCCTGTACGCCGATGATATAATTTTGTTTATGTCGAATCTAAAAAAATCAATTCCAACCTTGTTGAATTTAATAAAGAATTTTGGGGAAATATCAGGATATAAAATAAATAAAACTAAATCTTCAATATTAATGCTAAATGAGACCCAGAGAAATTACCCAGCCCCTGAGGTAAATCAATTCAATGTTGTAAATCAGTTTAAATATTTAGGAATCCAAATTATGCCTAAGCTAGAATCAGTCGTCAGCGTCAACTATGAAGCCTTAATGTCAGATATCAATGAGTTAACTCAGAGATGGATGTCACTACCAATGTCAATGATCGGGAGAATCAATATACTTAAAAGTAATATTTTACCTAAAATACTTTATTTATTTCAATACATTCCCTTATCACCACCTTTAGATCTATTCTCAAGAATAAAAAAAAAGTTAGTGGAATTTATATGGAACAACAGGAGGGCTAGATTACGTTTGTCTTTATTATATTTACCATTTGATCGTGGAGGTCTGAAATGTTCAAATTTTATGTTGTATTATTGGTCGGCACAACTGAGGTCTATGACATATTATTTTTCATCAAATGATCTCCCTCACTGGACTGAAATGGAATCATACAATTTACCTTTACCTCTTCCCATATTCATATACTCAGATTCGGCAAAAAAATTACAAAAACAAGTTAAAAATCCATTTGTAAAGCATATGATCAAAATATGGTGTGAAGCTAAAAACTATTTAAAAGAACCACAGTTATTGTCACAATTTAGTCCAATATGGGGTAATCAATATTTTAAACCAGGGAGAGCGGACGCTGTATTTAAAGTATGGAATTTAAAAGGGATACAAAAGATTCAGGATTTATATTTGCCATGTGCAGACAACATAATGTCTTTTGAAGAGCTGAGGATCAAATTTAATCTCAATAGAACACATTTTTTTAAATATCTTCAACTTAGAAACTTTATTCGATCAAATCAAAATAAAGCTCTCACTCGACCTATTTATTCATCCTTGGAAAAAATGATGATGAAAGATAGTAAAAGAAAGGGTATTATTTCAGAGTTTTATAACTCATTGACACTATCTTCAAGTGAAAATTCACTGAAAAGATTAAACTACTGGAAAGAAGATCTGCAAATTGAAATTTCAGAGGAACAATGGGAATTGGCTTGTACAGAAGCTCAAACCAAATCAATAAATGCACGCCTTAAATTGATACATTTCAAATGGTTAATGCGGATGTATGTTACACCAGAGGAGTTAAATAGATACAACAAAAATATACCAGATACATGCACAAAATGCATGGAAAGTAAAGGAACCCTATTTCATTGTTTATGGGAATGTAGATTAATAAGAATGTTTTGGGAAGAGGTGAGGGTAACAATTGAAAAAATAATCTCAAAACAAATCATATTGAATCCTAAACTGTTTTTGTTGGGTCTGTACCCAGAAAAGCATAATTTTAATAAAAGTGAAAGAACATTCATAGACCTCAGTTTGCTTAATGCCAAAAAAATGTATTGCACTATTATGGAAAAAGACTCATAGACCAGATGTGACTCAGTGGTTAAGACAGATGTTAACAAACCTTCCATTAGAAAGAATAACATATATACTGAAATCAAAGGAAATTGTGTTTGAGAATATATGGAGACCTTTTATTGATTATGTAAAAAATTTAAACATAACTCTTGAAGAAGAAGGTGAATGATGTGTGTGGACCTTGTAAATTCCAAACTGGTGAACATAATATGTATACTTATGTATTGGATTGTCTAGACTAAACAGAGGAGCATTGTTGAAGACTTGATTTTGTTGGTGGTTGTTGGTGTTTTTAGTGCATTTTTTTTTTTGTAGTACTTTAGTGTTAGTGTTTGATTGTTTGTATCATGTTTGTTAAAAAAAAAAAAAGGTTCAATAAAGATATTGTGGAAAAAAAAAACTGCTTAAATATTTCACTGCATGTGTGGTGAAGGCTCAAATTTGTGCACTGATATTTAAATTATTTGTAAACTCTTATTTTGGACTGAATGAAGTTCTTTTAATTTTCATCTGAAGCCTAATTAAATTTTTAAACTTCTAGACCCAGCAACATTTCAAATCGGATGGTCCAGCTTATTATTTTCTTATTTTACTTTAATGGAGATGAATATTACTCTAGATTGTTTTCAACATCCAGAGTTACAACAGCCCTTTATGGAGTAGCACAGGTGGCTATTTGAGTTTTTGCACTGTATTTTGGGGTTTAATAGACTGCACTTTAACGTCTGTTATTTGTATTGCTACAAACACTTGATTTTTATTTAGCTATGGGAACTTTTTACAATACGTTACATCTATCTATAAATGCACCAAATCTCTGCATGTGTCTGTTCCTCAGATAGCTCCCAAACTGCTCGCCAGACTGGCTTCAGATTTTATAAGTGCTTTGCTGAGGTTACGAGGGCGTGCATCCCCGAGTATGGAGTCACTAAGTCAAAATATGTAATTTTTATCAATAAAAGTTTAGCCACCACTCTCTGTCACCGCTCTGTCTCTTCATACCCTGGCATCAGGAAGTCTGGGCGGGGTTTTGTAATGACTCCGTGCTGACTGGATAATACGCGGCATCACGGCCATGTTGATTGGATAATATGTGGCATCACGACCAGTCAGTCACCACTTCACTAAACTTCACTAAACAAAACAAGGATGTGAAAAACAACAAATTTGATGAGAAAAAGATAATACTGAAGATTAAATGCTTAAAAAAAAATTATATCATAAAGTTGCTGTGATCGCGTAGGTCTACAGGATAATTCAGCATATGAGAAGAACACGAAGCGTGCAAGCAGACTGGGCAGCACGTCAGCGGGGACCGGGTCTGTCAAAGAACACTGGTGTATCCAACACAGAACATGCCAGGAAAAGCAGAACTGGGCGGACCACGGTCCTTTGCAGGGAGGCACGCCCAGCCTGCCCAGTCAGTAGTAGATAGGAGTCCCTGCTTCTGCTTCACCCGTGCGGTACCACTGTACTTCGCAAGACCACGAGTCCCCCCCCCCCCCCACCGAGTATCTAACAATTAAAAACTTAATAATAATACCACCATGATTGTGGAGCAGAATGGCCGCAATAACTTAACGGCTAAATGCAGGACACAAAAACACCCAAATAACGAAATAAATCATTTTTAGTTAAATATTTACTGACAAATGGGCAACACTGATGCAACGGTTGTAGTCAAATAGGTCCTTCTGCTGTGCATAATAATGTTGGGTGTTTTGTAGTTAATTCGATTGATTACAGTTTTAAAAATCTTTTAATAACAAAATATTGCTACAATATAAAATGATGCACTACAATGGATCTCAAATATTTGTAAATGTGTCCTGTTATAGCACTGCATGAGTTTATTGACGATACACTATAAACTACATATATAAACTAAAACAATTACAATAGTGACCGAACAACTCCCATTCCCCAAACTACAAGAATCTAAGTCATAAAAGATCACACAAATAAGTCTGACAAACAAATAAACAGGGGTTTTTAAACAGTCGCTAATATTGCATGTCCCATTCATTTTCAAGAATTCTGTAATTAATATTCACACAAAGAAATACATTTTAGTGTTCAGTCCCTTTTATATTTGTCAAAGTCTAACGTGTGATTGCCTACATATAGACTACACCTCTTTGTATTCTACTTTCAAACACAGGCTACATTTGGGCCTGTAAAGCCTAATTGGTCTACCTGTTGTCAAACAAGAATACTTGCTTTCTACGGGCATGCACTAGTTCATATTAAATCAGAGACTGCCAACAAAGTGATATTCACAGGTGTGCAAGCTTAAACAAGTGAGGTAAAACAAACTGGAGCCCCAAACAGGAACTGTGCCAACAGGACGCAGAGATGGTGGGCATGAGAGAAATAATCGCGATTAGTCAATTAATCGAAAAAATAGTTGTTAGATTACTCTACTACCAAAGTAATCGTTAGTTGCAGCCCTAGTGTCAGACACACAGTGCTGGGTCCTTAAACTGTGGCCAGTCTGTAATGTAACACAGGATCCAGGATGACAGGAGTCAGTCACTTTGACAGGGCAAAAAAAGTTGGTGACACAGTGAGGCACACTATGTGGTGCATTTTTGAGTCCAGACTGCTTTGAGGTTGGGGCCGGAATTTGAGAAGGCCAGGTATAGTGCATCATGAACAATATTTGAGAAACTTTTATTATAGGTCCTTTCTGAATAGAAGAATAACAGGATGATCCCAATTCTAAAACAACTTGCTGAAGAGATCATTGTTGTCAAAATAAGTACAATCCTTTCCAAAGTGACTACACCCGAGTCTGCAACAGAAACAGTTTTATCTGAGGTAATGTTTCAGTTTGTTTTTTTAATATAGGCAATTTGCCAATTAATATAGGCAATTTGATCAGCAGAGAGTATTCAGATACTCTCAATCTCCCACAAGTTCGACTTTAGAGGCGTAGCTGGTTTAAAAAAAAAAAAAAAAGCCAAATGTTTTGTATCGGACAGAGACAATGATGACCACGATTGTGGTACAGTGCAAAACCCCGTGAAGTGCCAAAGCAATGGCTTTCCTTTATGTCAGCATACAGGCCCTGGGTCTACCTATTATTAATTCGACTCACTCATTTATTCATACATAAATTACATCAATTGTAGTCACAGGTGTATGCATACAAACACACCACCTCGGATGAGCTCCACCCTGATTTTCAAACACCACGCCAAAAGCACGGTATGAAGAAGCAGCAGCAGGGAGCAAACGAAGAGATTCGTGTCAGCACTGAGCAGCATGACAGTTACCACCAGCACTGGAACGTCGGTAGCATGTATGCCAAGTTAGCAAACTGCAGCTGAACTACCGGCGTATACAAGCAATGACACCTGCACAAGTTACATACAAGCAGATGATGAATGCCATTTACAGCGGCGATGTAAAGCTACTCCCAAAACAAAACTGACAGCAAGTGTCAAAGACCAAATAATTAATAATTACATAGTTTATAAGGGAGTCATTTTTGGCAGGCACAGACGCCACATCAAAATGCCTTTCTATGCTGTAATTGCCAACAAGAGATGACACATGCAGCGAAATCTCAAGCAGCCGTTGATACCTATACTGACCAGGTGAATCGACTAAAAATAAAAATAAAAAATCAGTTTACAGTTTAACGTTATCTACGTCTGTTTTCTCGTTAGCCAAAGTTAACGTTAGCCAAGTTAGCTTGGTCAGAAAGTTAACTCGTACGTTAACGATAAGCTAAAGCGCTGCCAAGCTCGTTTAGCTGACGTTAACTAACAAACATGCGGTTATTTAAATTAACATAAAGGCATGATGTTCATGCAGACAGAAATATAAACTCCAGTGACAGGATACCTGCTGCTCCAGTCCAAGCGGCCTATCCGCCATTTTGAGACATAAAAAGGAGGTGCACAAATTACAGCCACATCGTCAATTTCCCCACCTAACGCCGGCTCCGTGACTGGAGACTGCTCCGACTCACCCTAGTTTCTTTCCGTGGGTATTCCCCGTGGATGTTCCCGACGGTAACACGTCCTGACAGACTGTGAAATACACACTCCAAACACCGTTCCTGTGATGAGAAGGTACACTTGTCTGCCCACACAGCCACTGCTTCTGCTCCGACTTGTTTTTTTGTTTTTTTTCGCACGCTACCGCAGTCCACTTCACAGGGGCACGCGCACGAACCTCGCATTCGCGACGGAATGACGGGAGCGCGCACGTCATGAACAGAGTTGAAAAACTATGGTGTAAACTGTTAAACCTTCCCAACTGTCCCATACATACGATTGCACTGGTCACTGACTAATAAAAACAAATTTGAATGAATTTCACTGCCATTACTGTAACTGCACAGGTCAGGTGAAATAATGGCAACACGTCAATGCAGCAGCTAGCGCCATCTGATGTATTTGAAGGATGACTTTTTCTCTCTTCCTTCAGTCAGCACCGTGAAAACTATAAAATACACTACTAACAAAAAGTTCAGCTTTGGAGAGAAATTTCAGGATACACCTAAAATGCAGTGTAACCTGTACAGGGGAACTTAATTTGACCTTCTCTAACCTTTTGAATGTATACGTCCAACCGTTCAATGTTTCAGTACTTTTTGCATAACTTGCTGTTTTGGCGAAATTCACAACTTGTAGAGTGTGTAAATGATGAGGCAAGTTTGTCTCAGGCAGTTTATTACACATTCTCTCACATGAGCATAGTAGAAAAGAGGGCATCTCACACAGAACTCTTCACTTAAATACTCAGGTCCTTCTACATATCAAAAGGTCACATTGCATTCACATAAAAAATCACATTGCGTCTCTGGCACACAAAGGATCCTCCAAGCCGTCTCTGACATACAAAAGATTACATTTCACAGCTTCCTGTTATCTCCAAGGAAACTCTGCCCTTTGTTCTTATCAAAGATGCTGCTCATTATGTTTTGGCCATGTGCGGCCACTCCCCCCCCCCCCGAGCATATTGGATCGAACAAAAGAATAACAGTCTGTATGCTGAATCATTACACATCAATCCACATGTCGCTTGGGCTTCAGTCTTCTCCCGTATCTGCTGTAACCAGGATTCACCGCCTCCGCAGCACTGTCATGTTGGGGAGCTGCTGTCTGGGGGTGAAAACCTTTTGTCTGTCCCTGCAGGTGTTCTGGGGAAATTCTACTCTGGGAAGCTCCCCGTGGGGGTCTTCCACGCCAAGGGGCCCTCGCCAACAGCACTTGCTCGTCCGCCACCACAAAAGCGGGTTTGAGTCTGTCTATGCCAACCTTTTCCCTCCTACCCCCCAAATCTAGCAAAAAATGCTTGTCCCCTGTTTCCAACACTCTGAACGGTCCATCATAAGGTGGTCACAGTGGGGGGCGATGCGTGTCATGTCTGACAAAAACAAACTCCGCGTTTTTCAAAGTTTTAGGCACAAAAACGCGCAGAAAACTGTGGTGAACGGGGCCCGGCAGCATGCCTGTGTCAATGCTACACTGCAACAGCTGAGACGGGGAGCTGCCTGGCGCAGGATTATCCGGGAGAAACTCCCCGGGCAGCCGAAGTGGCTGCACAAAAACGAGTTCAGCTGGGGAAGCTTCTAAGTCTTCTTTAGGCGCAGAACGCAACCCTAATAAAACCCACAGTAGCTTGTCTACCCAATTTGCATCTGTCAGTGACGCCCTGAGAGCTGCTTTCAATGACCTATGAAAACATTTGCATAACCCATTAGCCTGAGGATTGTACGCGGTTTTGCGGTGAATTGTGACACCCAGGCTGCGGGCCATTGCTGACCAAAGTTCGGAAACAAATTGAGGGCCTCTGTCGGACGTAATGTCCGACGGGACTCCAAAATGTGCCACCCATGATGTTAAAAACGAGCGCGCTACCTCCTCAGCTGTGGTTGACGCCAGTGGAACCACCTCCGGCCATCGCGTGATGCGGTCCACCATTGTCAGAAGGTGCATGCACCCCTGTGATGGCGGAAGGGGGCCCACGAGGTCCACGTGAACATGGTCGAACCTCTTAGCCGGGATGTGAAACGGCTCCAAGGGAGCCCTCGTGTGTCTGTGTACTTTGGCTCGTTGGCACGCCATGCAGGCTGCTGCCCACTCTTTCACCTGTTTGCGAAGACTCGGCCACACAAATTTCTCTCCTACCATCTTGATTGACGCGCGCACTCCCGGGTGCGCTAAAGAATGAACCGAGTCAAAAACGCAGCGGCGCCACGCAGCCGGTACCACGGGACGCGGTCGCCCAGTGGAGACATCGCAGATTAGGGGGGGTATACCGTCTTGCAGCACCCTGCTCTCCAGCCTTAACCCTGTTGGTCCAGACTGGAGCGTGCACACATCCGCGTCACTAACCTGCTCCGCGGCCATGGCTGAGTAATCTATCCCCATGCGGACCAGGGCCGCCACAGCGCGTGAGAGGCAGTCTGCCACTACATTCAGTTTACCCGAGACATGCTGAATATCGGTAGTAAACTCTGAGATCGCGGCCAGCTGTCTCTGCTGCCGGCCCGACCAAGGTTCTGAAACCTTGGTCATTGCGAATGTTAGTGGCTTGTGGTCAACGAACGCGGTGAAACAGCGCCCTTCCAGCCAGAACTGGAAGTGGTGAATAGCCAAGTGGAGAGCCAGCAACTCCCTGTCAAACGTGCTGTATTTACGTTCACTATCGCGCAAAGTCCTGCTGAAAAAGGCAAGCGGCTGCCAAGCCCCGGCTACACGCTGCTCCACGACCGCCCCTATGGCCACATCTGACGCGTCAGTAGTGAGCGCTATGCGGGCCGTTGGGTCTGGATGTGCCAACAACGCAGCGTTTGCCAGGGCTGCCTTGACTTCAGAGAACACCCGCTCTCGCTCCGGGGACCATTCAATCTTATTCGCGGGTTTCAGCTTTTTGAGCGCGGCGTACAGTGGTTGCATGAGCTGCGCTGCGCGGGGGAGGAAACGGTTATAAAAATTCACCATTCCCAAAAACTCCTGTAACGCCCTGACCGTTTGTGGTCGGGGAAAATCTGCTACCGCGCGCACTTTGTCAGGCAGCGGAACTGCTCCTTCGGGAGAGACGCGGTGCCCCAAAAAATCAATCTGCGTCACCCCGAACTGACACTTCGCTGGATTGATTATTAAACCGTGCTCTCCCAACCTCCGGAAAACCGCCGTGAGGTGGGTTTCGTGTTCGTCTTCGGACGCACTGGCTACCAAAATATCGTCCAGGTAGACGAATACGAAAGGGAGATTGCGCAGCACCACATCCATCATGCGTTGGAACGTCTGTGCAGCCCCTTTAAGCCCGAATGGCATGCGCAAAAACTCGAATAGACCAAACGGAGTTATCACCGCTGTTTTGGGTATGTCCTCAGCGCGCACTGGGACTTGGTGGTAACCGCGGACCAAGTCTATTTTAGAAAAACGCGCGCTCCTGCCAAATGAACAGAAAAATCTTGGATGTGAGGGATTGGGTAGCGGTCGTGCGCTGTGGCATTGTTCAACCTGCGGAAATCCCCGCAAGGTCGCCACGAACCGTCAGCTTTAGGGACCATGTGTAGCGGGGAAGCCCATGGGCTGTTTGAACACCTGATGATGCCCAACCTCTCCAGGTTGGCGAACTCCTCGCGCGCTATGGCCAGTTTAGCTGCGTCCAAGCGCCGAGGTTTTGCAAAAACGGGCGGCCCGGTGGTGGTAATAAAATGTTCCACCCCGTGTTTAGCGACGGCTGCCGAAAATGTTGGGACCGTGAGTGCTGGGAACTGAGTGAGTAGTGTGTGGAACTTACCGCTTGCAGCTGTGACGTTGGCTTGCGCTGTTGGCCGGGACGCTCGAGCTGTACAGGGAATAGAATCAAAAGACAGTGCATTAACCAGGCGCCTGTTAGTGACATCAATCAACAAACCATGTGAGCACAAAAAATCAGCCCCCAATATATTGAAATTCAATGCTGCTATGACAAAAGTCCACTCAAATGTACGGCCGTGTAGAGACAGGAGTAGAGTCCTCTCACCAAAGGTCTTAATCTCCGAGCCGTTTGCTGCTGCCATCTCGGGGCTGCTGGATCCTGCCAGCCGGTCGGCATAGGACGGCATGATGAAACTCAACTGGGCGCCGGTGTCCACGAGGAAATGCCTCCCCGAGCGTGTGTCCGTCAAGTAGAGCAGCTTGTTCTCCTCCCCGAGGGCCGCAGCTGCTACCGACCCCCGGTCTTGGCGTTTCCCAAGCGCTTGAACTGGCACGGTGGTATACATCTGCGTGCCCTCTCTGCAAAGCGGCGGTGGTAGAAACAAAGGGTGTCTCCTCCGTGTTCCTTGGCCCCCGCCGCCACCGTCGTCGGTGGTTCTGCTACCGCCGTTGATGGCTCCTTGCAGTCTCCGGTCGTCGCGCCGAGCTCCGTCGCCGCCGCCGTTGTCACGAGCTCTCTGCTGGCCATGATGATCCGGTGTGCCTCCCGGGCCAGTGCATGGTAGTCCCGCTTGGCCAGCAATGGCGAACTGGCCAGGGCCGCTCTCGTCGCTGACGGAAGGTTCCGGAGGAAAAGGTGGATAAAAATGAAGTGGTCGTCGTCCGAGCCCTTCAATCTCAGCATCCTCTCCATGAGGTCAATAGCCGTGCAATCTCCCAACCTGGTCCACATCAGGAGTCTCTCTGCTCTCTCCTCAACCGAGAGTGTGTAGTGCTGGATAAGTGCAGCCTTCAACGCGCCGTATTTGTCGCTGGCTGGTGGCTGATCCAGCAGGCTCTCCACATGCTGAGCCGTGTGGGTGTCGAGCTTTGCGACCACATGGTAGAATTTCGTGTCATCCACCGATATCCCCTGGAGGACGAACTGCGCCTCAACCAGGTGGAACCAGGAGCGCGGATTGTGCTGCCAAAAATCCGGTAGCTGGATTGTAACAGCATACACTTGGCTGGGGGCTCCCAATGAGGCTGGCTCTGGGGAATTCTCTTCGTGTTGCATGCTTCGTCTTGGGTCACCAGTGTAGAGTGTGTAAATGATGAGGCAAGTTTGTCTCAGGCAGTTTATTACACATTCTCTCACATGAGCATAGTAGAAAAGAGGGCATCTCACACAGAACTCTTCACTTAAATACTCAGGTCCTTCTACATATCAAAAGGTCACATTGCATTCACATAAAAGATCACATTGCATGCGCTTCCTTAATCCTTTAACATCCCCCTCACAGTCTCTGGCATACAAAGGATCCTCCAAGCCGTCTCTGACATACAAAAGATCACATTTCACAGCTTCCTGTTATCTCCAAGGAAACTCTGCCCTTTGTTCTTATCAAAGATGCTGCTCATTATGTTTTGGCCATGTGCAGCCACAAACTGATGTTTGATCCAGGAATCGACCTAACAATTGATTAACAGTATCTCGCCACTGCAAGGCTTCAAATAGGATGTTCTCTGAGGAAAGTGGCCACTGAGTCACAGAGTGTCATCAGTAGGTTGCAACAGAGATACAGAGAGACTGGAAGAGTCACAGAAAAGCATAGAAGTGGACGTCCTTTGGCCACATCCCACGCTGATGACCGCTTCATTGTGAACAGTGCCCTGCGGAACAGGATGACGAATGCCACTCAACTCCAGGCATATGTCCAGGTGAGAGGCACCCAAGTGTCACATCAGACCATTCAAAATCTTTCACATTAGCATGGTCTGTGTGCTAGATGACCCGCAAGGGTACCTGACCACACCACCAGGCATCATCATCTTGCATGGGCCAGGGAGCATTTACGCTGGACAAGGGACCAGTGGGCCTCAGTGCTGTTCTCTGATGAAAGTCGATTCACATTGAGCAGAAGTGATGGACGCCAACGATGTTGGAGACGTCAAGGAGAGCACTATGCATCAGCCACTGTCGTCACCAGACGAGTCTTTGGTGGTGGTGGTGGTGTTACAGTCTGGGCAGGTGTGTTTTCTTCTTCTTTTAGATTTGATTGGCGGTTGGCAACCAGCTTACAGGTGCATTACCGCCACTGTCAGTACAGAACTGCCTTACACCTTGTGAATGGTACAGTGGCAAGCCAATACTACCTGAATAACATCATTAATCCAGTCATTGTGCCCCTGCATGAACAACACAGGCCTAACTTCATCTTCATGGATGATGTGACAACCCCCTCCATAAGTAATTGATCAGCGGTGCAGGTCCTGACACCACAGATTACACCTCCATTACTAGCCGAAAGCTAGTGAGGAATTCTTCTTTGGCTCAGTAGTAGAGCGGGGATATTGAAATCATGGTGTCATGGGTTCAAATCCCAGCCTGGGATACTGGTGAACATTTACCCTACCCAAAGAAGGGTGTGAATATGACCAGGTTCATACACCTTGGGCTAGGGGCCAAGATTGACTTGAAAATCCCAGGATTAAAATGGGCAATTCTGGCCTTGGCCCAGAAAGGGGCCGTAACAACAACAATGCCCCAGGTCATCGGCTGGAGTACCCCAAATGGAGTGGCCTGCACTTTCTCCAGACCTGAATCCCATAGAAAACCTATGGAATCAGCTGAGTCACTATGTAGAGGTGCATAACCTTGCACCCCACAACCTCAATGACCTGAGGGCCGCCCTTCAAGAAGAGTGGAATGCCATGTCTCAGCAGACAATAAGTCAACTGGTGAACAGCATGACACGTCGTTGTCAAGCTGTAATTGATGCTCAAGGGCACATGACAAGTTACTGAGGCACTGACATTTTTGTTGTGGTATACCCACCATTGTTGTTGGCTTTTGTTTCAATAAATTATTTGAGATGAGGAAATCACCATTGCATGCTTCTACTTAAATGCCCTACTTCCATGATATAATATCACTGTAGCATGAACTTTTAACATTTTCCATAAATTTCATCTGAAAGCGAAATATCCCTAACCTTCTGTGAGTAGTGTAAGCTTACATCTGTGACTCCCTCAAACCCAAATAGTTTTCACCCACAAAAAGATCAAACACTGTAAACTGTTGCAATAACAGAAATAACTTAACAGGGTTGTTAGTGTAGAAATAAAGTCTTACAAATAACTAGAAAAATGTTTGTACAAATGAAGCTATTTAAACAATGGCCTATATACAAAAAAGGATGAAAAACAAAACACTGAAGTCTGTAACCCCATGCCTGTTTTGGACCACATGCAGAATAAAGGTAGTTTGGATGTAATGTCTCTGCTCTCCAACAGTCTCTGCTTTTCAACTGCCTCCAGACAACTATTTCTGCTTTGTAACTGATGATTTGTAACCAGAATACAGTATTGATGATGATCCCTTTGTCATCTTCATGTAAACATAAAAATGAAATGCTGTTTCTACAACAAAACCAGTCAAAGAAATGTGAAATTATTATTTCTAAATGTGAAATAGATAAGCATCATTAGTTTGCTTAAAATGATATAAGTAAAATACTGCAGATAAAATAAATAGCAAACAGGTTATTGCTCGTTTAATAGTTTATCACAGCAGAGAAGAAACTGTCTAATCTGGATGTCGTCGTTTGAATGCTCCTGTATCTCCTTCCTGACGGCATCAGAGAGAAGAGACTGCGTGAGGGCTGAGAAGGATCTCCTCAGATGCAGCGCCCTCTGCGCCTGTATCTGTAGCTGTAGTGTCAGTCAGTGATGGTAGCTGGGTGTCAATAATCCTCTCTGCCATCCTGATGACTCTACCCAGTCTCTGTGTCTCCTCTGCTGTTCCTGTACCAGGAGGTAATACAGTATATGAGGACGCTTTCAATGGTGCCATGATGGAACAATGTCATGGCTGACTTAGAGAGGCCTGCTCTCTTCAGTCTCTGGAAGCAGTGAAGGCGCTGCTATGCCTTTTTGACCACTGGACCACTCTGATCATGTGGTCCAGTAACAGAAAACTTACAGATAATAAAAACTACATGAAGACAAGAAGGCTGTATCCATCCCTTCCTCTGTCAATCCATACATTGAGACAGGGCCTTGGCAGAGGTATGCGCTCATGGATCACCCCCCAAACCGAATGGGTTCATCTCTCACCCAAGAGCCACCTCTGGTAAAAGTATCATCAAAATCTATCAAGGAGTTTTTGCGTAATCCTGCCAAAAGACAAACTAGAGGGCAGTCAGAGCGCATACCTCCACTAAGGCTCTGTCCCTCCCTCCCTTCATCTGTCCCTCCACACCTACATCCATCCATACCTCCAGCCATCTGTACATTGTGAGATAGGGCCTTGGCAGAAGTATGCACTCATGGATCACCTCCAACATTTAATGAGCTCATCTGTAGCCCAAGGGCCACCTCTAGCAAAAATTTCATCAAACTCTGTTGAGTAGTTTTTGCGTAACCCTGCTAACAGACAAACAAATTGCAAACAAACAGACAAACCAACCACCTGGATTACATCATCTCCTTTGAGGAAGTGATATAATTAGGGTGGCTATGGCAACCCGGAATAGAGAGCAGCCAAAAGCCTTTGTGTCTGTACTGTAACTGATTGATTTTGGTTTGTTCTGAATACCTATTACAGCGTTAAAGGACTGAAGCCCCTTATCTGACAGTTGTGGTATTCATTAATGACACAATGAAAACAGTGTATTTTCTTAGCAAATGTGCCAATAGATTTTAATCGTAAATGCAACAATAAATGACAGAATGGGGAAGTAAGAAATATAAATAAAAAACCTTTAAAGGTTTTCTGTGCTCATACAAGGCATATTTCTATCATAGGTTGAGCAACAATTTTTAATAAAAATGCCAGTGAGTATCTCTCCTTCCCAAAAGAAGTAATCTACCTGGCATATCAAGAGGATGGTTAGTGATCGTTTCACTGTGTGCACTGGGATAATAAAAGGCTGCTCTACAATGTGCAACTTCATCTTGAAAAAAAATTTGAGTATTGATCACTAGTTAATCTGGCAGACACGCCATCAAAACATCCAATGTCTGTGGCAATGTTCTGTGTGATGAGATCATTGTACTCTATATTGTCAAGTGTATTAGTGACTGGTTTCAGTTCTTCCAAGAAACTGCTCTGGCTTCTTGTACAATTTATAAAAACTCTCCAAACAAATATATCACTAGATTTATTTATTTTTATATAAAAGCATACTCGGATCAAAAAATAATCTGATTATTTATGTAAAGAGCAACACACAAACACCTCACACCGCCAGAAGAAGCAAATTCAAACAAGAGGCATGAGAAGCCTTTGTGCAGTAGATTTCATGGATGTGAAAACATTACAAACCTTCAGACAATTATTCTGGGTGTGACACAATTATGCAATATAAGCAGAACAGTGAAATGCATATTTAGGGATAGCTTTGCCTCTCACAACACATTTTTTAAAAGTTTGAACTCCTAAAACTCTCAGCTCTTTTGCAGGACCTATATCGAGATTAATGAATATTCAAGCTTTGCATTTTTTTTTTTTTTTAATGAGTAAACATTCTCCATAGCCTGGTTTACAAATTCAGGTTGCAAAGTAGCAGCAATGCAAATTATGAGTAAAATGATTACTGTTAATATGCAATAGTCAACATTTTCCAATCTTCTGATAACATCTAATAAAGGAACATCCAAAACTAAACTATCAAGACACTCAATTACCTTACATCTGTTAAGAGTTTTGAACACTTCAGAACTTGAGCCTCTGACCAACTTTACAGTGAGCAAAAACATTGCTCAGTGTAATAAAACATTTCTGATCCATTTAATATTGTTGTACAACACTTATTCGAACAGTAACAAAATAAGACAAGTACTGCATTTTTAAATGCCGTGTGCCTCTATCAGTGCCCAGATAGACTTTCCCATCATGTAGGTCAAGGCTCGTCCTTCACATGAACAAGTGTGCCACCGCATGGACACAGTAGGCATTACTGTTAACCATCAGAAGGGGGACTGCAACCAAAGTAATTAAAAATGGAGCATACAGAGGGGAAAAACACAAGACAAAATAAGGAAGCACGTGTCAGATTTAATAACTTAAGTTTGTACCATTTTCTTCCCTACTCACTGATTAACAAACTGGCACATACACCCCTTTCTGAAACTTTATCTGGAAGAACATTCTCCTCTTTTTGTAAGCAAATTAAAGATTTTTGGGGTAATTCAAATCAGTAAAGTAGTCCACTTTTAAGTGTTGCAACATGTAACCAAACAGTCAATGATGGAGTAGCTCATTCCGGCCTGACAAAATCATCCTGGGAGTGCTCCGATCTCCTGACCATTGACCTTAAGCACAGCCTAGATCAGGGGTGTCCAATCATG
Organism: Pholidichthys leucotaenia; assembly: GCA_020510985.1. Taxonomy (NCBI): domain Eukaryota; kingdom Metazoa; phylum Chordata; class Actinopteri; order Cichliformes; family Pholidichthyidae; genus Pholidichthys; species Pholidichthys leucotaenia. The sequence goes on along the minus strand of CM035847.1, from coordinate 197,609,288 downwards.
TGCCATGGAGGGCCAAGGCCCTGCAAGCTTTACTTCCAGTGTCGTCAACAGATTTCATGTAATTTCTTCCCATCGATTGCTGATAAATAAAAACACCTGCTGAAGAGACTGGGTAGAAGAGAAAACCTGCAGGGTCTTGGCCCTCCATGGTACGATTGGACACCCCTGGCCTAGGAGGAGCAGTGTTTTTTGGGGAAATCATAAATGCCCAGATCTTCTGACCTTTGACAATGACCTTAACCTCAACCTGGATGCAGACCTACCTGAGGGTCATTATGAGTGAGTCTCATGAGAATCGAGGTAACTGCCCAGGAAGAGTAGTGATTTTTCTAAAATCATGCAAGTACCCAGGTCTCTTGACCTTGATAGTGACTTGACAATATGGATGCAGACCCTCCAGAGGATCCTTGTGAGTTTGGTCACCACTGGGGCAATTGCCTAGGAGGAGGAGTGACTTTTCTGAAATCACATAAGTGCCCAGATCTCATGACTTTCAACCTCGAACACAACTTGGAGGCAGACCCACCTGAGGGTCATTGTGAAGGAGTTTGGCGAGTATCGGGGAAAATACCTAGGAGGAGCAGCGATTCCCATGAAATGTGGACAGACGGGCAGCACATCATAGCATTAGTTCCTTTCAGCTCGCCGGAATGAGCTCAAAACTGTATTTTCTGAAAAGGATCAGCTGCAGCATCATCTCGCTATTGCTTTAATCAAATTCATCTACACACAGCAACAACGATGAGGAAAAAAAATTAACTATGACGGGAGGGATATATTACATGTACACAAGCAAAAACTAAAGTTTCAGTTTGTTTTTGGTACATCACACTGAGGCAGCCCTTCTCTTTATTGTGGTGCTGCAAATGTGTTAACAGCGCAAGAAAGTGCTCTAAAACTGGATACTGCTTACTCCTGGCTGGGTGTTGTTTCAGGTACAGAAAACAGATCTAACGTAATGAGAACATTCAACAAACTATATTAATCAATTACCAGATGACAAACTAGTAGCAATGTTGTTCATCTGCCCACTCTTGCGAGGTTAGTTTTAGGAGTTGAGCAGATTTATAACATTGGTGGCCATGAATGTTTTCAGAAAAGAGGCATCACCTGTTCTAATACATTTACCGTGTATAGAAAAAAAAAAAAAAAAAGATCAGGGAAGCCAATGGTTGCTCAGACTGTATTCAAACTACACAGCAGCAGCAGAAGCAGCAGCAGCAGCAGACTTGGCCAATAGATTTTCTGTCACACTGCACAAAGATACAGTCAAACATACATGCACATATTATCTTTCACTGTGTAAAAATAGAAGTATGAACACAGCTTATATATATATATATATATATATATATATAGAGATATATCTACTGTGGAACATGGACGTTTTTTTAAATTCTGTTTCCCATTAACATCAGTCAACTAGCTGTCTAAGATCTTTTACATCTTTTTTTAAATCTCATTCTATACATTTTCTATAAAACAGACATGGCTTAAATTAACAGATGATCAACAGGCATACTTCTTCCTCCTGACATCCCCTGTGCACCTTTACAAAAAAGATAAAACACAAATTAAATCAAACCTAATAACCAGCTGAAAGCTCAGTAATTGTGTTTGCGCGAAGGAACAGGAACCACAGTACACACCGGGCACCCATCTTAGATGTTCTAAATACAAGTGACAGAATGATCCGATTATTAAATTGTTGAATATATATGAAAATTATAGGTGCTAGATGCAATATGGCTCAAATAAGCCAACACAGAAGGGAATTTACATTCTGAAGCCCCATTTGGAAGGAAAAAAAAATAATCACAAATTTAGTAACTGCAGTCTGGTCTTAGTGCACAGCTGAAAGTACCCCTGAGTACTAGGACAGGATAGGACCCCCACTGTAGGGGGTGGCTACATGCCAGAGGGTCTTCAGAGTATCCTTAGGCAAAGCTGGGGCAAAATATGGTCCTGGTTGAACAGTGCTGTTTAAACTGAAGAAAAAAAATATTTCAAGGATTATGGCGCAGTGGATAAGGCTCTGGTATACAATGTCATGGTCAGTGTTTGTCTCCCTCCCCAGCTGCTACCACCCTTTCATATATGATCGTATTTTTAAGCAGCCGGGAATGTTGGGGGCATCATCACCAGGCTCTTGGGCCCAAGATTTTCAGATTGCTTGTTACATCGATTCTATATAGCTTGTACCATCTCCTCTTTCCCTTCCTACTTTGTAGGAAATGCAATAAGTTCATAGTTTATTTTCCTCTGAAATGCCCTGACCCCCGCTCCCCCTTCTATTTACTTCAATGCTGATTTAACTGCTTGGTTCTTGGCTCCACAAGCTCTGTGTCTTGCCCATTGTTCCAATGCCTCACTTCTCCCCCTACAGCAGAAAATAGCTGTGTGGTGGGTTTAATCAACAGGAATTTTGTCTTCTAGTTCCAGCGAGCGGTCCTCAGCAGGCTCCTCACTCATTCCAATCTCATGCAGCTGCTGCCTCCTCACAACCTCCGCCTTTAGGTTCTCCAGATCCTTTGGACTGTAAAGTGGGAAGAGAGGGGAGGGAAAAAAACAAAACAAAGACATCCAATTTAAATTAAAGAACCTCAGTGACCAAGCTCACACACCCCACGCATCCCCATATCAGAGTTCTTACCGAATAATGTGATACATGCCCTTATCTGACACAAATATAAACCTGGCATGTTGCCTAAGGAATCTGTGTCTTTTTCAATAGAAACAAGAGCACTCAGAGGCGAGTGCAATTTCCCCCACCTCTGTTTTCTTTGAAGATCCCAATACTTACTGACGGAGAGCAGTTTTCAACTTTTCAATATAATTGCTGCGGCAGAACCAAATTATGATAAGCCCATCATGCACTAATATACAACAAAGTATACAACCCATAATTGTAAGTCAGGATCCCAAGGTGAACCCATGTAGCAAGTATGGTGACCCTAGAGGGCTTCACACATTCTACAGTAAGGGATCATAGAGAGTTGCAACCTTGACCTTTGACCCCAAACCTGTAGTCAGAGGTTATGGTCTCGGAGTGAACCTGTGTACCAGGTTTGGTGGCCCTAGCTTTACTCATTTTATAGTAATAGTAAATGTAGCATTTACCATTTATCATAGTGCAACTGCAATGTTAACTCGGACCCTTGACCCCAAACCCATAGTTAGGTGAAGGTGCAAGTCGTCCAAGATGTGTATTAGACACAACTTCTGCATCAATTTGAAAAGCCTACATCATGGTACTACGAGTATTACTGCTCTACTTTTCTGTATATAGGATTGCTGGGTCTCATTTCTTTATTTGCACTATGGGAGGTCTGGGTCCATCTTTTGTCGCCATTTACACTACGGGTACCATTACTGTACATAGACTGTTGTTGTTTTTCCAGACTTATTCCCTTTTCTTTTTTTATATTGTGCACACCACTGAAGAGAGAAACACCATTTCAATTCTCCTGTATGTCCTGTACGTATAGTAGTATTGACAAATAAGATCTTTGAATCTTGAATTTCAAATCTTTGAATTTCTTTCAGTAGTTATTGTGTTTAGAAGATTTAGGGAAAAATGTGATCCAGCCTTTGACTTCAAGGTCATCCGATGAGAGTGAAATTGCAATATGTGCATGATCAGAATATCTCAAACCATGGTGCCAAGTTTCAAAACAATCGGAGCAAAACTGTAGGAGGAGGTGATTTCACAAGACAGTTACCGTCTATGAAGTGAGGTGAAACAGGAGGTCCATAGGTCAGGGGCTACAATTCCCGCAGAAATCATCCAATGAGAACCAAATTGCAATATGCGCATCCTTAGTATACATCAAACCAAGGTACCAAGTTTCAAAACAACTGGACCAAAACTGTAGGTGAAGTTGATTTCACAAAAGTGGGTCAGACAGACGGACTGACATATAACATAATCCCCCTTTGGGCTTTGACCGGCAGGGGATAAAAAGCCTATATTCAAGTCCTTTTAGTTGTTGATTAACCAGGAAAATGGAACCCCTAATTAGATTTCTCTTGAAATTCACCTCTTCCAAGATATTGAGTTAAAACTTTGTTCTAAATTTGATTTCAATCTCATCAGAAATGTAGAAGTTATAGTGGTGACAACATAAAATGTCAAACAGACTGATGGGTGAAAGACATACCCTCTGCAACTTTACTGTAGAGGGCTGTTGCAGAGGATTGCTGTTGTAAAATACTTTCTATTATAGCTTGCCAGTTCATGGTGGTGTGTGTTCCAAATTTTGTAAAATAAGCAGCTACTTTCTGGAAAGCAGCAAAGGACTGGGGCATTAACAAGGCTGCATGCAGAATGAAGGTGTAATGATAACTTTATACTGACAACAGCTACCATAGACTAATTAGAAAAATAAATATGGACACTGTGGTAATGGACATGTTCATTAGTTCATTCTAGTTAAGGCAAAATGAATTAATGCCATGATATGGAAAGTCTTATCTGTCAGGCCATCAACAACTTGCAAGAATCACTACTACTTCTTGGCAATTACCCTGATGCTCACAAAACTCATACACAGTCATCCTCATCGAGGTCTGCATCCAGGTTATGATCAAGATGACAAGATACAAGTACAGGAAATTTTAACTTTGAACAAGCCAAGGCTATAGATGTGTCTATACAGAGAAAGAAGTGAAGGACTTTGGTGAATACAAGACGAGCTCATCAGAATGAGCTATTCTTGTCGGTGACAGTATGGTCTTGTGTGAACTGTAGTTTATCTATATCCCGGCTCAGGTTGGTCGTTTGAATACATAATTTGATTTTCTGGACAGTAACATTTTGTTGAGGAATTCTGATGGGGTTTTTTTTTCCCCCTTTCCCTTGTTCATAAGTTCCCCCACACACATTGTTTTCTGAGCTAAAGTCACTAATAACTCATTTCCTAGTTGACAGCTTCTTCAGGTTTGACTCCTTTGCAGTCAGTTTGAATGAAGACTGTAAATCCAACTTTACCTTCAGATTTGATCATTTCAGTAACTGAACTATGATGGCTCAAAATGACAGTAAAACATGAGTGAAATGATAAAACTCCACAAAAGTACATTTCCACATTTACTGTGTGCCATGTTTTAAGAAGCCACTGAACCCCTAAGAGATATCTGGAACATTGCAGCACAGTAATCATCCCATTTTCGTTAGTCTACCTTAAAGGAATAAAGATGATGCCATTGATGACGTTGAGCTGGTCCAGTATAGTTGCCATGCTGGGGGCCGTGAACTGAAAAGCAAAAAACCACAACATCAGAGCTAAAGCCACTTTTCCACTAGCACCTACTCAGCTCGACTCGCCCCTACTCTACTCAGCCTGACATGGTTTAGGTCGTTTTCCATTACAACAGAGTACCACCTCAAGGTGGGTGGGTTCATTACAGGAAGGTGGCCTGTTATCCCGTTATGTTGTTGACATGCTGACGTTTTGCTGTCAGAAGCGAATACTTATTACAGCAAGCGCAAAATACAAGCAAAGCACAGAGTTAACATTGATGGCTAACTAGCTCATTATCTTCATACAGGAGACAACAGCGATATCCTTGTTTGTTCAAAGTGAGGTTGCCACCAATGGGATAAATAACATAAAAGATGCTTAAAAATCATAAAACACCATCTTCCCCGTGAACAGCCATCGGCTCGGAGACGACCTGGTATTTCATTTCGGGTTGCTCCGCTGAAGTGAAAAGGTAAAGGTAAAAGGTAAAGCCAACGTTATTGTCATTCAATCCATACAGACATCTACAATGTTAATCACATCTAGAGTCAGAGGGGTCGCTGCCATACAAGGCGCCGCCACAAATTTCCCTCCTCCATTCCATTATTGCTGAGCACCAAGCTGGACGGCAGGAAGTTCCACTTTTATATGGTCTTTGGCATGACCCCGCCGGGATTTGAACCCCGGCCTCCCGGGTGTGAGGCGGATGCTCTATCAACTAGGCCACCACTCCAGTTCCAACTCTGGTTGGAAAAGTTCACAGTTGTCAAATTTGACCAAATGTAGTTTATTTTTCAAGCGCATGAATCCAAGTGCTGCAATACCGATGGAAGAAGTGTGTGGACCGAAGGAAAGACTGTTGAAAAATAACCACATTTAGTCAAATTTGACCACTATATGAACTTTTCAGCCCTGTAACTCCCTCTGGATTCTCTCGCCAGCCACCAGCACAGAAGAGTTTGCACCACATTGTTGATTTGTTTGTAGCCATTTATCTCGATTATCACAGAAATAAAAAAAAACTCACAGCCAAATTTACAAATGGGTGTTTTTTTGGGGGGAGGGGGGTCCAGTGCACTATATCAGGGGTATCCGACTTTCAAGCGCTCTCTCTTTTTCTGTAATTTGCAGATGTCGGTTTCGTTTTTATAATATGCAAGGGAACATAAAAGAGTTTCAGACTTGCATTGCAATTTTAAAAAAAAAATCATTGATTTTGCCGTTAGAATCGAAACTATTGGTCGTGTCCCCTCATTTTTCCCAGTTTTTGTGTGACATGAAAATCGCATCAATTTCAAAGTACTGTAACGTGATCTCTGAGTAACTCTTTCTACTCAAAATGCAAGAGATAACAGAGTTGTAATGCAAATTCAAAATAAAACATTCCCCAATGTGATCGGATCTATGGTTTTTGTACGGCGACCCCTGCAAATTTACTCGTACGACGTAAATTTCCGTGTCCCCAAATTTACGCAGCAACATGCAAGTTATTTGGTAAAGTAACCAGAAAACAGGAAGTGCTGATGCTTTTCACTTTGCACCTTTCAAATCCCAAACCATACACGTAAAAAGGAGATCAGTCTTTGTGAAGCTCAGATGTAGAATATTTCAATAAAATCTCAAACATTTATGACACATCGAATATGGTGTCCTTTAAAAAATTTACGTCTTCGGTCTTGGTCGGCCGCGCGCAGCCCCGTCTGGCGAGGTGACCGCCCTGGGAAAGCACTTTTATTTTCTCTACCCCGGATGTGCTCAACCCATGTGGAGAGGATTAACCGTGGCCACTTTATATTGAAGTTATCGAAGGTCCAAACTTCCGTGTCCCGCATTTACGCCTTTTGTGATTTTACGTCTTATCCAACAAACAGGGAGAATTTGAAGGTATGTATACACGTTATCACATCTTAATATGTCATGAAAATGTAGCTGTTGATGAGTTTTGATGCGTGAAAAATACTGGAAGTGTTGAAGTTGTTTCGTGTAAAACGTGCGCCATTGCAAAGTGCATTGGCACACGGGGAAACAAAAGCCCGAGTGTCCCATTTACAAGTAGATGAAGTGAGCGCTCATCCTCAAGAGTTCCTGAACGCAATTGCCGTTACGAAAATAGTTAATAATTTCATAAACCTGACACAACTGGATAGTGATTAGTCAATTTCATGTGCAGATTTGATCAATTTTAAATTTTGCCACCAATGTCACACATTGGACCCCTAATAAATAAAAACACCCAAATGGCAGTTTTGAATCTTGTGAAGACGTCACTCTCATCCACTGATGTTACGCTCTGGCCAATCAGTGGCCTGCAGTCTGTTGACGTCACATTTTCAGCTCAATTCAGCACGGTTGGAACTTCACTGGAGTAGGTACCAGGTACTAATGGAAAACCCTACAAACCGAGTAGTCAACACAAGTAGGGCTGAGTGTGCAGTAGTGGAAAAGGACCATAAATGTTTTAGATGCCATTTGGAGGAACAGAAACAGGTCTGGCTCCAAGCAAGTTACCTTGAGGGGCATAATGCTGGCGTTGGAGCCATTCTTGTAGATCTCGTTCATGGTTCTCTGCAGAGCTACAGCTTGCTGGGTTAGATGCTTCAAATACTCTGAGCTCTCCTTTGTTTTCTCATGAGCCTCACCCATCTGAGGGATTAAAAACTGAAGTTAGAATATTGCCTCTTCACAGCTGGTGAACAAACTCTGCAACCTTTAGCAGCACCTACCTGATTCTTGTAAATGGTGTAACCCTCCTTCTCGTGCTGGAGTGCAGAGCGGAACTCTGCCTTGCTCTCGTAAACCCTTGCAACCAAATGATGGCTGACAAAAAAAAACAAACTATCATGTAAATCCATGCATATTTTCTTCCCCCCACTCTACAGTATGCATAATGACTGTTAAATCTCTTGCACACCTGAGGGCCACTTTAAGAGATCGGGGCCCATGGTACTTTGCGTTGATAGTCAGGGCATTCTCCAGGAATCTGAGGGATAAATCATACTCCATCACTCCATGCAGCACCAGACCGATGTTACTCTGTGGAAGTTATGGATGAGGAAATAAGTCAATATTAAGAATTTTCCATAATGGGCTGGATTTTAGGAGGTGGATAAATCATATCTGACGGCTGCACTCACATCTAGTAGAGCCATCTCTGGATGATCCTCTCCACAAATCAGTAACATAAGGTACCGGGCACGATACAGCAGCTTCAGCGAGGTCGAAAGTTGCCCGTTGGCAAAGCAGTACAGAGCCAAGTGCATCTGAGGACAATGCAAACATTACACTTAGAACATCTTTAGCAGGACAAAAAAAAAATGTTCTGCATTTTGTAACTTACATATTCTTGAATTGTGTTGGGGTGCTCAATGCCGAGGACCCTTTCGCTCATCAGTACAGCCTTCTGTTGGTTGCTCAGAGCCTGCAAGAAAATTCAAAGACAAAATTCAGCATCACAGAAATCAGTAGGGGCACGTAAGTCTGAGCAAGAGCTGCCATATTTGTGTCTACCTCAGGGTTGTCTCCCAGGATGTAGTTAAGGCGTGCCAGCAGGCGGAGGCAGGCACAGATCTCCAAATGCATGGCTCCATATACGTTGTTGAAAAGGTTGAGGGCCTCGTTGATCAGTTCACAGCCTTCCTTCAGGAAACCTGAAGAAGGAATCAATCTATGTTCAGAAAAATTATAATCTCAAATTAGATATAATTAAAATAACTATGGATGTGTCACCTTGCTGGACTTTGGCTTGCCCACTCTGGAAGAAGTGAAAGGCATCTGAGGCTTTAGGGTTCACGTGCTTTACAACAGGAAAAATATTTAGGATATCCTCCTCTGTGAAGGCAGGCTTGTGGCGACTGTCAAAGTTGTATTCCTTTATCAGGATCTATAGAAGTCAGGCACAACAATTAGTCTTAAAAAAACAACACTAAATATACTGCTCAAAAAAATAAAGGGAACACTTTGAAAACATCAGATTTTTTTTTTTCCACAATATCTTTATTGAACCTTTTTTTTTTTTTTAAACAAACATGATACAAACAATCAAACACTAACACTAAAGTACTACAAAAAAAAAAAAAATGCACTAAAAAACACCAACAACCACCAACAAAATCAAGTCTTCAACAATGCTCCTCTGTTTAGTCTAGACAATCCAATACATAAGTATACATATTATGTTCACCAGTTTGGAATTTACAAGGTCCACACACATCATTCACCTTCTTCTTCAAAAGTTATGTTTAAATTTTTTACATAATCAATAAAAGGTCTCCATATATTCTCAAACACAATTTCCTTTGATTTCAGTATATATGTTATTCTTTCTAATGGAAGGTTTGTTAACATCTGTCTTAACCACTGAGTCACATCTGGTCTATGAGTCTTTTTCCATAATAGTGCAATACATTTTTTGGCATTAAGCAAACTGAGGTCTATGAATGTTCTTTCACTTTTATTAAAATTATGCTTTTCTGGGTACAGACCCAACAAAAACAATTTAGGATTCAATATGATTTGTTTTGAGATTATTTTTTCAATTGTTACCCTCACCTCTTCCCAAAACATTCTTATTAATCTACATTCCCATACACAATGAAATAGAGTTCCTTTACTTTCCATGCATTTTGTGCATGTATCTGGTATATTTTTGTTATATTTATTTAACTCCTCCGGTGTAACATACATCCGCATTAACCATTTGAAATGTATCAATTTAAGGCGTACATTTATTGATTTGGTTTAGCTTCTGCACAAGCCAATTCCCATTGTTCCTCTGAAATTTCAGTTTGCAGATCTTCTTTCCAGTAGTTTAATCTTTTCAGTGAATTTTCACTTGAAGATAGTGTCAATGAGTTATAAAACTCTGAAATAATACCCTTTCTTTTACTATCTTTCATCATCATTTTTTCCAAGGATGAATAAATAGGTCGAGTGAGAGCTTTATTTTGATTTGATCGAATAAAGTTTCTAAGTTGAAGATATTTAAAAAAATGTGTTCTATTGAGAAAAACATCAGATTTTAATGGGAAAAAATAAGCTGGATATCGAAATTGTGGCAGGCTAGTCCAGCTTACTCAGATTAAAGGAACACTTTTTGATCTGAGTAAGCTGGACTAGCCTGCCACAATTTCGATATCCAGCTTATTTTTTCCCATTAAAATCTGATGTGTTTTCAAAGTGTTCCCTTTATTTTTTTGAGCAGTATTTATTTTGGCAAATTAACAAAATGTGTATTACCTGAATGCCAGTTTTGATTGAAATTTCTCTGAGCAGAGTGATTTTCTGGAGGCCGTATTTCTCCACGACTTGGTCAACGCTTTCACTGGAGAACATGACATTTGTTAGCAATAATCTCACAACACTGAAAATGCTAAAATACATTTTGCTAATATCAGGTTTACAGCTCAACATCTGCTCAATGTTAATAGATGGGTCCTTACCACTGTACAGTGTAGTGATAATAGCTCTGAGCCTCAGAGGCAATGTTCTTCCACAACTCGCTGGGTGTGAGACTAGCCCAAGCGGTGTTGTCACCGCCGCCAGGAACCCGGTTGCGACGCTTGCGGCTTTTGCGACGCGACACCAACTCATCAGGAGGCAGGTGAGTCACAGCGTCGGGGAATGAGCTCAGGAAGCAGTTGAGGAAATGGCTCACAGCAGCAGAGAGAGCAGACAGCTCCACACCCTACATATGAGAACATCTGAAGTACTAGCCAACAAAATAAAAACAGGTGGCTGGATGATATGGTAGTTCAACTAACCTGGAGGTATGTCTTGAAAATATGTTTTGCACACCTGGTGATCAGTTCGGTGATTCCTATTCTCTAAGGTTGGAGAGAATAATTTTAAAAAATAATTTACTATCCACAATGATGTAGACTGCGCAATGTCACCTTTACTGGAGGTTATGACTCACATATATATGTTCAAGCTGGGCTTTGGCTTGGGTCTTATCCACATACTCCAGAAATGTGCCCAAATAGCGAACATTGATTCCTCTCTGGTGCAAGGCCTCCGTTAGTGTGGTTCCATCCATGGGGAGAGCACTGTGGTCCAAACAGTCTTTAACCTGATCAGAAAAACACATCTCCATATGGCTCTGAACTGAGACACAATGTACGACTTTGATCAGGGTCACTGACCAGTGATGGGATCTGACAGGAAATCAGGAAGGCAGCGGCGTCTTTGAGGAGCTGCTTCTGCTTCTGGATGTCATCAACACTTTCCTCTGGGAATCGAACTCCTGGTTCAACAGAATAAACCGGTCAATTCTGTCCTTATATACTTTCATGACTTACTTGTGAACTCAATTAGACAATTTCATGTCCTGACCAACAGTGATCTGTGTGGAGTTTGCATGTTCTCCCCGTGTCTGCGTGGGTTTACTCCGGGATTTCTCCGGTTTCCTCCCACATGCCAAAAACATGCAAGTTAGGTTAATTGGCATCAAAACTGGGGATTCTAAATTGTCCTTAGGTATGACTGTGAGAGTGAATGGTTGTCTGTCTCTCTGTGTTGGCCCTGCGATGGACTGGCGATCTGTCCAGGGTGTACCCTGTCTCTCGCCCAAAGATGCTGGGATAGGCTCCAGCCCCCCCGCGACCCGAAAAGGATTAAGCGGAAGAAGATGAATGAATGAATGAATGTTCAGAAAGACTGAAAACCATTTCTTTTGTTTGCAAAATTAAGAAAAGCATCTAAAGCCCATTTTATGAACACAAATCATACATTGAGCACATTTTTAGAAAATAATCTGCATCAGTGAGCACATCATCTGACAGCTGGGGCATATACCAAGGTGAGGCCAATTAAACATGACTGTTGCACAAGTTAGCATCTGTGACATAAAACACCTCTCTAAAAGTGTGCCAAAAATTTGACGGAAATGTGCCTGATGTGTGCACCAATAAAGCCTTAGATCCGTTACTTCCAACTTGTGCAGAATGGTTGAGGAAAAAAAAAGTTTCGTTTAGCCAGTTTAGGAAGCTTGGGATCAGACTGCCAAGGTCTCTGCCTTCGATTGAAACCTGATCCGCATAGCACCAGACCCCCATGATTCCCTCCTGCAGGTGGTGAGCCCACTGGAGGGCGGACCCATGTAACTCCTTCGGGCTCAGCCCGGCCAAGTCCCATGGGCAGAAACCTGGCAACCAGGTGCTAGCCATCGAGCCCCTCCCCCAGGCTTGGCTCCAGGGTCGGGCCCCGGTAACCCCATACTGGGAGGGGTATACTAAATCCTTGCTCTTACATTAATCATGGGAGTCTGTTGGATTGTTTTTAGTCTGGCCTTTCACCCAGGACCAGTTTATCTTCGGTGACCCTACCAAAGGCAAACTGCCCCGGACAACATAGCTCCTGGGATCACTAGGGCATGCAAACCCCCCACCACAATAAGGTGACAGACAATCCATGAGGGGGCTGTTGATTGAACCTCGGATTCAGGATGTGGTTTTCGTCCTGGCCGTGGCACATCGGACCAGCTCTTTACCCTCAAGGGTTCGTGGGAGTTTGCCCAACCAGTTTACATGTGTTTCGTGGACTTGGTGAAGGCATTCGACTGCGTCCCTCATGTTTTTTTGTGGGGGTGCTTCGAGTGTATGTGGTATCAGGCTTGCTGTTACAAGCTATCCAGTCTCCATACGACTGTTATGAGAGTTTGGTTGGTACTGCTAACAGTCAGTTGGACTCATTCCCAGTGAGAGCTGGACTCCATCAGGGCTGCCCTTCGTCACCGATCCTATTCATAATTTTTACTGAAAGGATATCTAGGCGCAGCCAAGGAATGGAGGGTGTCATGCTTGGTGACCAGAGGATCTCACTTCTGCTGTTTGCAGATGATCATTGATCATTGCAGATGATTTTCCGGTTCCGGTTCCGCCGGACCGGCGGCGCCACACGAGTCGGCTGCCTGTTGCAACAGCCTTTTTTTTTTATTTATTTTTTTTTTTTTTTTATATCTTCCTTCTTCTTTCTACACCTTTCACTCTGTATATATATCACGGACGCACGGATCACCCCGGGGGTCTCCCGGGTCGGCGGACGGAGCCACGGTTTGCAGCGGGAGACGTTACAGCGGGGAGGAGCTAGTGCTAGCTAGCACTTGGCCGCCGCCCGGTGCTAATGGGAAACTCGACATACCGGGAGCTGTAGCGAAAATGACGCGGGTGCCGGGCTGGAGTTTAGGCTGCGTGAAAGAAATATAAGACAGAATAATAAAGAGCGATGGCAAGAACCAAGCAGACCGCCCGTAAAATCTACTGGAGGAAGAAGCCCCCCCCCCAGGAGACAGCTAGCCACCAGGGCTGCTCGGAGAGGCGCTCCGGCCACCGGCAGAGTGAAGAGGCCTCGCCGTCACAGGCCCGTGGCTCTGAGAGAGATCTGTCGCTGCCAGAAATCCACGGAGCTGCTCATCCATAAGCTGCCCGTCCAGCGCCTGGTGAGGGAGATCGCTCAGGACTTCAAGACCGTCCTGCGTTTCCTGAGCTTCGCCGTCATGGCTCTGCAGGAGACCAGCGAGGCCCACCTGGTGGTCTCTTCTTCGCTAAGGGGGTCACCATCATGCCCAAAGACTTCCAGCTGGCCCGCTGCATCCGCGGAGAGAGAGCTTAGACTTTCTGCTGCACATTCACCAGCCATAATGCTCTGCACTGTGTGTCTATATATATATACATTTATAGTAATATGGACATATGTTTACTAGATGTTGTTTTTTCTTGCCTTCTGATTGTTGCTCTGAGTGTTGCTATCCCTATGCTGTTGCAATCCTGGAATTTCCCCATTGTGGGACTAATAAAGGCTTATCTTATCTTATCTTATCTTATGATGATGTCCTATTGGATTCATTCAGCAATGACCTACAGGTCTTACTGGGACGGTTTGCTGCTGAGTGTGAAGTGGCTGAGATGAGAATCAGCACCTCCAAGTCCGAGTCCATGGTCCTCAGCTGGGAAAAGGTGGATTGTCCTCTCCGGGTTGGGGACAAGCACCTGCTCCAAGTGGAGGAGTTTAAGTATCTCGGGGTCTCATTCACAAGTGAGGGGAGAATGGAGCAAGAGATGGCAGATGGCTTGGAGCAGCATCTGCAGTGATGTGGGTGTTGACCGGTCTGTCGTGGTGAAAAGAGTGCTGAGCTCTCAGGCAAAGCTGTTGATTTACCAGTCAATCTACATTCCTACCCTCACCTATGGTCATGAGCTTTGGGTAATGACTGAAAGAATGAGATCGTGGATACAAGTGGCTGAAATGAGCTTTCTCCGTAGGATTGCTGGACTCACCCTTAGAGATAGGGCAAGGAGCTCAGTCATCCGGGAGAGGCTCAGAGTAGAACTGCTGCTCCTTCACATTGAAAGGAGCCAGTTGAGGTGGTTTGAGCATCTGATCAGGATGCCTCCCCAGTTGAGGTGTTTCATGCACATCCCACTGGGAGGAGACCCCGGGGCAGACCCAGGACTCGCTGGAGAGACCATGTCTCCCAGCTGGTCTGGGAACACCTTGGTATCCTCTCCAGGGTCTCCTCTGGTAACATTTCTGGGTGGCGGCCCGGCATGCCTGAAAAATTTCTGCCACTCTATCAGGAAATATAAATTTAAGCAAAATATATGAAGCAATGATGGTCCGCAAGTGCACGCACAAACAACGGGCGTGACCGTCATCCGCACAGAGTCCAGAAGCGCCCTGCCCATGTGTTCCAGTCAGCAAGGAGAGTCAATGTTGCCAGACGTACGATAATTTTGCCCTCTGTATGATCAATAATTTCAAAAATCCCCTAATGTACGATAATTTAACCCCTTCATTACATGACTACGTTAATACATTAGCAAACACAATCAGAATACGGATCCTGCGCATACACACTACGTTTGTTTTTACGCATCATCTCACATGTGCAGGCTGTGTGGAAAAGAAGAGGAAGACTCGTGTTGCAGTAGGAGAGAGGCAACCTCGGATGGAGGATAGTGATGGGATCCACAGTTCAATGAAACATACCGAGTCAAGCTAAAAAGATCCGTTATAAGCAGTTGTACACCGAATCACTCAGTGCTGCACTGGAGCTCCAACTGCCTACCACTCACCGAACTGAGAGTCGGCTGAACCGAGCTGGCGGGGCTTGTTTGCTGCTCAGGCAGGGGTTTCAGCTGCTGATCCCTGGCTTCCACTACAGCAACAGTGAGTGATTCAGCACAGTACATTCACCCATAAAAACTAGTACACTTGATTGAATCGTTCGTGTACGTTACAGCACTAGTGCAGGCACGGAAGACTCAATAAGTAAGCACCATCACAAGCAGGTTGAGCAACAAAGGGAAGGGGCAGATCCCAGTTTTACTGGGTGGTTCAAACCTGTTGTTGGCATTAGTACTAAAGCGTTCTGTCACTGCAGCAACGTGCAAATGTCTGCAAAAATGTCACTGAATTGTAGTTCTCAGTAAAACTGAATCAGGTTTCTGCTTCAATTATCAGAGGCATTTTAGCAGTAGTTTAAGTGGATTGATTGTTTATTCCTAATGTATAAACAGAGTACTTCTCAAAATATTTATGAGGCAAGACCTTGATATATGATGATTTAACAGAAGACATAAAAGATAGTTAAGTAGGACTGATATTTTGGGCTGTTCAGTACAGGCTCATCCTGTACTCCACACAGGTAGAGGTGCTTTTTTTTCAACCGATCTGTTACGTTTATAGGTAAAACTGTGTTATAGGCTGTACTGTGCACAATCTGTGACAATGTGTTACTGAAGCAGATGGTTCTGAGCCACGTCAGAATGAAAACTGGGTGTGTATGATAATTTTCCTCAACATACGATAATTTTAAGCCACTGGTACGCTACTTCAACATTTCCCATCTGGCAACACTGAGCAGAGTGTCTCGCTATGAGCGTCATTGTCTGAGAGAAACATGAGCTTATTAAAGTACTTTAAACACGGGGAAAAAAAAAAGTCAGAAGAGGTATGTAAGCAGTGAAGGCATTTATCATGGTTTTAACCCGCTGGTAATGGGAGCAATAATGGACGAGTCACTTAGCTAACACGTGTGGTTAGTTTTTTGTTTTTCTTATTTCAGACAAGAATAAAGAGGAGATGTTTTTACCTTAGTTAATATTAATTAACTAATTTATGTTCATTATTATGTACCTGGCAAGTTAAGATGACCGAAATTCACGAAGTCAATGACTTTAATCCATCAGCAGCCTTCAGACAAACTAAATGTGCCAACATTTGGATTTCAAAATAAGGGAGGTTTTTCCTGCTGTCTGGGTGGTGAGGAGATTTCTAAAAAAACAAAACAAAAAACAAATATATTGAAATATTATAACAAAAATAACTGCATCTTTGGTCATTTAAGTTGACTTATTTCATTAAATACAATTTTATTTTTTTTTCTTTGAAATCAGAGTTAAATTATTGTTCTGTTCTGACTCTGCAAAATTATGGTCAAAAATGTAACTTGTTATAAGGAAAAAGTAAAAAAAATTACCACAGCCTGTTTCAAATTTATTAAAAAAAACAAAACAAAACAGTAATTTTATTTTAAAAAACAGACAAAAATAAGCCATAAAATAATCCACAAATTTATAATAAAGTCTCAAATGTACAAGAAAAGTCAAATTTACAAGAGGAAATTACAAATTTGAGGAAAATGGTTTTAAATTTAGATAAATTTACAGAGAAAAGTAGAAAACTATAAGAAAATTGTTATAAATTTGAAGGTTTGAGGTTTTCCACTAAAGACTGAAGTCACTACTCAAGTTTTAAGTGGGTGCTCTTTGTACCCTTAAAGGCCAAATGTCACGTAACAGGGTACTTTAAATATCTTGAAACTAGATATAAAAGGGAACCGATCCGTTCGGGTCTTGGTGCATATGCTTCAGTAACAACGGAATATTCGTTAATTTAAAACTGCCGCGCTTGGCCTGACACGGCCCCTGGAATCGCCTGGTGAAGAAGGCGGAAGTGACGAAATCGATTGTACCCTAGTTTGATGCTTGGGTATTTCAATTGATTGTTTATATGGAGACTGGAAGGTTGAAGTGAGCAACAAGAAAGAAAAAATTGGATATTTCACCCATACCTTAAAACAGGACTATCAGGGACAGCTGGGTAATAAGGGACACTTCTCTGGGAAATGTTTTCATACCTGTCAAGTGAGACGTTTTCGCCGTACTTCAACACCGTAAAAAGCGGCTATAAGGGACGGCGGAGCAACAAGGGACACCTCTCTGGGAAATGCCCCAAATGCAACTCGTGTTGTTATTGTCAAATATTTTAAGGATTCATGAATATTTGACAATAACAACACAACTCAGCGTCCGGCGCAAAATAAAAAAAAAAAAAGCAGAATTCTGTATTTTTAAGGCGATCTGTCTCTGTTCTGCAGCCGCAGGACAGCTGAACGTGTTAAACCATTGTCCTAATGACTTCTCATTGTAGTGAGAATAGCTCACGCTGAGCGATCAGCCTGCCCAGACAATTAGACTAATGAGTGACTCCACACTTCTCATTGAAGTGATAATAGCTAAGGCTGAGCCATCTGCCAGCACCAGCTGTGGGTGATCAAACCCAATTTTATTTGCCATAGTTTATCGTCCCCCATCAACCTATTCAGAATTTTTATCCGAATTTCCTGATTTCTTAGCTGATTTAGTGCTGAAATCTGATAGAATAATTATAGTAGGGGACTTTAATATACATGTGGATGTAGATAGTGACTGCCTTAATGTGGCTTTTAATTCAATATTAGACTCGATTGGGTTTTCTCAGAAAGTAGGAAATTCTACTCATTACCTCCACCATACATTGGACCTTGTTCTGACATATGGCATAGAAATAGAAAATCTGGTAGTGTCTCCTCATAACCCTGTACTGTCAGACCATTGTCTGTTAACCTTTGATTTTACTATTTCTGACTATTTGGCTCCTAAAGAAAAATATTATCACAGTAGATGCCTCTCAGATGATGCTGTTTCCAAATTTATGCAGATTGTTTCCTCTATGCCATGTGTCAACACAACGGAAATAAGCTATAGACAGCTTGCTCCTTCTGTAATTGATAACATGGTGGATAGTGTTTCAGCTTCTCTACATCAGGCTCTAGACTTGGTGGCCCCCTTAAAAAAAGAAAAAGTCTAATCAGAGATTTTTAACTCCTTGGTTCAACACAGAAACTCGTAGCTTAAAACAGAAGACTCGTCAATTAGAAAGAAAATGGCGCTCTACTAATTTAGATGAAATCTATTTAGCTTGGAGAAATCATCTTTTTTTTTTTTTTCCACAATATCTTTATTGAACCTTTTTTTTTTTTTTTTTTTTTAACAAACATGATACAAACAATCAAACACTAACACTAAAGTACTACAAAAAAAAAAAAAAAAAAAAATGCACTAAAAACACCAACAACCACCAACAAAATCAAGTCTTCAACAATGCTCCTCTGTTTAGTCTAGACAATCCAATACATAAGTATACATATTATGTTCACCAGTTTGGAATTTACAAGGTCCACACACATCATTCACCTTCTTCTTCAAGAGTTATGTTTAAATTTTTTACATAATCAATAAAAGGTCTCCATATATTCTCAAACACAATTTCCTTTGATTTCAGTATATATGTTATTCTTTCTAATGGAAGGTTTGTTAACATCTGTCTTAACCACTGAGTCACATCTGGTCTATGAGTCTTTTTCCATAATAGTGCAATACATTTTTTGGCATTAAGCAAACTGAGGTCTATGAATGTTCTTTCACTTTTATTGAAATTATGCTTTTCTGGGTACAGACCCAACAAAACCAGTTTAGGATTCAATATGATTTGTTTTGAGATTATTTTTTCAATTGTTACCCTCACCTCTTCCCAAAACATTCTTATTAATCTACATTCCCATAAACAATGAAATAGGGTTCCTTTACTTTCCATGCATTTTGTGCATGTATCTGGTATATTTTTGTTATATCTATTTAACTCCTCCGGTGTAACATACATCCGCATTAACCATTTGAAATGTATCAATTTAAGGCGTGCATTTATTGATTTGGTTTGAGCTTCTGTACAAGCCAATTCCCATTGTTCCTCTGAAATTTCAATTTGCAGATCTTCTTTCCAGTAGTTTAATCTTTTCAGTGAATTTTCACTTGAAGATAGTGTCAATGAGTTATAAAACTCTGAAATAATACCCTTTCTTTTACTATCTTTCATCATCATTTTTTCCAAGGATGAATAAATAGGTCGAGTGAGAGCTTTATTTTGATTTGATCGAATAAAGTTTCTAAGTTGAAGATATTTAAAAAAATGTGTTCTATTGAGATTAAATTTGATCCTCAGCTCTTCAAAAGACATTATGTTGTCTGCACATGGCAAATATAAATCCTGAATCTTTTGTATCCCTTTTAAATTCCATACTTTAAATACAGCGTCCGCTCTCCCTGGTTTAAAATATTGATTACCCCATATTGGACTAAATTGTGACAGTAACTGTGGTTCTTTTAAATAGTTTTTAGCTTCACACCATATTTTGATCATATGCTTTACAAATGGATTTTTAACTTGTTTTTGTAATTTTTTTGCCGAATCTGAGTATATGAATATGGGAAGAGGTAAAGGTAAATTGTATGATTCCATTTCAGTCCAGTGAGGGAGATCATTTGATGAAAAATAATATGTCATAGACCTCAGTTGTGCCGACCAATAATACAACATAAAATTTGGACATTTCAGACCTCCACGATCAAATGGTAAATATAATAAAGACAGACGTAATCTAGCCCTCCTGTTGTTCCATATAAATTCCACTAACTTTTTTTTTATTCTTGAGAATAGATCTAAAGGTGGTGATAAGGGAATGTATTGAAATAAATAAAGTATTTTAGGTAAAATATTACTTTTAAGTATATTGATTCTCCCGATCATCGACATTGGTAGTGACATCCATCTCTGAGTTAACTCACTGATATCTGACATTAAGGCTTCATAGTTGACACTGGCGACTGATTCTAGCTTAGGCATAATTTGGATTCCTAAATATTTAAACTGATTTACAACATTGAATTGATTTACCTCAGGGGCTGGGTAATTTCTCTGGGTCTCATTTAGCATTAATATTGAAGATTTAGTTTTATTTATTTTATATCCTGATATTTCCCCAAAATTCTTTATTAAATTCAACAAGGTTGGAATTGATTTTTTTAGATTCGACATAAACAAAATTATATCATCGGCGTACAGGGAGATTTTATGTTCTGTTGGTCCAACTTTAATTCCATATATTTGTGAATGTAAACGTATCGCTATCGCTAAAGGTTCAATTGCCATAGTAAACAGTAAAGGTGAGAGTGGACAGCCTTGTCGACATCCTCTATTGATTTTTATTGGTTTTGAAATATTGTTATTTGTTAGGATTTCTGCTGTAGCATTATTGTATATTATTTGAACCCATTTTATGAAATTATTTCCAAGTCCAAACCTTTGTAGGACTTCAAAAAGAAAGGGCCATTCAACTCTATCAAAGGCCTTTTCGGCGTCCAATGATAGGAGAGCTGTATCCGGTGCTTCTTTATTAAAATAGATAATATTAAATAGTCTTCTTACATTATGGAAGCCTTGTCTACCCTTTATAAAGCCATTCTGATCTCGATTAATAATATTTGGTAAAATTTCTTGTATTCGTCTTGCTAAAATTTTACAGATTATCTTAAGGTCGGCGTTTAATAGGCTTATTGGTCTCATATTTTCACATTTATTAGAGGGCTTACCTGGTTTTGGCAGCAGTATAATTAAGGCATTATTTATGTATGATGGTAAATTATTATTTTGAAATGCTTCTAAAACCATTTCCAAAAAAGGTTTTATTAATTTATTCTTAAATTTTTTATAAAGGTCAACTGGAAGACCATCTGGTCCTGCACTTTTTCCTGATTTCATATTATCAATGGCTAGCCCAACTTCTTCTTGACTAATTTTAGACTCCAATATCTCCCTGTTTTCATTTGGAATACACGGTATAGATAGTTCGTTCAAAAACCCATTTAGTTTTGTTAAATCAGGTTCATTTTTGGTATCATATAATTTTTCATAGTAATCTCTAAAGGCTCTATTAATTTCTAAAGGATCTATAACTACCTGTCCATTACTTATAATACTGGTAATTGGTGTTTTAATTTCCAATTGTTTAATCTGCCATGCTAATAATTTTCCTGATTTTTCACCTTGTTCATAAAAAGATTGTTTCAATCTTAGAAGACTCGAGGCAGCTCTATTCGCTGATTTTTTGTCGTATTCAGCTCTCAAAATCAGTAATTCATTCTCCAACCTTGGGTCACTTCCTGCATACACTTTTTCCTGAAGATTTTTTATTTTATGTTCCAATTTAGCTCTCTCCTCTCGAGTCTTCTTAGATTTTGATCCTGTATAACTAATAATATGCCCCCTAATAAAAGCTTTGAAAGCCTCCCACTTTACACATGCTGATGTTTGTGTAGTATTGATGTCAAAGAACTCGTCTATCTGTTTTTCTATATACTTGACAAATTCCTCATCCTGAAGCCATTTATGCTGAAATTGCCATCTACCTGATTCCTTTGTCAATTTTTTATCTACATATATTAGACAACAGGGTGCATGATCAGAGATCACGATGTTATCATAAAAGCAGTTTTGAATCTTGGACCTTAATTCTGTGGAAATCAAAAAATAATCAATACGTGAGAATGTCTTGTAGGTACTGGAATAACAAGAATAGGCTTTAACTTGTGGTTTCATTTCTCTCCATATATCTAACAATCTCAATTCTTTCATAAAATGATTAATAGTCGTCCTACATCCAATGTGCGTACAATCCAGTCCTGTTGATCTATCCACACCTGGATTCAATGTACAATTAAAATCCCCTGCTATTATATGTTGCCCTGTAAGTGATGATAAGATGAGAAATAAATTAGCAAAGAACTTCTGATCATCTATATTGGGACCATATAAGTTCACAAGATTTATATTTTCTAATAGCAAAGAACCTTGAATGATTACATATCTTCCAAATTTGTCTCCAATTACATTTTTCACTTGAAAAGGAACTGATTTATGTATGAGAGTCATAACTCCCCTGGCTCGGGATGAAAATGAAGAGGTGAATACACTTCCCTGCCATCTACTCCTAATTCTTTTAACATCCTCCTCTATCAGATGAGTTTCTTGTAAAAACACAATTCTTGAACCCATGTCCTTTATTTTATTCATAACTTGTTTAAGTTTTTTTAAATTTTGTAGACCTCTGCAATTCCATGAAGTTAAATTAAGATTAACACTTTGGTCCATGATCAATAGAGAGTTTGGGATTACCTTGCAGTGTAAACATGCTCATACAGAGAAGCAAAAACATGAGTGGTTGAACATTCATCCTACAAACTACACACAAACAAATTTCCCCTTCCCACACTTGTGGCAAACCCCCCAAAATCAAAAGAAAAATTCTGTCTCCCGATATAGCCATCGACCGTTCCACACCCACGGGGAACAGCCTAAGCCACTCCTTCTTCATCCTCCCAATCACCCTAACTCTACTGCTTTTAATGACGTAACATTAACTCTCCTCTGTAGTTTTCCAACTTAACTCCAAAATTTTTAACAACTTTGTACATCATAGTTTTTTTTTTTTTTGTTTGTTTTGTTTTTGTTTTTTGTTTTTTTAATATATAATACAATCTATATTTTGTAAACTTACTATTTACTTCAAGTCAGTCAGATGCCTGTGCAAATGCTTAATTATTCTACCTTATATTTTGTTCATGCTTAGCTCCCACCAGTCTCTTCTTCTTCTTTGATCTTCTTGATGAACTCCTGCGCCTCCTCTGGGGTCTTGAAGATGTGGGTTCTGCCCTCATACGTGGTCAGCAGTCTCGCAGGATAGATTACACCATGACGAATCCCAAGGTTGCGCAGCTCCTTACGTACGGGATCAAACTGCTTCCTCAATTGCTGGATTCCTGTGGCCAAATCTGGGTAGAACCGCACCTGCTGGTCCTGGTGTTTAATCTCTCCTTTTTTAGCTCGTGCAGCGTTGAAGATCTTCATCCTGTCTCTATTGCTAAGAAACTTCATAATTAAGGTCCTCGGCGGTCCCTTATCTCTCCGTGGGCCAATGCGATGTGCTTTTTCCAGAACCACTGCTGATTGCAACTCCTCGCTGCCCAGCACCTCCGGAATCCACTTTTCCAGAAAGGAACATACGTCCCGACCTTCTGATTCCTCTGGAAGACCCACCAGCCTCAAATTATTCCGTCTCGACCGAGATTCCAAATCCAAAATATTATCTTCCAGAGATTTATTTTTTTTTTCCAAAGTGCGCACCTTTAATTGAAGACGGGTGACGTCATCTTCAGCACTAGCGAGACGGAGCTCCATCTGCGCCGTTCGTTCTACACAGTCACCCAATTCCTTTCTTATTCCTTCCAACGCTGTCATAATCCCATCAAATCTAGAGGAAAAGTCCGCTCTCATTGAACTCATGGCAGCCATCAGCGCATCTGCGCCATTCCCCGCAGAAATCGCAGCGTTGCCAGCCTCCTCCGCCATATATGGAGCCCTGTTTGCTGCGTCACAGACCTGAAAGTCCGTTAATTTGGACTGTTTCGGCGGCTCGCTTTTTCCTTTTCCTGGTTTTCCAGCCTTAGGCTTCGCCGACATATCCTCGCCCAAACGCTGGGATACGTTCTGTCCCAAATGAGAGAGTTATTTGCCGATTTTTTTTCTCCAGGAGCAGAGCAGAGCGAGACACGTCCGTCCTACGTGGCAGCCATAACCGGAAGTCGAGAAATCATCTTTTAATTTATAAAAAATCTCTTAGAAAAGCTAGAACGAGTTATTACTCTGCATTAATAGAAGAGAACAAGAATAATCCCAGGTTTCTTTTCAGTACTGTAGCCAGGTTGACAAAGAGTCAGGACTCTGTCAATCCTAGCATCCCCTTAGAGCTTACTAGTCAGGACTTTATGAACTTTTTCAATAATAAAATTTCATCCATCAGAGATAAAATCAATCAGATTCTTCCCACAGTTAACTTAAATACTGTAACTACTACAACTCCTTCTATTGATGTCTGTCTTGATGAGTTTACTCCAATCGACCTTTGTGAGTTAGACAAAATAGTTTCCTCATCCAAACCTTCAACTTGTCTTTTAGACCCTATTCCTACCAGGTTATTTAAAGAAGTCTTCCCACTTATTGGTAGCTTTATTCTTCATATAATCAATTCTTCATTAACTTTAGGCCATGTACCGCAGGCTTTTAAAACGGCTGTAATTAAACCCTTACTCAAAAAGCCAATGCTAGATCCAGGAGCTTTAGCTAACTATAGACCAATCTCTAATCTCCCTTTCATTTCAAAAATCTTAGAAAGAGTTGTTGCTATGCAATTATTTGACCACCTGCAGGGAAATGGTTTATTTGAGGAGTTTCAATCTGGGTTTAGAATCCATCATAGCACTGAAACAGCCTTAGCGAAGGTCACTAACGACCTCCTCATTGCATCTGATAATGGACTAGTTTCTGTACTTGTCCTTTTAGATCTTAGTGCAGCTTTTGATACTATTGATCATAATATTCTACTTGATAGATTAGAACACTATGTTGGACTTAATGGAACTTCGTTGCAGTGGTTTAGATCTTATTTATCTGATAGGTTCCAGTTTGTTCATGTAAATGATGAGTTTTCTCTCAGCTCAAAGCTTAGTCATGGAGTTCCACAGGGATCTGTGCTTGGCCCTACTCTTTTTAGTTTATATATGCTTCCGTTAGGCAACATTATTAGAAAGCACTGTATACATTTTCACTGTTATGCAGATGACACACAATTATACCTGTCAATGAAGCCAGATGATACTAATCAATTAGCCAAGTTAGAAGCCTGTCTTAAGGAAATCAAAGTTTGGATGACTTGTAATTTCCTGCTATTAAATTCAGATAAGACTGAAGTCATTCTTGTTGGTCCAAAAAACCTTAGAAATTCCTTTCCAAATCAAACTTTCAGTTTGGATGCAGTTACTCTTTCTCTTAGTAGCTCTGTGAGGAACCTTGGAGTTATTTTTGATCAGGATTTGTCCTTCAATTCACATATTAAATTTGTTTCTAAGACTGCCTTCTATCATTTGCGTAATATTGCCAAGATTAGGAGCATCTTGTCTCAGAGTGATGCTGAGAAGCTGATCCACGCTTTTGTTAGCTCGAGATTAGATTATTGTAATTCTTTATTATCAGGTTGTCCTAAAACATCTTTAAAAAGTCTTCAGCTGATCCAAAATGCTGCAGCAAGAGTTTTAACAGGTACTAGAAAGAGAGATCATATCTCTCTGGTTCTGGCCTCCCTTCATTGGCTTCCCATAGAGTTTAGAATTAAGTTTAAAATCCTTCTTCTTACTTACAAAGCTCTAAACAATCAGGCTCCTTTTTATTTAAAAGATCTGATACTACCGTATCATCCTAACAGAGCACTACGCTCCCAAAATGCAGGTTTACTTGTAATACCTAGAATCTCCAAAAGTACAATGGGAGGCAGAGCCTTCAGTTATCAAGCTCCTCTCCTGTGGAATCAGCTGCCAATCTGGATTCGGGAGTCAGACTCGATCTCTGTTTTTAAGAATAGGGCTAAAACCTACCTTTTTGATATAGCCTACAATTAGGGAGGGATCATGTGTTTTCTGAACCCTCCCTTAGTTATGCTGCTAATAGGTTTAGTCAGCCGGGGGACCTCCAGTAATGCACTGGGCCTCACTCCTTTCCTCACTCTCTATGAAATATTTTTTTTTTTGCTGGTCATTAACATTTGTTTGTTCTCTCCCATAGATTGAGTCCCCATCGTGCTGTTTGCTCTCTACATGTCTGTTCTTTTCTTCTTCTCTATCCCCTCACCCCCCAGCCAGTCGCAGCAGATGACTGCCCCTCCCTGAGCCTGGTTCTGCTGGAGGTTTCTTCCTGTTAAAAGGGAGTTTTTCCTCTCCACCGTCGCCAAGTGCTTGCTCACAGGGGATCGCCTGATTGCTGGGGTCTTTCTGCAACTGTGGGGGTCCTCCCTACAGTTGATAGTGCTATGAGATGACTGTTGTTGTGAAATGGCGCTATATAAATAAAGTTGAATTGAATTGAATTGAATCACACACAGGACGGGCTCCTCAACACACTGCTTTTTTTCCAGTATATTTTTTCTTTTGGGCGTACAGAAATGGCAATACGCCCGTTTTTGCTAAAATTGCATTTTCCCCGTATTTTCCTTAAAATATTTGACAATAACAACACGAACTACATTTAAAACATTTCCCAGAAAAGTGTCCCAAACCACTCTGCCGTCTCCCACAGCCGCGCTTGGCACCAAAATACGGCGAAAACGTCTCACTTGACAGGTATGCGCCTCCATTTTCATATTGATCTGGTCAATTTCTTGACAGCAGTGGCTCTCCTCCACTGTAATAATAATGGCTTCCGAAAAATCAATATTTATGGGGCGCCCTGGACAGACCCCCTTCGGCTTCGCAATTCTGGAGGCGATTAATGTCCAGTTCAATGACATTTTCCACTGGTTCTGCTCTCTGGTCATCGTTGGAACTGTTGTCATCAGACAAAGCATCTGATTCCGTCTCGGACGGCTCGAACCGGTAAGGTTCTATGCCTCTGTCACTGTCTGAACCACTGACAAAAAAAAAGACAAAAAAAAAAAAGACAAAACTAAACTAATTTGTTCACAATCGCTGTCACTTTCCGTCATGATTGTCCAATGTTGATAAGTGTGAATGTGGATAGGCAGGGCAGCCAGGGTACAACTGGTGATGTCAAAAACATGGGCGTGGTCTGGACTGGCTGTCACAAGCCAGCAAGCAAGGTGGGGCCTTCACCTGGTGTATTTTGTGCAATTATGTAAATACAGGTGGGTGATATGGTCTCCGGTATGAATATTTGGTTTAAGCTATGTGTATTTTATCTAAATTCGTTGTCATTTAGAAAAAAAAATTACGTGACATTTGGCTTTTAACTAAAAATTTTTGGTTGTCTACTTTTAATTTACACGACACTTGACATTTTCTAACCTGTTTGTACACCACCACAGACAGAGAGAGAACCTGAATTAGACAGGGCTGAGAGAGGGCAAGATGAGACAGAAGAGAGGAGCCAAGGAGAGGAAAGTGTTCAGACAGAGGGTCCAGGAGAGGTGAGAGGAGAGGAAGGAGAGAAGGATGACACCAGTAAGAAGTCCAACACAGGACATCTGGGTGGGACCCCAAATGGCCCAATATTCCAACATTCAAGCCTCGGTTGTATAATACTTCAAATGGTAAGTTCCATATGCAAAGTTCATGTGCAAAATTTAAAAAAAAAAACAAAACAAAAAAAAAAAACACGAAATAAATAGAATAAAATTAATATATTCCGGTTACAATAGTGTTATGTGTTTTCTGCCCCCCCCCCCCGGAAAAATATGTTGCCACCACACCAAGGTGTTTAAGCCAGAGGGAACACTGCTCTCTGAAGAGCTGGAGCAGGTGGCTGGGGAGAGGGAAGTCTGGGCTTCTCTGCTTGAGCTGCTGCCCCCATAACCCGGACCTCCGGAAAAGCGGTAGAAGATGGATGGATGGATTTTATTTATGTTTTTGTTGAGTTGGTTGATAATATCAGTGCCATTATGAACAGTTTTTTTTTTTTTTCATAACCCACATGTGATAAAAGACTGTTTGTGCTTACCTGGAGAAAAAATATCAGGGTTGAAGCGTATATCGAATGATGTGTTGCTGATAGAGCCCACCGCCTTACAGGCATTGAGGACCACTTCTCGGCTTTTAGGATCTGTTAGTGATGGAATAAAAAATGCATGCGTTAAAACAATTTAATATCACATCGACTTATTTGAAGTGGCAGTTTACCCCATTTTCACATGAACCCAGTACACCACCAAGACCCCCAGACAAAAACAAGATCTATACAGACCCCTGTATATATCCATTAAGTCTTACAAATGTATCAGAGTCACCCAGAAAATCATTTTTTTCACATGCAGCATATCACAGGCAATAAAATATTTACTAGTTAATGTTGAAGGTCATTTCGTTTGACAAGCAGATTGGTGAGTTCGGATCAACTCCAACAGAAAGCAAAAACAACAAAACCTGATTACTTCTGCAGTCTGAAAGCCATTTCAGATTAATCAACCCACCAATCAATTAATCATTTTATATTTAGTTTGGGGGGGGGCAAACACTTTTGCTGCTGAAGGAGGAGGACTTAACAGGGATAGCTAGTCAAATGGAAAGAAGCTACTGCAACACAGTTTTAAATCTAATCTTCCATCAAATATCAATGATTTTTCACCAGAGTCAGCCAAGTTTTCCTAAAGTTGCTCCTTTATTAGTCAAAAATAGCTTTTTTAGTTATCCACCAGTGTAGCTCTCCCTGAACAGTCCTGTCCTTTTCTTTTGGGGCATTTCTTGACATACCAATACCAGATCCATCTTCGGCAACTAAGGTCTCCGCGAGCTCTTTGGCCCGAGTTAATCCTGGAATACTTTCCTCAAGCTCCTTACCCTCCAGTGGGCCCTTGCATTCCCCATTCTGGGTGCCTGTGGGGTTGAGAGGCCCATTTATTGAGGGCTTTAATGAGCTTTCTTCACTGTGAGTTATTGATTGTGAGGCAACAGTGGTGGCATCGTCCGTCTGGTTAGTGCTATCTGTGGACATGTCTGTTGCAGTGGAACAATCCCTTGCAGCGTTCTGTGTCGTGTCCATGTCCGATTTGCTTTCTTTGGGCGTTTCTGAAGCTTCTGTAATGGTGGGTGTGTCTGCCTTGTTGGACTCTCTGTTTGCTTTCTGTTGCATGAGCTGCAGTGCTGCCATCTTCATGAAGAGAAGATACCTGAAGAGGGTCACAATTTAGAGTTCAGATTTACAGGGATGTTTCAAAACGCGGTTCTATAGTAGTTCAAAGCAACAGAAACTGTAAAAAATAAAGTTATAACACATCTTTCAGAAAATAAAATAATCTGGAAATTAATTCATGCATACTGTGGTGGTAGGTAATCTCAAGATGTCAAGTATACAAGTGAACCACAAATTTGTCTTGACAGTTTTATGATATTCAGTTTTGGCCGTTACATAAACTGAACATGCAGCAACAACATGGATACCATTGCGCATGAATATACAAATTCACACCACAAAGTGCACAACAGCTTCAATCTATGGTTTATCTGCACTGAAATTGCAGATTTGAAGAAAAACCTTTTCATTATCATAAATTTAACTTCCACTGATGACGACGGACATTCCCAACTCAATCCCCAAACCTTATATCATAATTAGTAAGTGATAGTTTGAAAATTGCATTCCAAAGTCCTTGCAATCATCTGTTCATCTAAGATTAGATGACTAAAGCTCAGTAAAAGTTAAAAGTAAGATTATACTGCACCACAACAAAAAATTGGGGGGGGGGGGTGATCTGTCAACACTAATGCACCTGTGCTCGACAAAGGCCTCAATGAGCTCTTGGCGGAGACAAGCCAGTCGATGCCGGTGCTGGCGTGGGAAGCCTTGGCGCTGGCTCTCTGCAGACAGCTCCACTCCGTCCACAGGCAGGAAGTTAAGGTCAGGAGGAAAGGTACGCAGGAGGTCCAGAATGTAGTGTCTGCCATCATTTCCAATGATGCCTTTACATTCAACGGAGGAGCACAGCTCCACTGTCTCGTTCTTGTCGTTCATCACGTTATGACGTTGGACCTAAATTTAGAAAATTAAAGCATGTCAAAGCAACAACTTGGAGAGCCAAAAGACTTCAATTTAGATGTTTAACTATGACTTTTTTTTTTTTTACTAGAATAAGAGTTTAAAAAATTCTCAGGAAATAACCCATTAGACACAAATCACCTTTGCTGCTGTCATATGTTCCCAGTAAATGACAGAATATTATTTGTCTCTGACCTTCAGTGGCCGGCTGGTCTTATCCAGCAGCTCCAGGTATTTGCTGTGAGACACAACAGTTTTTCCAAAGTCTATGGAGCCATAAATGA
Source organism: Pholidichthys leucotaenia (assembly GCA_020510985.1). Lineage (NCBI taxonomy): Eukaryota > Metazoa > Chordata > Actinopteri > Cichliformes > Pholidichthyidae > Pholidichthys > Pholidichthys leucotaenia. The sequence continues at coordinate 197,579,017 of CM035847.1, read as the reverse complement.
CGCTCTGCTCCTGCTCCCGCTCCAGGATTCCAGGGATGATTGACTGGGCAGTGACCCTGTAGCCTCTGTAGTCCACCACTACAGTACCAAGAGTGTAGAGACCCTCCACATCCACTGCACCATAAGCTCGAACTCCATTCAAGTCATTGGTGGGTGCAGCATGGGCGGCTGCATCTCCACCCAGCTCACGGTAATGATCCCTGACATCAAAGCCCAGACTGAAGAAGATGTTATTCCAGATGAACATTTGCATGCGTGTTTCTTCACCAGGATTGATGGCCATCACGTTTCCATCAATTACAGCCATGGCGCCTCGAGTGGCAGCTGCTGCAAAGTCACTGTGGACCTGAAGAAGAAAAAAGAAGCCTATGAGTGATATAGAAGAAGAAGAAAAAAAGTACACTTTAAACTGTCATCATAAGTCTTCAACAGTCTGGGGGATTTTGCCTCATCTAATCCCCACTGTTGGTTATTGCCCAGAGATTCAGGTCAAGAAACAGCTCTAAAAGCACCTTAAATATGGCTCTTTCCCGTAGCAGCCGCTCAGGCAGGTTCTTCCGGGGCAGTTCCCTGGTGGTTTGTAGTTCCTCATTCCAATCTCGGGTCTGAAGACACACCAGCAGATACAATTCAATAATGTAAGAACACACAACATCTTAATATCTACATCTGCACACATTTCTCAACATAGCCCACCTGCCCAGGGATGTGCTCCTCATAACCCAGGCGGGAGGTGTAGGCGTCCTCCGCTCGAACACAGTCCATGGCATGGTCTACCTGCGGGGCAGTCCAGCTGTACACCTGGAAAGGTGTGGCTATCCTCTCAAATGGATGTCTCTGGACTCTGCAGCAGAAACACAGCTTCAACAAAGCTGCACTATGCAACTACAATTCAAAAGTTGATGCTTGCTCTTGTGTGCTGACCCAGAAACTTTCTAAGTGTGCAAGTTAATGGTGATTTTATTAAAATTTAGGATTTCAACTGATATAGTCACAGTCTGGTTAGAAGGCAGCAGCTTGGTATAAACTTCCAAATAAGTGTATAAAATATAAAATTACAGTGGTAAAGAAGCACAGAAAACAACGGGAGGCTACACTGTAGAAGAAAAACAAACAGATGTAACAAACAAAAAAAGCCAACTGGGTTTTTTTAAACCTCTTCTTTTGCAGGGCAGTGAAATTCTTCTTGAAGGCCGGACTGATCTGGCTCAGCAGCTCCACAAGAGAGTGGCTCAGGAAGCTGGGATTGGCTGGTTTCGGGTTGAAGGTGTAGGTAGTGGATCTGAAGCAAAAACATGGATATTTCCTTTACTGCCCTGATACATACTTATTCTAATTATTATAAAAACTAGAACACATTTCAAGTGCTCAACAACTGAAAACAGACCATCAAAACCCAATAAACCATTGACAGGTGTGAATTACTGGTCTAGAATAAACATCCCTATTGAGTTGTAGCCAAAATAATGTTTATGGGGTTAACATTTTTTTAACTAATGTCTTATGTTTACCATAATGGACTGAGACAGAAACGGATCTTGCAGCAGTCATCAGACAATATAACAATGAGGACATTTGGGCATGCTAGCCATAAGCTCTTTTACATACCACCCATAACAATGGGTCATTAATAGCCAACACTGGCTCCTTTCTGTGTCAACATGGCATGTCCAAGTGAGTCATAGCTACACACCATCATCTTAGCACAACAAAAATCTGTGCATGCTGTGAAACAGCCTGACTGATTCTCCAACCAACGATTCCATCAGAGATACTAGGTGGCATAAATGATAAAGGAGCGTTTTTACACTGCTCCTCACTCTTAACTAAGAAGTAGGAGCATATATTCTATCGTGAGCAGGTAGATGAATACATGGGTTGCCAAGTATGAAAATTTTTGGAATATCACATAGATCTCCTTTAATGTTTAAAAAAGGCAAACTCATCCATGTCAATATTTTGGTGGTTAGGCCTCTGTTTGGATCCAAATTTGGGACTCTGCTAATAGACTACTGTGTCTATACATTCTAAAGCGAGGCAATACAGTTCTGGATTTAAAGGAAGTAATCACATTCCCTGCATGTCAAATCAAAAAGCCACTTTTTCAGTTAATCAGAAAAATATATATCCAGTTACCCATAGGCACCTTAAGGCTCCATAATCATGTCTCCAAATGCTTTAACTACTTCAAGAGTATATAAATAGAGACCCTGCTGCAGTATGAACATGGCGCTGTAATAAAACTGACACGCTTACTGGTTGAGGTAGAAGCCGCGTGTGGAAGCAGTGACACTGACATGGCGCTCCTCCACAGTAATGATGTATAGGTACATGAGGTCACCGTGCATCTTCCTGTTTCCAGGTGGAGGGTTCCAGCCGCTCATGGTCAAGACCTTCAGGCACTGCATAGGCTGGTGAGGAGTTTGAGAGAAATGCACAGTTTTTAGATATAACACCAAAAAACAAACAAACAAACAAACAAAACAAAACACATGTATATTTAAGGCCAAGCTTGAACTGCTGCTGACCTTCCAGTCCTTGTTCTGTGGCTGGAGGGGAACCAGGGGGCGCTCTTTGCTGCCAGGCAGGATGTGCTCTGGAGGGGTGCAGTCGATCTGCTCCAGGTCACTCCCTTTTTTCTTCCGTTTCCCACTTTCTGAAAACACAGAAGAGCAAGGTGTAAGTATAGTTTTGTGTGTTTTGGTGCATTACTACAGTGTATGTTTTATATGATTAGACACAAGTGTACAAACACCAGCTGATCTTCCAACCTCACATGAGACTATAGTGAATACAGAAATTGTTTTAAATTTTTTGCCAGAATAAAAAGCCACATCACTTTCATGCTCTAATACCAACTACGCATCCTGATCTAATGGAGTAAATGATAAAAGCCATACCTTTAATCAACCGGAGGACTGAGCAAAAAGTTTACTTTAGCGTCTTACCTCCGAGGTCTCCATCTGTGAAGATGCTAAGGAAAGACAGGGAGTTGCAGTCCACTCCATTGTAGGCATCTGAGGGGTCCAGACTTTTCAGCAGATCTCTGATATGACGCACATGGATGCGAGCTTCACGCACTGTGTATGGCTCTGAAGAAAAAGAAGTCAAATGTTATGAAGAGCTGATGGAGCACTTTTAGAGGATACATCAAACTAAACAGTGTGTTAATAAAGTATAATCAGTGTGGGGAGGCTAGCTGAAAGCAACAACATGGGAAAGTAATTGAATATACTATTCAGAAATGTAATTCCATTGTATTAAAGAGTCCAAGGTGCATCATCACCCTTTTTTTTTTTTTTTTTAAACCTTTACTGAGAGGCAAACTTTGTTTTTCCCCAAGGACACCCTGTTCACATTCACACAGTTACACATTATCACCTGGAAGAGGCCCAGTACAACCACAGACTGACATGTAGCCACTGAGCAGCTCTACTAGAGCAGTTGGGGGTTGAGGGTCTTGCTTAAGGTCACCACAGCGGGGATAATGAGGGTGGGACAAACACTGCTAGGTCATCCGCCCCACCCAGATCGGATCCCGCTGGTCCAGGTACTGAACCAGGAACCCTCCAGTCACAAGTTCACATCTCTACGCATTAGGCTCCACTGCCCCTTACCAGTTAACAAGAGCCAATAGTCCCAAACCTTCCATTTACACATAACCGCATAGACCTCCTCCTATCCCATCCCATCCTAAAGAGGTGGTCATTTACATTATCTAATGTCACATTTGCAACAGAGGGCTTTAATTTCTGGCCTGTGCCATTTTTGCTTCATCTTCACAATCATTTAATGTCTAATTCAATGTGTCTGCACCCCTGTTGAAAATTTTGCTTCATCACTTGCATTAACTGAGTTGAAGTCAATGTCCTAAAATCATAAACCATATATCCTAAACAAGTCTGTGTGATGGTGAAACATTACAAATGATACATTTGAGACTGATGTTAATGTCAATAAGCCTGTGAACGCTAACATCTGACTTCATTATGTATGTTAGTAACATTTCTGTTTCTGTAATCCCCCATAAGGATGAGATAAAAAAAAAAAATAAAAAAAAAAATCTGTCAAGCTATTTTAATTATTTACGCTTTGAATCCCAACACAAAGATGCCACACTGCGAGTGAATCTGACCTTCCACCACTTTAAGCACAGATCCCTCCTGCAGGCCCTCTATGGACTTGAGCTCAGCAAAGTTGTCCAGCACATTTCCATCCAGCTGCAGAGAGAAGCAGGTGCGGTGGCAGGTGTCCTCACGGTCCATCAGCACCTGATGTATTTCCTGTACCATTTCCTGGGGGGACACCTGGCACACAAGAGTGAACAAAGATGGATGGTAGCAAAGAGGCATTAATATTTTCAGTGTCACACCAAAAACCATTCTGAGTTTTATATAAACAAATAAGTTAACAGGGAAGTATTTGGATTTAATTAACAAGAGTCTTTACAATTTGTGTGCCAAGTGCTACTCCTCACCTGGAGGTCAAACGGCTCAGTTCCTGGTGCCTGGATCTTAACGGTGAAACCTGTATCCTGGATCACTATCACTTCCTGTTCATTAGTCTCCGCCGTTCCATCCGCATCCGAATTCCCATCCTGCTTTGACTCCGCCTCTTCCATATGCTCATGAGCCCCATCACCATTCATCATGGTGGTATTTGCACTGTGCCCTGAAATGCAAGAACTGGGTCAGTTATCGGCCTTTTCAATCCCCACATGCAGACAGATTTCATTCAAACTAGAAAGCCATTTATTTATAACACTGAACACAGGACCGACATGCCATCACATACACAACAATGTACTTCTTTTATCAGCTTTCATGTCTTTCTACTTTAATAAAGAAAATGCAAGAGACCCAACAAATTGTAAGGGTTTTTAAATTAGGTATGACTGTTATGCACTGTGACTGAATACAGCTGATCACCCCACCGCTCTCTCCCACCGACTGCTTTCACATTAGTAACATCAGTCACAGCTGATAGAGTAGGTGGGGGTACAGGTCTCTCCCCTTATCTTTACCCCATTTCCTTTCCTTCTTCACTGTACATATTAGGACTGCAATGATGGGCAGCACGGTGGTGCAGTGGTTAGTACTGTTGCCTTACAGCTAGAAGGTTCCAGGTTCGAATCCCCAGGCTGGCAGGGGTAGGAACCTTTCTGTGTGGAGTTTGCATGTTCTTCCTGTGCTGTGTGGGTTTACTCCGGGGGCTCCAGTTTCCTCCCACAATCCAAAGACATGCATGTTAGGTTAATTGGTTGTTCTAAATTGTCCCTAGATATCTGTCTCCTATAGGCCCTTAGAGTAGAGGGTTAGTGCTAGTGAAGCGCTTTGAGTGGTCTTTGAGACTAGAAAAGCGCTATATAAGTACAGGTCCCTCCTCCTTAATTACTTGAATAATTAGAGTAATTCGATTACAAAAATTCCTTGATTCAAAAATCTATGATTCAAAGGTTTGTTTAATGTAACACTTCTGGTCCTCATGACCTTCTTCCAGTATAACTTTCATCTGATCACGCCATGTAAACAGGATGGGGGTTTATTTAATGGCATGATGTCAGAGCGATGGCAAAAAGAAAGAAAGTCAGAAAAAAAGTATCAAGTCTGGGATCATTTCAAGCTCAAATTGAAGGAAAACATTGTGCAGTGTGTATACTGTAAAGCCGAATGGCGAGCTTGCATACCACAACGTCGATGTTACAGTGTCTCAGCAGATGGCATCCAGTCAAATCATGCACGAGCAGCAGACTGAGACAAGGTACGTGACTGAGATTTAAAATTAAGATGACTAGAATGTAGTCAGCTACGCTAATTATGCTTATATGACCAAAAAACAAATACAGTAGTAACCATGTTGCGAGTTGAAGCTAATGCTACAAAACGGAACTTTATGGTGTAACGTAATGTTTAAAGTTATGTTATATGCAATAAGCATTACAATAAATGTATACCTTTGTTATTGAGTGTTTGGTACAATCACTACTGTTCTTTTAGGGGAGAAAGTTCCACACATGTTGGTCAATGCAAGTTTCTGCAATACAAAAAAAAAAAAAAAAAAAGGTGTCCGATTACTCAAGTAATCATTCGATTACAGTGACAAATTGCTCGATTACTAAAATAATCGATAGCTGCAGCCCTAGTACATATACTGAATAAAGGCAAAAATGCCCCAAGTTTATCTTAGAGGGGAAAAAATAGTTACGAGGTAAAGTGGCCACTTCCTTATTTGTGCAAGGCTGCAGTCACATTTGGCATGGACTGTACTCGAGTACACGTCAATCACGGCCATAGAGACCATCATCTCCAGCACACGACACTTGTGTTCTCACTGTGGCCAACTTTCAGATGCATGTGCACCTGCATTCAGGCCCTGACCCATAGAGTGAAAGGCCTCTTAATAGCTTATGTCCATACAGGCTATTCAATGTCTGTGCATGTAAACACTCATCGATCTAAACTGGCCAGAGCAGGTGGGACAGATCCTGGACAATTCAGTTCATTACAGGGCTATAAACATACACTCTTGCACTCACACCTTCTTCTAATATGGCATAACAAGGATACATTTGTGCTGTGGAGGAACCAGTCTTAATCGGTGCATTTTGCAGTTTGTATTTTGCACATTGCTATATATTAAATGGGTAATTAAAATATGAATCGTCATTCTGCGGGACTATATATCAGAGTCTGATATAATTGGCAGCATCTACCTGAAACTGATTCTCTTGAAATTTTATGTTGTCATGTCAAAACTTGGTTCTGCTTGGGTAAATTTTTAGTCAATTTGAAACTTTGACAGGGTACATTCAACACTAAAGAAAAGAAAATCAATGTGCTCGCCAGCTAGTCACCAATGTTCACTGTTTACTTTTTAATAAACACTGATCACAGGGTTTTTAAAGCCCAGACACTGAGCCTCTCTTCCTATAACAACTAGCTATTCAGTCAACAAGGGCCAAGAATCTTGAGAGAGGCACCCAAGCAATGTGAAAAACACTATTTCTACATCATTAACCCACTGCCAGGCAGCCAGGTCCCTGACAAAGAACACAAACCTCTATGTGGATGATCTTACCAATAAGCTGTTGAAATATTTATGAATGGATGAATAGAGTTGACAAAGCTTGGCTACAGTACTGCAATGGTGGAAATAAAAACCACGATTTCTCCAATCATAATCTAGCAAAGTGCACCGTTATAAACACAAACTCTTTAAGAAGCACCAATTACAATATCAAGTGACAAAGGATTGTATCTGATGTTACACAATAAGTAACCAGCTCCTCCAGAAAGAAAGCACACAGGATCTAGCACCGACCTGCTGAAACCAACACTGTTGCATCACCAGTGCGAGTTTAGCTAGGAGACCAAGGGACTGACTGGAAAGGGTTTCAGCATTCAAAAGAGTGAATTACTGGTCAGTGACATGGGTATTTACTTAAACTGTTGCAAATACCTGGACTCAGCCTCCTTCTACCTTTAAAGGCATCCGAGGCCTCAAAGTAGCAGTAACTTCATGAAAGCAGATGCCTCTCTCTGGCTGGATTACATTTCCTACATCAACTGGTAAGCAAAGAGAAAAATGTGATGAATAAAGATGAGGGGAATTAATTCAAGCAGCCCCCTATGTGGACGTCAGACAACTGGGACACACAACTGCTGCTGGCAAACATGTCCTTGCTCACAGTCAAGGGTAACACAGTGTCAGGGCTACTGCTGAGGAGAAGGGCCCAGAAGGAGGGGCTGGGCTCCATAACAGGTCCACAACCCCAGGTGGGAATTAAATGAGGAGGGCGTTGGTCCATGGCTGACATTACAAAAACAAAAAAATATGAGCTTCAGGTTGAACACACAATGTCAGAAAGAAATAGTTTAGATGGGAAGTGTTTCAATGCAGCAATCTTTGCTTTCAATGACAGCGTTGGCAACTTGCTCCCACCTCAATTGGACTTCCTGTTAAAATAATGGATTAAAAATTGTATTCAAGTCAAGGGAGATGCTGTCTTCTAAAACTAGCGATTTTTTTTTCTCTCAGATTTGCTTTTTGGGGTGGAGGCAAGGGAATGAGGGGGCTAAATTCACCACTGTCCCTGGACTCCAAAATTTGGCGTTTCAGCCCTGGATGCAGCAGAATGCAAACTATGCATCAGTGGAACAAAAACTCAAATTGCTTTCCATACACAACACACACCTCAAAACAGAGAATCCATCACTGTAGATGGTCGCAGTGTAAGCAGGATTTTAGCCTCTTAAAAATAAGCTATATGGGTTTAAGTGCACACTATAAGCGACTTTCGCATTACGAGTGCGCATGTGCAGACTATGTGAGTTCAAAGTTCACGACTACCAAACATTCCGGTAGCCGCCTTGCTTTTGTATAGAGACAGTACGGTCACACCACCAATTACATTAGATTTCCTTAGATATGGACAACTCGGTGGAGGAGTGGCTAGCACCATCACCTCATAGCAAGAAGGTTGTGGGTTCAAACCCACCCCTAGCCAGCAGCGACCTGTCTGTGTGGAGTTTGCATCTTCTCATGTCTACATAGGTTTTCACCGAGTACTGCGGTTTTCTCCCAGTCCAAAGACATGCATGTTAGGTTATTTGACACCAACTTCGGAACATTGTCCCTAGGCATGAATGTGAGTGAATGGTTCGGTCTCTTCATGTTGGCCCTGCAATGGACAAGTGATCTGTTCCATCTTCTGCCTCTCAGCCAAAGATGCTGGAGCAGACCCCCCCCCCCCCCCCCCCCATGATCCAAAAAGGATTAAGCTGTTAAAAAAGATGAATTAATATTTCCTTGGACTACATTAATTATTTAAAAATAATTTGGCCACAGGACATGGAAATACACTGTTAGGAGGAGGATTTTCTGGCAAATATTTTACAGTAAAATAAAGAATCATAGCTTTATCATGTACTTTATTCATAAAAAAATATTGCATGATTAATAACAGCCATTCATATATCCATATTCTAAAGATGCACTTTAGCTCACTTCAGATAAATATACTGCTCAAAAAATAAAGGGAATACTTTGAAAACACATCAGATTTTAATGGGAAAAAATAAGCTGGATATCAAAATTGTGGCAGGCTAGTCCAGCTTACTCAGATTAAAGGAACACTTTTTAACCTCTTGCGCTCCGTTGTACCGCGGGTGGGCAAGTCTCTGTGTCCTAGGGCGCACTCGTGCGTCCTCGCGCGCTCTCGGACGCATGGTCCTGATGGTGGTGATGTAGTTGGTGTTGGCGTCCAAGCGCCACTGAAAAAAAAAAGCTGCAGACACAGCCGCAAACAGATTAGTTCATCTGATTGACCTCTCATTCGACTAATAAGAGCCTTGAATTGGGTTTCTGAAACCTTGAAGAACCAGTGAATGAAAACCTAGGAAGGAGGACCCGCCTCCCAACGCTTTGAATGCAGTGAGCCAATTGAAGCAGAGAAGTTCGCGAGCTGTTTTTTTTAAGGCTGGGTGAAGACTGGCTGCTGGAGCGGATCAAAAAAGGACGCAGGAAGAGCCCCACAGACCCAGCAGCATGGAGACCATCCACAAATGCAACCTGTGTGACAGGGAACGCCATTCGTGGATCGGCATGTTCGGCCACAGGCGGTGCTTATTTTGTATTGGTTCCAGCAGAGTAGACGTTATGATTTCTTCCATGGTCATCATAGACTGACGGAGGCCGACGACGAAGGCTGAGTCACACACACGCCTTCGCCAGTCTTTTTTTAATTACTACTGTTATTTGTTTTGAAAAATCGTTCGCCAAAAACCGCAATCATGGAAGCACAAAACCGCAATAATGGAATTATGTTTTGATCGGGTCGCGAGACCAGAACCAGAGCGGACCAGCGTCGTGTTCATCTGACAATGAGGAAGAGAAGTTGGCCAGGACAATGTGGCTGTGAAGAGGTAAGGTGTTATAAGCTAAATTATTATTTATCCCTGAAAATTGTAATCCAAAATGACTTTTGACCGATTGGTAAATTACAACTGTGCGGCGCACGAAGTCTGAAGTTCGTGCGCCGCGGTACAAGGGGTTGCTCGCCGCGTACAGACTGTGAACGCACCCCCCCCACCCCCGCTATTCTTCTGCAGCGAGGGGGGGGGCCGCGGTGATTGCGCTGCTGTCACACATCACCACATGAGGCTAATTCGTTGTGTAGCGATGGCCGAAGTCCATCCTTTGTAGCGAGCGGGGGGGGAAGGGGACAAACCCCCCCCCCCCCCCACACACACACACACACAGACAGCCCTGAGTGTGACCTTTCATTAGAGCCCAAGATGAAGCTTCTATATTGAATCATTCAGAAGTTACAGACGTTTTTCCAAACTGTGCCATTTGGCACAATTCCAAAACGCCTGGGAACAGCCTGAGAACAAAGCTGTGTAATATATTCATTTTTTGTGGTATTGTTACAAAATTTGGACCTCAGCTGGATAACACTTGGTTCTACATTTCTGTTGCATTTTCCAGCCCGGATCTGAAGCTGTGTGTTATTTGCAAGCATTTGTATCCAAAAAAACACCCAGGCCAAATTTATTTTCTTCAAGTTCAGTATGTTTAGATGACTGTAACTCAGTGGCCGGAGCACTTGGAGAGATCATGTTTTTTTTGCCAAAAAATTCAAAGTGTTTTCTTTTAAATGAGACCAACTCCATGAAGATGCTGCAAAGGGTTGAAGAACAGCTTTCGATTTACTTTGGGCACATTTTTTTTTTTTCGTTTTTAGGAAAATTGACCGGAGTGCAAGGGGTTAATCTGAGCAAGCTGGACTAGCCTGCCACAATTTCGATATCCAGCTTATTTTTTCCCATTAAAATCTGATGTGTTTTCAAAGTGTTCTCTTTTTTTTGAGCAGTATATTTTGATTTCCCTTAGTCAGGTTCAGGTTCAGGTTACTTTATTTGTACCCGTAGGTAGATTTGTTTTGCAGTTGGTGACATCCATATTTACAAGCCACTTTACACTTTACAAGCCACTTTATGACTTTACAAGTCATAAAAAAACAATTTAAAAAAACAAAATTCTTGTCATTTTCAGCATAGTTATGGGAACAAATTAACTGCTTGCACACAAATAACTGGCCATTGACAGATGTCTAAAACTAGAATTCATTTTAAAGGTGCACTCCAGCAGCTCTAAAGCCACCTCAAAAACAAATACGTATTGCCCAAAATGTATTGTGGCTTTTTACCCACAAAAAAAACAACAAAACAAAACAAAAAACTTTGATTGCCTTAGAATTGCTTGGAACGAGATTTTAAATCTTGCACTAAGTATTCGCAGATCTATGAATATTCTAATTAGCAGCCTGTAGGGTTTGCACATGATTGGTTGCCGTGCTCCCAACCTGCAGGGCTTGCACGTAATTGGTCGCCACGACTGCTGGTGGGTGGGCTGCTAGTCTGTTCAAGATGCTTGCGGACATTAAAATTTTTTCTATATCTTCAGAAGTAAAAAGCAAAACATTTTTCTGAAAACGGTCAAAGCAAGAGATAAATGTGTAGTTGCCAAATATGCGTTTACTTTTTACTAACAACCAGTCCCCCGTCCGCAGGCGACTGAGCAGGGAGGGGAGAGGGAGACAACCTAATGTGAATGTGGTTGCTCTCAGCTCACAGTGCGGCACCCGTCCGCTGGCGAAGTGATGATTCAAGTGACTGACTCAGATTTGAATTCAAATGCGCCCCCCCCCCCCCCGACTGTCTCCGCTCTCCCCCTCTGCTACTGCTACCCCTGCACGTGATTGGTCGCCTCCTCCACTGCTTTGCTATGCAAAACGGATGCCTTAACCCCCACCCCCCCCCGCCTATATCCTGCTGTTCCTCAGCTCCTCCCTCTTTCCGCCCCGAGTTAGCCAAGAGTATCTGTCTGATTGGTTATAACATTAACCAATCAGGCTAAGCAGGAATAGTGACGTAGCTAGAAACACTGTCCAAATCTGCCCTTTTTTTGGGGGGGGGGGGCCTTAAGCAGACATTCACAGCAGAAAAAACACATTTTGCTCGTGATATGTCTTGTAAATCACAAGAAACATGTTACAGACATGTTAACAGAAAAAACTTGATTTTTGCCAGAGTGTCACTTTAAACAAGAGCACTCTGAAGCAAGTGCACTATCCCCCCCTGCCTCCGTTTATTTTTTTAATTTAACCTTTATTTATACAGGGAAGTTCCATTGAGAGGCAATCTCACTTTTTCAAGGACACCCTGTTCACATTCACATCTGGAAGCTACCCAGTACAACCACAGATTGACCTGTGGCCACTGAGCAGCTCCACCGAAGCAGTTGGAGTTAAGAGCCCTGCTCAAGGGCACCACAGTGGGGTTTAGGAAGATGGGGCAAACACTGCTACGTTATCTGTCCCACCCACATCTGATCCTGCTGGTCCGAGGATTGAACTGGCAACCCACCGCTCACCAGTCCACATCCCAAACCATTAGGTCACCACTACCCCTGGTGGCCTAATCTTTCTTTAAAGATCCCAATACTTGCTGACAGAGAGCAGTTTTCAACTTTACAATATAATTACTGTGGCAGAACCAAATTATAAAAAGCCCACCATCCACAAAAATACAACCAAGTATACAACTCATAGCTGGAGGGCAGGATCCCAAGGTCAACCTGTGTAGCAAGTTTGGTGACCCTAGCTTTCTTTGTTGTCGAGATATAGTTTCTAAGCCATTTTGATGTCGACCTTGGACCTTGCGATCCCAAAACCACAGTCACACTTCAGGGTCACAGGGTGAACCTGTGTACAAAGTTTGATGACCCTAACTTTACTCATTGTACAGTAATGAGGCATAGGGAATGTGAACCTTGACCTAGGGCTGCACAATTTTGATCGCGATCATGATTTTGGCTGCCACAATTAAAATAACATGATCGTCGGCAAGATTGACATTTAAAATGAGGGCTCCACTGCATGTCAAATCAAGCATTTTCTCAACCAACAGCCAACCACCAGGGGGCGAATGAACATTAGGGTAACACTCAGCCGCAGAACTGAAAAGCAAGCGCACCCTGTAACGGCAGCCTGAAGTTATCAATAGCGGACTGGTGTGATGGTGAAACACAAACCAGATGTCGGCGGCAGAAGGTGACAGTATGGCAACATGTGGAAGCGAGGAGCTAGTGCCTTGAAAGGCTCATCATCCGTTGTCTGGACGTGTTTTGGATTCAGGGCAAGTGATACTGACTAAAAAGAAATTGTATGCAAAGAGTGCCATAGAGTTGCGTCTGCGCCACAGGGCAACAACTAACTTATTCAACCACCTAAAAAAACACCACAAACACAAGTACGATAAATGCATGAAGGCTAAAGTGAATGTCACTTCACTAAATCACAGTCTGTGCCCGGCGCCGACCCAGGCAACCATAGTATCAGCCCTGCACAGAGCTTCACAGTATCCATCCGTCTCCTAAAGACATGCTAAAATAACTGATGTAGTAGCGTTTTATTTGGCCAAAGACATGTGTCCACTAAATACTATATGAGTAATGAAGGCTTCAGAACATGGTCAAAACACTGGACAAGAAATAGGTGATCCCCTCACATAATTATTTCTCCAAAGTTGCATTACCTGCGCTGTATGAAAAATACAGATGGATATCACAACTGCTGAGTACTTTGCAACTACGACTGACCTATGGTCAAGCAGAATAATGGAGCTGTACCTGTCCCTGACAATTCACTATACTGATGGATATTTTAAAATGAAGAGTTGATGCTTGCAGACGTCCATTTTTCCCCCACAAGACCACACAGAAGAAGCTATAGCCCATAAACTGAAGGAAGTGCAATCATCTTGGAGCATGCAGGAGGAGGGTCTAGGGCTGCAACAAACAATTATTTTGGTAATGGACTAATCTAATGACTATTTTTTAGATTAGTTGACTAATTGCGATTATTTTTTTCATGTCCACCATCTCTGCTTCCTGTTGGGGCTCTAGTGCATATTTTACCTCACCTGCTGTTTAAGCCTGCACACCTGTTAAAATCACCTTCCTGTCAGTCCCTGCTTTAATATACAGTTACATTTTATAAGCAGTTTCCAGAGCTAAATAAAATTACCCATGAAACACACATTTGAAATTTAAGGTTGTATGACTATAACTGAAGGTTATAGTCATACAACGTTTGTTGCATGGGGTGTATGGAGTGTCAGGGAGGAATAGTACCTCTGACGGGGCAACAGTCACACCTCCGAGTGGTCGGTCCGCTTTGGTTCTCACTTGGCACTCAACTCTCACCTGTGGCTCCAAGTAGCTGTTTGCATGCAACAATGGCCACACCCCGGTAAACCACGTCGACTGGCGGGCGAAACCAGGTGAGGGTACCCAACAGGTTTGACACCCTTGGTGAGGTAGAGCTCGTCTACCTACGCATGCGTAGACTGGACCTGGTGGACTGCGCGGAGGAAACCACCAGATTGGCTCAATGGGCAGGAAGGCAGACCCAGCAAAGCGTTGTGGAGCACAACTAGGGCACAGTGAGACACGTAGGACACTGCTGGCCATCCACTGCATCCTAACCTATCTCCAGCCGTCTTGGCTACATCTTGCCACTGGATCCAGATAGGCTGGGATGAGAGAGTGAGGCTGATGATCCTGTGCAACTCTCCCTCACTTAAATCAAATTCATGCGCAAGTCAAGACATCACCCCCCCCCCCCCCCAATTCCTGTGGCGATGAGCAAGTGATGAAGCAGCAGGTGCGGATACACTGGAAGCTGTAGCCACAATCCCACACACAGGTGGCCCAGGGCATAGGGTTGCTCTCTACTGGACCGAAGCAGCAGTGAAGTTCGGCAGCCCCCTGGGTGTCTGAGCAGCCCGCTTTAGGATTCGCTCTGCTCACCTCCATGGCCTGAGGAAGGGGCTAAAAAAGGTGCCCTAAACATAGCCTGCTTCACTACACCCTGGCCAGCAAGCTGCGGCTGGCGGGAATCCCACCCTAGCGGTCGAAATTCTCAGAACAAATCAACTAAGGTGACATCACTCACCATTGGCACTTGGAATATGCGAATGCTCATGAAGAGCTCCAAAGTGGACAGACCTGAGAGACAGACAGCACTTGTCGCAAGAGATCTCAGCAGGTACACCATCCACATCGCAGCTCTGAGCGAGATCAGGTTTGCAGACGAAGGTCAGCTGACAGAAGTCAAAGCCGGCTACACCTTTTTCTGGAGCGGCCAAGGCAGTGAAGACTGCCGTGAAGCAGGAGTGGGTTTTGCGATCAGATCCAATCTGATCAGCAAGCTTACCAGCCTCCCCAAAGGAACCAACAAACGCCTCATGACCCTGCGGCTCCCCCTTAGAGGAAAATGCCATGCCACATTCATTAGTGCATATGCCCTCACCATGATGAGCCCAGATGAGAGCAAAGACAAGTTTTATGAGGGCTCAGAGACTCTCATTGAAGGTGTACCGAAGGAGGACAAACTCATTGTACTTTGAGACTTTAACGCCAGAGTTGGTACAGACTACAAGACATGGGGGGGGGGGGGGTCCTTGGGAGAAATGGAGTTGGAAAGTGCAGCAGCAACAGTCTTCTCCAGTTGAAGACGTGCACCTCTCATGATCTTCTGATCACCAATACCATCTAATGTTTGCCAAATCGCAACAAGACCTCCTGGATTCATCCACACAGCAAGCATTGGCATCTGATCGATTACAACATTGTGAGAACGACGTTAGAGTGACGAAGGTGATGTGTGGCACAGACTGCTGGACGGATCACAGACTCAATTCTCTCACAGCTCAACATGCACATCCAGCCCAAACGGCATCCACAGGGGAAAAAGGCAAACAAGCGACTCAATGTCAGCAAACTGAAACAGCACTCTGTACGACAGAACCTCAGTGAAGACCTGGACAGCAAGCTTAGTCAGCTCAACCTTGGGGCGTACAGAGCAGAAGAAGACTGGGCAGCTTTCAGAGACATGGTGTATGACATCTCACTCACTCATCTGGGCGAGAACATGCACAAACACCAACACTAGTTTGATGAAAATGATGAGGACATCCAAAAGCTGTTTGACGAGAAGCGTGAAGCCCACAGAGCATACCAGCAAGACAGCAGATGTGCCTCTAAGAAGGCAACCTTCAACTCCATCAAAGGAAAGGTGCAGGCAAAGCTCAGAGAGATACAGGACTTCTGGCTCAGCAAAAAGGCAGATGAAATACAGCAGTACGCTGACAGCAACAACTTCAAACGCTTCTACAATGCCCTTAAGACTATCTACGGGCCTCAGTCTTCTGGACCATCACCACTGCTCAGCGCTGATGAGTCCACTCTCCTCACCGACAAGAACGCAATCCTGGAAAGATGGGCGGAACATTTCAGCAGCGTCCTGAACAGACCTCCGTCCATCAATGCAGAAGCCATCACTCGCATGCCCCAAGTAGAGGTGAACACGTCTCTGACAGAACTTCCAACAGAATCATAAGTCCAAAAAGTGATCAAACTCCTTTCGAACGGCAAAGCACCAGGCTCCGACTCCATCCCAGCTGAAATCTACGAGGCAGGAGGACCAGTTCTAATACAGAAACTCAACAAGCTCTATCAGACCATGTGGCAGCAGGAAGTTATCCCTCAGGAGCTCAAGGACACCTCGATTATCCATCTGTACAAGAGAAAAGGAAACAGGCAGTCTTGCGACAACCACCGTGGGATCTCTCCTTGCCATCGCCGGCAAGATCCTCACAAGAGTCCTTCTCAGCCACCTCATTCAGCATATGGAAGGTGGTCACCTGCCGGAGAATTAGTGTGGCTTCAGAGGGGGTCTTGGAACTGCTGACATGATCTTCGCTGTACGCCAACTTCAGGATAAGGGTCATGAGCAGAACAGGGACCTCTACACATTTGTCGATCTGACCAAGGCTTTTGATACAGTCAGTCGTGACGGGCTGTGGAAGATCATGGCGAAATTCGGCTGCCCGGACAAGTTCATCAGCATGGTGCACTAGTTCCATGACGGCACGCTTGCTTGATTACTGGACGATGGAGACTCCTCCGAAGCTTTCCCACTCACCAACGGGGTCAAGCAGGGCTGTGTACTCGCACCCACACTTTTCAGCATAATGTTCACAGTCATGCTGTCTGATGCCTTCTGCGATGATGAAGAAAGCGCCATCAGGATCAGGTACAGGACAGACGGCAGGCTCTTCAACCTGTGGAGGCTCCAAGCCAAAACCAAGGTGGAAGGGGACTCAGTGCATGACTTCCTGTTCGCAGATGACTGCGCACTCAACGCCACTACTGATGCCCAGATGCAGCAGAGCATGAACTGCTTCTCCACTGCTTGCAACAACTTTGGGCTCACAATCAGTACGAAGAAAACAGAGGTCCTGCACCAACCCGCACCGCAGAAGACTTACGTGGAACTAG
The DNA here is from genome assembly GCA_020510985.1 of Pholidichthys leucotaenia. NCBI lineage: Eukaryota > Metazoa > Chordata > Actinopteri > Cichliformes > Pholidichthyidae > Pholidichthys > Pholidichthys leucotaenia. Next base: position 197,561,611 of record CM035847.1, on the reverse strand, counting down.
CCATCACTGTTAATGGGGAGACCCTCAAGGCTGTTGCCAAGTTCACGTACCTCTGCAGCACACTCTCCAGGTTTGTCAACATCGACAATGAGGTCGATTCGCGCATTGCCAAGGCAAGCTCAGCATTCAGACGGCTACGTGCAACAGTGTAGGAAAGGAGAGGCATCAGGCTGACCACAAAACTGAAGGCGTACAAGGCAGCTGTCCTGCCTTCCCTACTGTATGCCTGCAAGACCTGGACAATCTATGAGTGCCATGCCAGAAAGCTAAACCGCTTCCACCTGAACTGCCTCAGAAAGCTCCTGAAGATCACCTGGCAGGACAAAATCCCTGACACAGAGGTCCTCTCCCGAGCTGAGCAGCCTAGCATCCACACCCTGGTCAAGAGAGCCCAGATTAGGTGGGCTGGCCACCTTGTTCATATGCCTGACTCATGCCTACCAAAGAGACTGTTCTACGGTGAACTAGCAGAGGGCAAGCGCTCATAAGCTGGTCAGAAGAAGCACTACAAAGACACTCTTAAGGCCTCCCTGAAGAGCTTTGGCATCAGTCCTGACACCTGGGAGACCATAGCGCTAGACCGACCAGACTGGTGTAGCCGTACCAGCAAAGGTGCTGCCTCCTTTGAGCTGAACAGGATTGCCAAGGCCTAGTGAAAACGTGAGCCTCGCAAGTCCAGAGCCACCCCTATATCTTCTGCCAGCGCAGACCACCTGTGCCTGACCTGTGGCAGAGCCTTCCATGCCCGCATCAAACTGATTAGCCACAGCCGGACACACCACACCCAGTCCTTTTCCCTGTGATGTCCTTGGTCATCGTCGAGAATGACGGACAAACAACAACAATTGCAGACAACATAATTGGGATATTCTAATTAACCCAGATGCACTAAAATTCAGAATGAGGGCTAATATTAACAAAGCTCAAAAAGAGATAGCGACTCCTGTGATTCATTTACTGCATTCAGCAACACATTAGCCACTCAGCCCTCAGCAACCAGAGAGCTATTGTCAAACAGGTAAGCCAACATAAACAGCACGTACGAACAGCATTGTCATTTTTCTAAAGCTTGAAACAGTTGGCCATTGAAAATAAGCAGCGCTAACTTTCTTTACTTGCTAAAACGTACCAAGCAGAAGCAGCTGTTAATGTCGTGGCTCCCGCCTCCTTGCAAAGTCTGCATTTTACTTGTTTCGTTTATTTTTTTTGTTGTTGTTGTTTTCTGTGAAATGATCCCATACTACAGAAAGTCTGTAGTATGGGAACATACTAGGTGTAGGTCTGCCTTTTTTTTTTTTTTTTTTTAGCTCCGCTTTCTATGGGTTTATCCTTCCGCGTCGCCATGCTGTGCTCCTTTTCTTCTTAGCTGTAAATTGTTCATGCATGCCGGAGAACAGAGGCACTATTGCCCGCAGCAGTTGAAGTCGTGTATTGCAGTTACAACTGAACATTTCTGTGGCATGCATATAAACTTTACAATTAAACGTTTTGTCGACAATAAAAATATTTGTCGACAAATTTTTATTGTCGACATTATCAACAACGTCAACTAATCGTTTCAGCCCTAGGAGAGACGAGTCTGCATAACAACAGACAGTGGATCTAACGCTGTCAAGGCAGCTTCTCTAAATGGACGAGGCTCCAGTGCTTTGGCCACAGGCTTTATCTAGCAATTGGCGAATAGAACAAATTAAAAAAAAAACCATTAAAAAAAGTACACATAATTGAAATCTGTGCTTTTCCTAAAGTTAATGAATAATTGTGATTAATAACTGTGATTTCAATATCGTTGAAAATAATTGTGATTATCATTTTGGCCATAATTGTGCAGCCCTACCTTGACCATTTGACCCCAAACCCATAGTGAGAGGTCAGGATCCCAAGGTGAACCTGTGTAGCAAGTTTGGTGACCCAAGCTTTCTTTGTTGTCGAGATATAAGCTATTTTGATGTTGACTGATGGAAAAATTCTGTTATACTGAGTTATATGAACTTTTATGAATATGATTTTTTTTCTTTATAAAGCTTAATGTGTGTACCTAGGAAATCCTGTTACCATATTTGGAGTTGGTGAGCAGGGGAAAAAACAGATTGAAGGACGCTGATGTGACTGAACGTTCAGCTTATCACTAGTGTTTTCTGCATGGACCCAGCGGACACAATCTTAATCATGAATGAAATAATCAAGACACTCAGCAAACTTTATCAATTGAGTCATGAATGAACTATCAAGAAGTGACCTCACCCTGACGGCCCCTTGGATATACAGTATATAGCCAGAATCACTCTGTTAGTTAAGCCAATGCACTGCAGCAGTCTGTGAAAGCTGTAAAGCTGTACTCTGTATTATCTTCCGCTGATCAGTGCACATTAAATTTGCTGAAACTTTGATCCTGCCTGATTTTTGATAAGGAATTTTCCAACATACTTGGCGCCGGAGCACAGGGACTCCAGATATCCCTCTCCTCCTGTTCCTGGTATTTTTGGACCGAGACAGCTAGTGCACGGCTGCGGAAGAAGACCTCCCCCACCAACTCCAGCGGGTCGGCTTTGCGGAAGTTAGGCAAGGTCCGGAGACGCTGGGAGTGGACCGGAGGGTGACAGAGCCAAACTGCAGGCAGACTGAAGTGAGTAAATTTAATTATTAATGACTTAACCCTTCTTGCGTCTTGGTTTCATGGACATGGAAAGCACCCTTACTGTCTATGTCGCAGTTCTGCGCCTGTCATGTGATGTGGCCATAAACCATAAAAAAATCCCCAGTTGTACTAAGTATTCCACCTCACAAGGTGGCAGACACGTATAACTTACTGCTCTTGCCTTGGAGGACTTATGTCTTCCAAATAACCATCCAAAAACCTCACTTCTGGGACACCAACAAAAAAAGAGTTTGTAAACAAATGTTGATGTGCTCCATCGCAACATGGAGGAGGTATTTGCTCCCAAATTTGCCAACTATGATTCTAAAGAGATTATTTAGCTTATGAAGGTAAATACCTACATTTTATTGTAACAGAGGGTGGCCGAAGCTGGTTAATTTTCACCTCCCATCAACCCCAGTGCCATGTGACTGGATAGAACAATCGCGCCGGTTCCATGTCGTCATACAGGATAAACTGCGGCGGAATAAAAGAAAAATTGAGGTGGAATAATCATAAGAGTTTCTGGATGTGGGAGAGAAAGCGAAAATGACAGAGAAGACAAAATAACAAAAATGGACGAAATGAGCCACCTGGCCAGCGATCAGTCTGATGAATTTCTTTGTTTACATTGTACTGATTCTCTGGTTCATATAATTTGAAAATAAGAAAACAAAAAACGGTGACAAAAAACAAAATCATCCTTTGTGTAAATATGTCCAAAGTCCACTTTTGACTGAAAGTTATGTAATTCGATATGGCTGCTGTGGCATTATGCAAATTAGATGAGTAAATTTACTCCTATTTCAAACTTTGGATCATATTCTACATCTTTCTAATTGACAGTAAGCCATTATCTCTTACCACTTTCAAGTTATATCCTTGGAAATCTCTGACATCTGAGCTGAATATTTTCTTGAAAAAAATCTTGACCACCAGGGGAACAAGTTGTTGGAGGAAAAGTGCGCCACAGACAGTCACTGGGTTAAAAATGTTTTGTCCCGGTTAGAGTCTGCAGTCGGTCTGAAAATATGCGTAAAGAGTTCAGAGTTAAGCATTAGTTACCATAGATCCAGGTCCGTTCAGTAAAGCTTAACTGTGCCCCAGTTAGAGTCCGTCAGTGAAGTGCATTTCTGCTGAGTAAACGGGTACAAACAGCACGCAGGGGGATATCATGGCAGGATACCCTGGAAAAATACAGCAGCAGGTTACCGCGGAGTGATATAAATGGCCGAGCGAGAGAACAAAAAATAAAAGACAAAATAGAGGAAGATAAAGGTTATGATAAGAAATAACCTTAAAAAAAAGAAAAAGAGAAAATAAAAAAGGCAAAAAATAGGGAAAATAAGGATATAGTAAGAAATAACCTTAAAATAAAGAAATAGCTTTAATATAATAAGGATTAACCTTAACATGATAACAACAACAACCAAATACCTTAAGGTATAACTCAAAATAAGTTTAAAATAAAATAACCTCCAACTATAATAAAATAAATACATTAAATAAGTAACTGCAGTTTGTCTGGTTGTTCGTGTGTGTGTGTGTTTTTAAATAAATAACGTCTCTATGATTTTACTTTGATGGAATATGGGAAAATCTCAAAGTAAGAGTGTGAGCCCTTACAGCAATTCCCATATGTAAAAATATGAGACAAAAATATGGTGATGAAAGTGTCTTGCTGGTGCCTATCTGGTCTGAAATGGGTCTTCCAGATGGAGGATCATTTAGTCTCCACCAATTACAATATCTGAAAGAAAAGTTAGATGAGAAAAAGCAGAAAATAAGAATGTATGATAAATAAAAGAGAGCTCCTTCCATCTAAATAAATTATGACATCATGTACACGGAAAGTAAATTAGTTTCATAGGACATTGTGTGAGAATGTGTTTGTATGAAAATGTGTGAGAACATGTACACAAGAAATTATAAAAGTGAAAACAAAAGCCTATTTGCCAACTATATAGCTGTTATTTATATTATCAACAGTGTCTGGTTTGAATCAATTAGAGGTGTGGGCTATTAAAATGCTCTTATGACCCTAAGCATTTGAGCAAAGTTAGAAGGATTTGAAAATAAAAAAAAAAACAACCCTGAAACTAGGGCCCTATGGATGTATTTTTCTTTAAATGAATGTGCTTTCTTCTTTTGATTTTTTATTTTTCTCTCCTTGACATACCTTTGTGCCGGTTTTCAATTTTTAGTAATAATCCTGTGGCTCACATTTTACAGTTCGTTTCCACTTTTTATTGAACTTGTGACTTTATTTAAAGCCCAAGGATGCAGAAATTCATATGGCCCTACATATGTAAGCAGAAAACATGTTTTATTTTATTTTGGTTTATTTTGTTTTATTTTAGGTTCAGTTTAGTTCATTGTGATTCATTAAACAAACATAATATCATTTATCAAGGTTATATTGCAACCTAATTTACCCTTTTCATTGTACTTCATAATCTTATAATTCTACACATTTTTTTCAAGGAATCACATATTTTAATTGTATCAAGACAGTAACCTCACAGACTGACACCCAAAACACTGAAACTGACATTTTATTTAAGTCCTAGTTTTAATTTCCATGTGGATGATATCTGAACAGAATATACATCTCAGGAATCTTTTTCTCCTTTGTATTTTTTTTTTTTGGGGGGGGGGGGGCGCGAACTGAACCGTGGCAGACCAGTGCTATCTTTATTGTCTCATTGCCTCCCTCACCCCAGCATCATCACCCAGTGTCAACACAGACATCATCACCAAATCCATCCATCAACCAGCACTACAGCATGCATATTTCCTGAATGAGCAGCTCTCTGGAACATGGGACTAAGAACTCTCTTGCTAGTCACCGGCGGGTGGCTGAAGACAACAACAGGCCGGTATTGCTTTATTTACCTTTTGTTCTTATTAAAGACAAAAATACTGCGGACTTCTGACGAAGGCTGCAGTGAATAGTCAAAACATGTAAAGAAGGTAAAAACATCTCCTTTCTATTTTTGTCTTTAATAAGAACAAAAGGTAAATAATTAAAAGAAGACAAAATGAACCTACTTGAGCCAGTATTGCTTTGCTTGTGGCAATTGCCTGTAACCAAGAACTGCTGAGTGACAAACATAACTCCACCTCTGTGTACTTCGTTTGTGGCAATCGTGTCCAAGAACTGCTGAGTAACATAGCCCCACCTCTGTAAGTTGGCCATGAACATTCTCTGCTCTATGTGTGTGTGTGCCGAAGATATAACAGCTGAGAACCAAAGAATGGACAAAGACAACGATAAGATGGACATTCTCTGGGTGCCGAAGAGAGGGGCGAATGGACACTGTTTGCCATGGTTTACTAGCCCAACAGATAAGGAAAAAAACAAAAAACAAACCTGTGGTAAAATGCATCTACATCAACAATTTTTTTGTTTTGTTTGTTTTTCTGGTCAACATAATATTTTTATACGTAGGACAACAGTCAGACAAAGTACATACACATTTGTGATATAGATTACACACCAGACAGATTACAGACCAGAACTGAAGTAGGCTGATGAGTGAATGTGTGAACGAATGCTTGACCAGCTGCAAACCAGAGAGAGAAAGGTGTTTAAACCACCGGCATTGATAAATTTTAATCAAAAGTTATGTGCAACATTATTTAAAATTGCAGCCAATGAGTTTGATAATGGTTAACCTTTTAACATCTAAATATATTTCTAAAGTGTAAAAGTGTAAAAGTATATGTTTATATTTGAATTTCAAAATGATAATTACTAATAGTTTTATCTGAACCATGCATGGAATAAATATATTTTGAGATCAAAATGACAAAAACAAAACTGAAGAGCTCTTCCATTGCCTGAAAACTAAGAATCTTACTCATACCCTTCTCAGATTTCTGCCTTCAAGGGTGACTACAAAATAAATTTAGAAAAATAACTTTTCTCGTTACAGGACAAACTTGAGCATGGATTATGGAGAAAATCTTGAAAAATTGGCATCCAGAGGAGGCAGTCCTGTGAACTGTATGATTAATTAATTTCATAAAATGTTGTTCAACAAAATAGAAACTATAAAGTCTAACAAGTAATTAGAGTATTTTGAATACATGGCCATAAACTGAAATAAGTAAATTATAATTTGGTTTGTAAAGCAAAGATTAATCTGAATAATGTGATCACATAAAAAATTTAAAAGAAAACTATTATTAAATGACTACTGCAAATCTTTAAGATCAATAAAATTACATCACAATAACAACAAGTATGACACTTGGATACAATAATAATGTTTTACTCCTTTTTTCTTTGTGAGACACTGAGACCTTAGCTTTATTAGAATTCATGTCCTAAGTGACAGTGATATTCAGTGTTTCACAAGATGTTTTGACACCATGGTTAAGTAAATACTGACGAAGGATCCTTTCTATCAGCATGCTTAGTCAAAATGCAGGCACCCCTGATGACACCCTGTCAGTGGGAGAAGGCCTCAAGACCTGACTGAAATATAGTTTGATTCTCAAGTAAACCGACTACTGACGTTTTGAAGCTTGACATTTAGAGACTGGACTTAAATGACCTGATTATTACGTTTAGAATGACTTCAGATGACACTGATAATCTACCTTCTACTATTCTTCTTTCTTCTTTTGTTTGATGTCTGTTTTGTCCTGAATTATTTATTTGGTCTATGTTTGTCTACCTGCCCTTGGGATGATGTAAAAAGAAAAAACAAAAAAGGGGGGGAACAATATCTGGAATATACTTTATGAAGCGTTTCCTTATTTGTTGGCAATTTTTGTATTTTTCCCTATACATTTACTTTGAGACAATATTATAAGTTTGGTGAATCTTATTAGTTTAGAAACAAAACTGATTAAATTTTGGTTGGTTTAAAATACATTGTTATAAAAGAAAACAATGTTTGAAGAATAAAAGTTATTGGGGATTAACAATTATTGATATAGGTTAAATTATTTGGCAAGCAAACAAATTAAATTATAGCTAATTTAACTTGCTTGTGTGTACACGTACACGCACACACACATATACATATATATATATTTATTTATTTTTTTTTTTTTTAAAGGCAGAATGTGTGTTCTGGGATCATTTGTGGATTAGTTTCCTGCCTTGGACATTGGTGGGGGGACGCCCCCCAGGAAAATTCCTGTTTCTATACCTTGACAAATTGGTCTGAGATGAGGGGACTGATGTCCAGCAGGAGGGGAGCTTACTCTGGTATGATAACCCATCTTTGAAAATAATTTGTGTATGCCTGATAAGAATGGGAATTTCTAAATTATTAAATTAGTAAATTAAAAGGATATTTTACTGAATCCATTGATAACCTGGTAGGATGAATGAGGTACTTTGTTGAATTTAAACCAAAGTTAATGAATTTAATGACCTTTTAACAGATTGGTATACACAGGAAAAAACGAAGCTGAAGAAAGTTAAATACTGACATAAAAGGTGAGTATATTATGGGTAAATGAAATCTAGGAAATCACTGGTTTAAACATTCATGCATGAAAATGCAGACCAAGGGTTCATTAAGCAGGTAATTGTCTATTTTTCTTTGAGGTAAACTCTCACTGGGTGCATGAACACTGACTGAAATCCTGAGCTTAATCTGCCATCTTTAATCAATCCCACCATATACCCAACTAATATGATTAACCTATAAGCTTGCCTTGTCATGTCTACCATCGAAACATAACATTGTTTGCACAATAACACATTTCAAATGAATTGGGTTTAGATTGTATACAGGGAAGTGGTAAGTATTTGGCGATATGGTTGTTTTTGTTTTGCTATCTTCATAGGTAAAAGCAGTAAACAAAATACAACTAAGAAGATGCTTCTTCTGTTGGTGAATTAAATTTTAATTTCTACAAGATTAAAGTGAGAGCAGACAGAAAATGAAAGAAATATAATTTAACAACTTTAAATGTTCTTGACTTAATCCTAATGATCTGTTATCTATTATGCACTCGGAGTTACAGTTTTTGTCTGGAAAAGAGCTATACAAATATAGCCTTGATTGACTGATTTACCGATATGATCTGATAATACATTTGCAAATCTGGTCAAGTTTGGAGTAAAGCCTGATTATCGGCTGAATGAGTGTGTGTGTCAAGAGGAGTGACCCTAGCACACTACACTGTTTGAAGGCCCAGGAGACTCATTGAGGAAACTGAATGACTAATCAATGAGCAGATTAATTTGTTATATATTGCGATGATGCACAATTTATTTAAAACTAAGAATAAATGCAGTCCTGTCTGCTACTGCTTTAATCAATTTGAAATATTATGATTGTAAGAAAAATAAAAACAAAACACCATTGGATTTTGCAAGCGAGACTTGTATTCTTTTTTTCTTCCTCTCAGGTGGAGTGTGAAAGGAGACTGAGGCAGATAAGGAGGGGCCCAGATTGTCATTGTGGGGACATTGTGAAGATAATGACGGCTTCATTTCTACGAGCAATAATTCAAGTGTGACTATACAACGCAAAGAGGATCACCTGCCTGAAACCATGCCACTAAGGTCCTGTCGATGGCCTTCACAGCTGTCAAGGTTGCAGAAAGATCCACAGCAAGGAATCAACCATTGCAAAAAGGTCCTGAATTCAGGACTCAACAGTGCCCACTAACCACTAGTGAACTCTTTTGCTGGTCACCTGGCAAGGTGATTGAGGCAGTGGGACAAAGAATTATTAAAAACACGGTTTTCAACATCACAACTTGTAAACACTTTTCTTTTATGATGCCTTTTGGGCATAGGCGGGGGAGATGATGGAAAAATTCTGTTATACTGAGTTATATGAATTTTTATGACTATGAATTTTTCTTTATAAAGATTAATGTGTATACATAGGAAATCCTGTTAACATATTTGGAGTTGGTGAGTAGGGGAAAAAACAGATTGAAGGATGTTTATGTGACCTAACGTTCAGTTCTATCACTGACTGTTCAGCTTATCACTAGTGTTTCTGCATGGACCCAGCAGATACAATCTTAGTCATGAATGAAATAATCAACACGCTCAACAAACTTTATCAATTGAGTCATGAATGAACTATCAAGAAGTGACCTCACCCCGATGGCCCCTTGGATATATATAGCCAGAATCACTCTGTTAGTTAAGCCAATGCACTGCAGCAGTCTGTGAAAGCTGTACTCTGTATTGTCTTCTGCTGATCAGTGCATATTAAATTTGCTGAAACTTTGATCCTGTCTGATTTTTGATGAGGAATTTTTCCAGCATTGACCTCTGACCGTTTGACCCCAACCCCATAGTCAGAGGTCAGGATCCCATATAGTAATAATAAATGTAGCTTTTACCATAGTGCAAATGCAATGTTAACTTTGACCCCAAACCCATAGTTAGGTCAAGGTGTAAATCATTTAAGATGTGCATTAGATACAATTACTGTATCAATTAGAAAAGCCTACATCATTTCTTTCAGTAGTTATTGTGTTTATAAGATTTAGGGAAAATCGGACCTCTGACGTCAAGGTCGTTTGATTTGCGTGAAATTGCAATATGCACATCAGAGTATATCAAACCAAAGTACCAAGTTTCAAAACAAATGTAGGAGAACTTGATTTCACAAGACAGTTACTATCTATGAAGTGAAACAGGAGGTCATAGGTCAGGGGCTACAACTCCTGCAAAAGTTATTCCATCAGAACCAAATTGTGACCCGTGCTGGCAAAATGAGTCGGATTGCGCACCACGTCATTATGAGTTACAGGCAAGAGAAGTCATAAATCATGACTTTCTTTGTTTGCTAGCGGCAAGTCCCGGGAAAACTCCCGTAGTGCCTGGTATCATTGTAAAGCTTAGAAATCATACTTTCTAAAAATACACGTTTTGGCGGAAGACGTAACTCCCGACCGATCGAAGGCGAATTTTAAACCTAGCCAGGAGGGGGAGGAAAAAAAAAAAAAAATTAATCAACAAATCGGCTTTTTCCAGGTCCGTTTTTGTGCACTTCCTACAAATTCAATATCCTTTTAAAGGTCTTTCAATACAGAATATGGAAAAAAACGTTACCTCAGTTTTGATAATTTCCTCATTGAGACTCATTTGGCCAGCACGGGTCATAATTGCAATATGTGCATCCTCAGTGTATTTCAAACTATGGTACTAAGTTTCAAAACAATCAGAACAAAACTGTAGGAGGAGTTGATTTCACAAAAGTGGGACAGACGTATAACATAATCCCCTTTTGGTCTTCACCCAAAGGGTTCTTCGACCGGCGGGGCATAAAAAAGCAGAGTGAAGAGCTAACTGCATGATGGCGCTCATGGTTAAACACTGACCAGACACAAGTCCTCCATCGGGTCAAGGTAATGAATCAAAAAGACAAGGACACAAATCAGATTCAAGAACAACAGGAAAATAAAATTCCACAGAGCAAACAGTTCCAAATACACGTTACACATTTATCACTAAAACATCCGAGTGACTTTGCCACTTATCTTCTTTGACTTATAAGAAACTTAGAAGATTTCTCCTGATAACAAAAAAGTGAGCACAGCAGCCATCCATCTACTTGATATGGTCCCCTTGACATGGGGACCATGGCTGCTGCCATGGCAACATTTGCCAACCAGACAACCCTGAAAACAACACCACAACACAAGGCCTCTCACTCAGTAATCAAGTTTACTGCCCCACAGAGCGGAGTCCCCCTGGTGGGCAGACAAACAACAGACAAACATTATGTTTTGTCTATTAAAAAAAAAAAGATCATTAAAATGCAGCCAGCAATCAATGATAACATTTTCAAAACTATGAAGAAATATAAGAAGTGAATTAAAGAGTAAAAGAATTGGGAAGATTTATTTTTTTGATTAATTACTGCTGCACTCAGTAGTTCAACCCCAATGGGAAAAAAAACCCCACAAGTAATATTTAAGCATTTTAACACCCAACCTATTCAAATGTTTGATTTTTGTTTTGCAAACAGCTGAAACATAATGTGTAATGGGGGCTGAATCAACAGCAAAAATGCTGTTTCAGCCCTTTTAAAGATTCATTTAAGTTCCTTATTAAAATGACCACATTTGACTCTGGATATGTGATGTTATTTCTAGTCATTTTGTTCATGTAAAAAAATATATATCATTCCCTAAATCCCTGAAAATACCCTGCATCTTTAAGATTATGAAAATATTCTGATGGTTTACATGTCAGATCTCCCCCGAGGTCACAAAGTTGCACGTCGGAGGATAACACTGGACTGTGAGGGGAAAAAAATGATAACTTCTCCAATTCTGCCCTTTTCCCCCAAGAGAAGCCTAAAATGCTTTCTGACAAGATGGCTAAAACAACTAAAGGACAAAATGCAGTGAATTAATTACTTATTTTTGTTGTTGTCGAGGAATTTGCAATAGACTTACACAATGGTCCCCTCCGGCATACAACTAGGAACTTACCGGTCGCTATGGAGGGTGAGAATATGTATGGGCACATAATCATACCATGTAGGATAACTAAGTAGACGGTTATGCTGTTTCATTCCATCTAGCAACAATGCTCTGCACTGTGTGTGTTTATATATTTACATATTTATTCCATCTAGCTACAATGCTCAGCACTGGGTGTGTTTATATATTTATATATCTACATATTATTCCATCTAGCTACATTGCTCCGCACTGTGTGTGTTTATATACTTGCATATTTATTCCACCTAGCTGCAATGCTCCGTACTGTGGGTGTTTATATATTTACATATTTATTCCATCTAGCTACAATGCTCTGCACTGTGTGTTCATATATTCATATATTTATTCCATCCAGCTACAATGCTCTGCACTGTGTGTCTGTGTGTGTGTGTATATATATATATTTTATAGTAATACGTACATATGTATATTAGCTGCTCTTGCTTGCTTGTTTTTTTTTTTTTTTTTTTCCTTGCCTTCTGATTGTTGCTCTGAGTGTTGCTATCCCTGTGCTGTTGCAATCCTGGAATTTCCCCGTTGTGGGACTAATAAAGGCTTATCTTATCTTATCTTATCTTATCTTGTATCACCATAGTCAATGCAGCTACTGGCATTGCTGCGTTTTTGTCTGGGTTGCTCTAAGGGCCACCTTCCACCCATATATTGATGCTGTCCATCCATCCCATTTTTCTTCTTCCCCTCTTGTTTGTGCCATCAACTTCACCCTTGATGGTGATCAGGGAGAAGCTCCTGGGGCACTGCTTCCAGTGCCTGTACTTTGCTACTTATAAATTTAACACGTTAATATTAGGATATACAGTGGGGCAAAAAAGTATTTAGTCAGGCACCAATTGTGCAAGTTCTCCCACTTAAAAGATGAGAGAGGTCTCCAATTTTCGTCATAGGTATACCTCAACTATGAGAGACAAAATGAGGGAAAAAAAAAAAAAATCCAGAAAATCACATTGAAGGATTTTTAATGAATTAATTGGTAAATTCCTAGGTAAAATAAGTATTTGGTCAATAACAAAAGTTCATCTCAATACTTTGTTATATACCCTTTGTTGGCAATGACAGAGGTCAAACGTTTTCTGTAAGTCTTCACAAGGTTTTCACACACTGTTGCTGGTATTTTGGCCCATTCCTCCATGCAGATCTCCTCTAGAGCAGTGATGTTTTGGGGCTGTCGCTGGGAAACACAGACTTTCAACTCCCTCCAAAGATTTTCTATGGGGTTGAGATCTGGAGACTGGCTAGGCCACTCCAGGACCTTGAAATGCTTCTTACGAAGCCACTCCTTCGTTGCCCAGGCAGTGTGTTTGGGATCATTGTCATGCTGAAAGACCCAGCCACATTTCATCTTCAATGCCCTTGCTGATGGAAGGAGGTTTTCACTCAAAATCTCACGATACATGGCCCCATTCATTCTTTCCTTTACACGGATCAGTCGTCCTGGTCCCTTTGCAGAAAAACAGCCCCAAAGCATGATGTTTCCACCCCCATGCTTCACAGTAGGTATGGTGTTCTTTCTCCTCCAAACACGACAAGTTGAGTTTTCATCAAAAAGTTCTATTTTGGTTTCATCTGACCATATGACATTCTCCCAATCCTCTTCTGGATCATCCAAATGCTCTCTAGCAAACATCAGACGGGCCTGGACATGTACTGGCTTAAGCAGGAGGACACGTCTGGCACTGCAGGATTTGAGTCGCTGGCGGCGTAGTGTGTTACTGATGTAGCCTTTGTTACTTTGGCCCCAGCTCTCTGCAGATCATTCACTAGGTCCCCCCATGTGGTTCTGGGATTTTTGCTCACTGTTCTCATGATCATTTTGACCCCACGGGGTGAGCTCTTGCGTGGAGCCCCAAATCGAGGGAGATTATCAGTGGTCTTGTAGGTCTTCCATTTTCTAATAATTGCTCCCACAGTTGATTTCTTCACACCAAGCTGCTTACCTATTGCAGATTCAGTCTTCCTAGCCTGGTGCAGGTCTACAATTTTGTTTCTGGTGTCCTTTGACAGCTCTTTGGTCTTGGCCATGGTGGAGTTTGGAGTCTGACAAATCTTGCTTGTTTGTAGGTGACCAAATACTTATTTTACCGAGGAATTTACCAATTAATTCATTAAAAATCCTTCAATGTGATTTTCTGGATTTTTTTTTTTCTCATTTTGTCTCTCATAGTTGAGGTATACCTATGATGAAAATTGGAGACCTCTCTCTTCTTTTAAGTGGGAGAACTTGCACAATTGGTGGCTGACTAAATACTTTTTTACCCCACTGTATGTTCAAGAACTACACCAACAGATTTACAATTACAGTAAGGCGACCTGGACTGGCAAGGAACACATTCAGCCAGATGAGCAATTGTGTCAGGGTGTCAGTGATAGGCTGGGATTGAGCGAGCCATTCTTTAACCCTCAGATGTTAAGCTCCTTAAAACCACTGAGAGTGGCCCTCACCTTGATCTGTCTGCTCTGCCATGTGTTGCTTGCTACACCTACTCACATTATCACTGCCACTGTCTCACCTGCTGGACAGAGTCTCTAAATAAGCAGTCAAAACCAGATCATCTGTCCTCAGTTTGTTAATCATTTATCCTACAAAAAGCACAAAAAAGCTAATCATAGGTGCTGAAATCAAAATGATCTGACATTTTTAAACCTTTCTTGGGCTTACAGACAATACCTTTATCTAATACAGCTGCACTGAAAATTGTTCAATTCCCACTGAAAATCCTGTATAAAAACAGATGACCATCATTGTGAGTTTTCCAAAGCAAGCAAGCAAGCAAAATTTATTTATATAGCACCTTTCACAGACAGGAATCATAAACCACACAAAAAGATAAAAACATCAAAGTAAAAAGACAAAAATGATATTACAATAGATAAAAGAATTAAAAACAGACATACATCCTGTGACCAACTAAAAGCTTGTTTGAAAAGCAGTCTTCAGCTGTTTTTAAAGGAATCAACACAATTTAAAGGGACTTTGCACTTTTTACACATTTTAACAGCTCACTCATGTCTTAATGAAGTGTTTGTGAAATATTTTGTTCATGTTTTCTTAAATTTTTTAATTACTGAAGCAATTTTTTTTTTCCTTTCTTCAAACGCTCTGATTTATAGCCTGTCACTTTAAGAAACAGACTTCAGCTGTTCAACTCCGCCCTCCCTCTTACATCTAGCCATTAGCTGAGTAGCTTCTTGCTGGTGTTCTGCCACCGGCTCCTTCCAGCTTGGATGAGCAGCGCTGGTTCACCGATCCACAGCCGTCTGTGCATCTCGTGTCGTCCCGGCCCACCCAACAACCCCGCCAAGACGCCACATTAATTCGCCAGCACTGTGCGCTCCACCTATCATCGCTGGCCGAGCCACGGGATCTCAAAGGGCAATGTCTCGTCCGTCTCCCACGGGCAGTCAGGGGGGTCTGTCCCATCATGAAGCGGCCCCCCCACGCTACCCGTGAGAGTATGCCCGGAGGATGGTGGGGGAGCTGAGCCAACAGTTCCAGGAAGCATCCCCGGGTCGCAGCAACTGCCTACGCTGTGCCCCAGGTGCTGGGGAAGGCAGTTGCCGTAACCCGAGGATGCTGCCTGGGGCTGCTGGCTCTCAGCTCCCTGTGACGGGCATGCCAGCGACCCGCCACGAAACCACCGGGAGACGGGCCAGAGCAATGCGAGGCATATTGTGGACCACGGACCGGTGAACCAGGTGGTAACAGGGATGGTTATTAGGGTGACTAAGATCTGAAGAAAATAACAACATAAGCCACGCTTGGTTCAAGCTTCCCATTACCAGTGTAGTGATGTTACGCTCAACACCGCCCATTTGACACTGATTTGAGCAATATAAAGCGGAAGTGTCATAAGCAGTGCATCGAGCATTGTTTCAGCACGTCCACAGTCACATGACCGTAGCAAGCAAAGCCTTGTTATGTTGGTCACATCACGTGACTTGAGAGCTTGTGGGAAGTTTGGGAGGGAATTTGTTTTGTGTTTGCTTTGTATTGTTTGTTTCTGCCATCCAATTTTGAATAGACCTCGGATGGCCAAATGCTCAAAAAAAAAGGAAAAAAAAAAAGTATTGACATTTTTTTCAGGTTTTCCACTCAAATGCAGTTCTGACAGTCACCAGATGGTAGTCTTTATAAGATGTTTCATAATACTGTGTTACTCATGAAGCAAATGTCTCAAAGTTGCACATCGTTTCAAAAGGCCTCCGTTTCAACATCACTAACCAGTGTTAACTTGGGGGCTAATAGGCTACCTTTAGCACCACTTCCATATACATGACCGACAGCTAGGCGGGCCAATAATAGAGCAGTGGGCTGGTCTCAAGGATGACGGTGGGTTGGGTTTTTCAAAATGTGACATTAACGGTTTCCACAAAAAAAGTCAAAAATGTTTCTGGAAGAGAAAAATGAGATAAAGGCCGTGTGTGTGTTTTTTAAGAGAATTAACTGTTTTGAAAATTTTTGGATAATTAGGTGACCAGTAGACTCATTTCAGTCAATGACCTCTTTAAACAACGCAAAGAAAGAGGGAGTTCATTCCACAGTCTTTGTGCAACAGACTGAAATAACTGATCACCTCTGGTTTTGAAATGTGTGTGGGGAATTTTCAGGAGCATCAAATTTGATGACCTTAGGTTTCATGCAGGGATGTGAGGGACGAACAGATCACAGATGTATAAGGGAGTTTGACCATGTAAGGCTCTAAAAGTAAGAACTAAGATTTTAAAATGAAATCCAAAATGAACTGGCAACCAGTGAAGAGAAGATAAAACCAGAGTAATGTGTGTTCTTTTACTGGTGTGAGTTAAAAGCCTTGCAACAGAGTTTTGAATAACAGACAGTCAAACTCTCTTTTGTTTAATAAAGTAAAAAGACTGTTGCAATAAATGCATGAATGACCATTTCCATATCATTCTTGGAGACAACTGATTTAAGCATTTTTCCAGATGGGCAGGAGCTTCCTGTAGAGAGAAAGCCTGACTGCTTGCTCCCAGCTGCTCAAGCTTCTCTGCGTCCAGTAATTGCAAAGAATTCAACTGGAGAGAATTTTAGTTATAAAGTAACCAAACGGTCTCTTAGACATTATATTCTTGAAACTTCTCATGCTAGATTGGACTGGACAATGTTATACACCGACATGTCTGTATTAAGCCAATACAAGCAGTAAATAGCGGCCAATTGATATTTGAAGTGGGTATGTAAGCTTTAAGTCTACTATTCAAGACTAAATATTCAAACGATGTTCTTTTGAAATTTTTTTTTACATAAATCCTCAATTCCAAATGTTAAACAGCAGTTGTCACTCTTATTTCTCCATATTGATGCATATTATCTCAGTTTATCCAACATCATTTAGAACCGGTGCCTTTCCATAACGTTTTGATGGAATTTTTTCATCAAACAAGTATTAAAGGGCACAACCACCAGGGAGAAAGCAGTGCTCTAACAAACAAGCTAAAAAATGAAGAAGCAGAAGCGAAGTTGGAATAATGGAAGTGATGAATCTGTCAAAATAATACTTGAATATTTTAACACCACTTACTACAACCTACTAAAAGATTGATTGGGTGTAGTATCACAATACTTGGCACTTGCGATGATGCACCAGTCCCTAAATGCAAGTACTGATCTTTTATTAATTATACCGTATATATTTATGTAAATGTTACAAACTCTTGGGTATTAGTCAACCATTTGAGTTTTCAGTCCACTAGGTGGTGCAAAATTAGTGCACACTGTCAGGTGAAGTCACAGCTCATTGCAAGACTTGCAGCCAGGTGTACAAGTTAGGAGGCAGAGGAAGAACTGAGAAATGCACTGAAAAGTTAACTCAAATGTTGGGCCTTTTTTGGATTTCTTTTAAGCAAAGGTAGAACAAAATACCTTGACATGACACACTGAACCCACAAAGAGTGCCACAAAAAACAACAACAAAACACACACACACACACACACCCTTGAACACACGGGCATGTGACGCTGTCCTGCTGCCACAGTGGTCGAGAAACTACACCGAAAAGTCAAGTCCAAAGCCAAGAAATCCCTGAGCACAGCAGAAAGGACCAGCACACCATCCCATGGGGGACTGAAAGCCTCCAACCACCAAAACAAAAACGACCACGGTGAGTTGAAAAATATGAGAACTTGTATGAAACAGATATTGACAGTTTTACTTTGGGACACAATTTGACATTCAATAAGGGGGAGAAAAATACGAGTGTGTGTGTGTGTGTTGCGGGGGGTGTTGAAAAGTTCATAGTGGTCAAATTTGACCAAATGTGGTTTATTTTTCAACCGCAGGGATCCCAGTGCTGCAACACTGACGGAAGAAATGTGTGAACCGAAGGGGAGACCATGTTGAAAAATAAACCACATTTGGTCAAATCTGACCACTATGAACTTTTCAGCCCCTCCTCATATGTGGCACTGCAATACTTGAGGAATAGAAGTATTGCGGTAGTATTGCATCGTGACCCAAGTATCACAACGGGTATTGGAGGTCCATCGCGATTCCCACCGATGCTTATTACTACTACAGCACTAACACAAAAGCACATCAGTGAAGCCAGCTCTTGTCCAATTGTTATAACTAAGGAACAGACAACATTTTAACATTCTAACATTATCTGCTTAAAAAATTCAAACATCTGAGACCAGGATGTTGCTACATGAAAAATGAAGTTTTACACATTTTCGAACTGACGCAAATGTTCAAGGAATGTTGACTGTGCTTGGAAAACGCCTCAAACTGTCGTCTCACTATCAAAATAACGGTTTGTCAATAAATCAGGCAATGTTTGCCTAATTTCTGAAATGAAATGTTGCCGCTCCACGTGGGCTTACATAAGCAGTGAAAGGAGGACTCGTTTGACCAAAAAACTGCACAGTTCAATAACTTGACGGCACAGTTCTAGGCTCACAATTTTCCATCAGTGATAGGCAGATACAGCCAGAGTTCTTTTCAGTGAAATAAGAGACAAACAGCTCAAGGTCCCACATCTGATCCACAGACAAGCTGCTGGGGGAGTCGTACGCCAACGGCTCTCAGTTTTTAACCGTTTCCCAACGACTTATCTCTCAGGTTACTCACCGGCTTGTGCGTCTGTTGCTGTATAGTTAATGTAACCTTCTCTCTCACCGTGAACACACCACCGTCATGACTTATCTACTACAGCCGGCTTCCGCTTCCCGGTCGGCGAGGAGCTCTCCATCGAACCCCCGGTGGAGGCGGGGGGGAGGGAAGAAGGGACACTGGAGAGAGGGTTACCACCGATTCATAGCAACCCTCTACTCCGTGACAACACTTATAACCGTTATTTTTGCTTAATTTGTGCGCGATTAAGATACGTTTTGTCTCCCATAGCCGTCACATCTACAGCCTCGAGTTCAAAGAAATAACAACCACCCCTTTGTCCATGCGGCAAGTGTGCCGCTCCACTGAAGGTGACCTTCAGTTACCGAACACGTGCATTCGCGTGAGCTTGCACAGCAGGAGTTTGTGCTCCCGTTGAATGAACTACGGCGTTCTCGATTTACTAATTACATGTCTGTTTGAGTGCCTGTACCCCGCTACTGGGCCCCGAAAAGCTGTGCCGACAGTGACAGGAACGGCTACATGCTAGTTAGCCGATAGCCGGTGAGCTAACTAGCTGCGCACTGGAAAAGGAGAAGGCTAGAGGATGCTATGCTAGCATAGCGGTTAATTTGTTTGGATTAGCCGGGTAGGCTAACAATATCAGGTTCATGTGAGTTACTGTTAATGAGAATATTATTAATTAACACAAATGAATGAAAATGATTATTATCAGACAATAAGTAGGCAGTGCAAGAAAAAAGTCCTGTTTGTAGAGACAGGTGCCAGAGGCGGAAGGAGGACCTTTAAAGTTCCTAGCATGGAGGTGAATGTCACCAGCCTTGGTTGACTGTTTTCTGCAAAGTATCAAGACAAAAGTAATCATAGCCGATGACGTTGAGTCCAATAGACATCCAGTAAAACAGTGTTACTTTTGTACGCAGGATAATGTGAAGTAGACGAGTCGGATGCATTATCAAATCTCCATGTGTTACGATTAACAACATGTGTAGAGCAGTCAGGACTGCAGAAGTCTCACCACAATCGCAGGGGTCCTTCGCAAGCGTCTTGCTTGCCCCATCCGCAAGCTCAGCCGGGTTACAGCTGGGTACCGACGCTGGGATGTCATCTGTCTTGCTCACCATGGTCGGTAGTCAGTGTCTTGGTGTGGCAGAAATCCCCTGGCAGCTTTAGTGCTTTTGATGTGCGAGTCTTGCTTCTGAAATACACTAAAATATGTCTGATGTAGATTTTCTCCTGGTGCCTCGGGGATGACTGGCTGCATGCGAAGGGTACAAGCTTACAAAAACAAGTCTACCGGGGAAGGACAGTGCTGCTGTACATGGTGGTGAGGAGCACACGAGGTTTATCTCCTCCCCTCCTCTTGACCTCTTTGCCTTTGCGTTGCACCTCCCTAGCCGCTGAGCGCCGGTCTACGGAAACTCAAATGTGTCAAAAATAACTCCTTTATCCACTGACCTATATCGGCGCATTTCTGGGGTTGGCAGTCTGGATCGCAGAAAAATACATTTGACCATTTTTTTCGCCACAGAGAATCCGTATATAATCACACAATAAATCTGAGACTTACAGAAAAGGTACAAAAGCTAAGGTCCAAGTATAAACTTCTCTGTCCTTTTTTTTCTCCTAAATATATATTTTTTTTCCCTTGGTCTGGTACAGATTTGAAGTTGAACATTAATGCTACTGATGTGTTCAAAGAGTCGTTTAATGTTTAATTTCAAAATTTTATATCAGACATAGTTAATTGATATTCCACAGGGATGAATGTGAGAGTATGTGGTTGTCTGTCAGCGCTGACCCTGCTGGCAAGTGTGAACTATCCAGAGGCAGCTCGGACCATAGGCTCCAGCCCCTTTGTGATCCTGCATGAGAATAAGGTGTTAAGAAAAAATGGTGGCTGGATGTGTAGTGTGAGTTCAGAAAGAGAATTCAGATATCTGTGCTTGTAGGATTTCACAAGTTTTGATTTCCAAGTTTTCCTGGATAAGACTTATCCAGGACTTCGTGGACTGGTGCCATTGGAACTGCCTCCAGATCAACGCGAGGAAAACTAAGGAGCTGGTGGTGGACTGCCGCAGGCATGGACAACCCCTCACAGCACCAGTAAACGTCTAGGGAACAGACATTGAGATGGTGACATCCTACAAGTACCTGGGTGTTCATCTGAACAATAAACTAGACTGGTCACACAATACCGACGCACCCTACAAGAAGGGACAGCGCAGGCTGTTCCTACTGAGGAGACTCAGGTCTTTTGGTGTACAAGGGGCGCTGCTGAAGACATTCTACGACACGGTGGTGGCATCAGCCATCACTTTTGGAGTGGTCTGCTGGGGCAATGGCATTACTGCAGCCGATAGGAAGAGACTGAACAAACTGATCAAGAAAGCTAGCTCTGTCCTGGGGCAACGCCTTGAACCAGTGGAGGAGATAGAAGGATGGTGGCTAAACTGTCATCTCTGCTGGAGTCCGAGTTCCACCCTATGTAGGACACACTGAATGCACTGAGGAGCTCATTTAGCAGTAGACCACATCATCCTAGGTGCACGACCGAGAAGTTTCGCAGGTCCTTCCTACCTATGGCTGTCAGACTGTATAACCTAAGCAGGGCTGCTCGCAGAGATAGCAAAAAGACGTGACAACCTAATAGTATTGAATGCAAAAGACACAACAGACTTACACAAATGGTCCCCTCCAGTATACAACTAGGACAATATCAGTCGCTATGGAGGGTGACAATATGTATGGATACATATTCATACCATGTAGGGTAACTAAATAGACGGTTATGCTGTTTAGTCCATCTAGCTACAATGTTCCACACTGTGTATATATGTTTATATACTGCTCAAAAAAACTGAGTAAGCTGGACTAGCCTGCCACAATTTCTTCACTTTAAGTTTTGGAGTGTTTTCATTTCCATCGAAAGACTTGGCATCTTTTCATTCTTAACACATTGTCCAGTCCATATCAGTGTAGATATCCAGCTTATTTTTTCCCATTAAAATCTGATGTGTTTTCAAAGTGTTCCTTTAATTTTTTTGAGCAGTATATATTTATGTGTACATATGTATATTCACTGCTCTTATTTCCTTATCTTCCAAATTATTGCTCTGAATGTTGCTATCCCTGTGCTGTTGCAATCCTGGAATTTCCCCATTGTGGGACTAATAAAGGCTTATCTTACTGTATAACAAAGAAGTCTAAATGCTTTTTAATGATGCAAATAATTTTACAGATTGTAAACTTAGCTGTACATATTGGACTGACTGGAGGATTTCATTTGCCACATAAAGTAGCAGAAAATCCTCAAAGGTCTCAGTAAAAGTGTTTAAGCACCATGGTTGTCACACAGATGAAACATAAGCTTTTTTTGTGATGTAACACAAATTTCCCATGTATGTGCCAGTGAACCCGCACATACATTGTGCGCATAACCGCATGGACTTAACACCTCTCTACCATGTAAAAACAAATGAAAGGGCTCAGTAAACCACGTGCATGTATGCTGCGAATGTGTCTTGACAAAACACTCAGCAGAGTATAGACAGTCTTCCATTTTATTCCAGTTACGAGTACAGCAGATCAGTGAAGGAGGCCAACACAGTATATGCGGTAATCAGTCAACGGCTTCAGCCTCACAAGGAGACCAAAACCTCACAAACACCCCGAGCAATGTCTCTCTTCTTTACATGTTCAACACCAATAAGTATTATTGCTAGAGATCACAAGTCAACCAAGATTTTTTATTGTCCCACAAATCTGTTGGTTCAATGAAAATAAACGTGTCTGACTCAGAACAAGGGCCTGGATTGAAATAAAAGACAGATTATGTTCCTGCTGTCATGACTTCTATCAAGATTAGAGTTAAATGGAAGACTTAAGTTATTATTTCTGACATTTTTCCATGATGTGAGATATACTACTTTACATTGGAAAGTCAGAAAAGCAAACTAACAAAGGAGGTTGAGTGGATTTAGTTGAAATATTTATGGAGAGACATCTTTGTTAAGGCGTCACACTGTCCTTAGGTTAATTTCTGTGGTGGGCCTCTTTGGCTCAGTAGCATTTTCCCCTCAAGGCAGACAATTATGTCATCAGTCTCTGAGTTGTACAAGCTGCAGCAATGGATGCACACCAGCCAGTTTTTTGATTATTAATCCAAGTTGATGTACAATTTAAAAAAATGTATTAAACTGCTTATGGATGATGGATACAGTTTTAATCTGCCTGCTGTTTCCGTGTCTGGCAGGTGGCGTGATGAAGTCTTAACAATCCGCTGATCAAACTGAAGGAGAAAAAAAATCAACAAGACAGCTTTGTACTTTTAATGCTGTCTGTCTCGTAAAACCCAGTGAAGGATAGTGCACATGGTCATGATGCTAAAGGGTGAATGAAAACCTTTGTCACAACTGTTCTGTGTACACTACCAGTCAAAAGCTAGGACACACCTACACATTCATTTTCAGTGGGTAGATGTGCCCAGACTCTTGACTAGTACTGTATATCTAGACAGTCTGATAGCACAGGAATTATGCCTATTTGCTTAACACTGCTTGACATGCAGCATATGATTGAATCTTTCAGTTTAAACAAAATGTAGAATAACAGTGAGTTCAGAACAGTGACAATCAATGGCTGCAAATTTACACAACCAGACAATTCAGAAAATTAGAAATCCAAACATTCTAAACAGTTATCAAGTTAAACAATCAATGAAGGATGTTTCTTGCCCTTAAACCTGCTCACATGACCTAGCGAGACCATAACTATATTAATGCTTCATTAGTGATATACCCCTAAAACATGATGTTGCATTTCTAACCAGCTTGTAGGAAAGAAAAGTGTTAAATGAAGGCTCAATCAATGCAGTTACTGACGCTCAGTTAAGCCGTGGCTTATCAATCTGTAAAGACAGACTGATAAAACTTTGACAAAATTATATATACAAAACCAAAAAGTCTTACAGAACACTCTGAAACACTTTAGTACAGGAATGGTCAGTTTCCACGTCCCTCCTGCAGCTTATCTTTACACCGATTCCCGTTATAGTTTAAAGCAGCAAAGTACACAGAAGTACCACTAGAAGGATTTGCTAGAAATGCACCAATTGTTAAATTTTGTGTCAAAACCAGTGTTTGACACAGTAACGTTGCCAATAGCCAATACAGATTTCTTTTGTTTTCTTCTATTCTCCCTTTTAATGCCAGGTAAGCAATTAAATATTCAGTAATTAAAAAAAATTACCGATCAGTTTTAAAGTATTTCAGCTTCTCAACACATTATATTTGAATGAGCACAAATTCAATCGTACAGATATATGAAACTACCTTTATTGTAGCTTTTGACATGACAAAAGATACCAGAGAATCATAGGGTAACGCCATCGGTGACACCATGTCAGCATGGTTCTGAATATCAGCCGATACCAATGTTAAGTAAATCGGTGCATCCCTAGCAAGGCTTGACATTAACACCGGCCAATGGCTGGTGGATTTCAGCACAGTCACACCCACTAGCCACTTTGGCTGGTTGTAGTTTTCTTAAAAGGCATCTAAAATAATAAACCTATTGCAATGTGAGACTATGAAACTACAACTCCCATAAGTACTGTGCTTTTTTCTAATCAGTTTTCTTTTTCTCCTGGTGAAGACAGGTAGTGTCCATTTAGGTTAAAACCATCAGTAACTACGAATGACGTCGTGCAGCCACGAAGGGGTGTCCCAGTTCAAAGGGGTAGGGGTACAAATGAGAACTGGGACGGACCCAAATCTACCTGCACTTCACTCTCACGTTGCAAATATTTTTCTCTACCATTTTACAGTATTTACTGCTCTTCATCAATAATTAAACAGAAATTTACATTGAAAAGGTTGTAAATTTAGTTCAAGTAAATGCTGGCATGCCATAGTCCAATCTGATCGTATTAAACATAATTTTCCAACCACAAAATTGTGTCTTGTGAAAAGGCTGAGTGGCCAGTAACTTTGGAAAATCACTAGCCACAGTGGCTGGTGAGCAAAACAGTTAATGTCAAGCCCTGATCCCCAGTATTTACTGCTTTAAAATATATGTACTGTATATCTCATCGGTGTGTCTCTGAGCGTCCTTCCTTCATGCCGTTTGCTCATTTGTACACTAGGGGACACCATATGCATGTGTGTTGGTAAGACATCCTTTCATCCAGCGCTGCCTCTAATTTTGTATAAATGGAAAAATAACTCATTGCAAATCTATGGGCCTGTCCATTGGTACAAGAAACACATTTTTGTCTCTCTTTTTTCCTGAGGTGAAAAGAAACCCCAACAGAACAGCCTCAAACACAAATAAGTTAAAGTCACCACTGCCTGCCTGCCTGTCTGGTACGCAGTCCACACCTGAGTAAGACTCTTGAGAACACCGGGCAAAATGTGGCCAGTTTACGCCAGTCACACCAGTGCCTCAGCATACAATTTAAGGAACACAATAAAAGTTGTGTTTTCACGTGGCCAACCTCACTGCTGCTATCTGATCTCCTGCTAAGAGTGACGGCAATGAATAAATTTTGACATAATTCATTGATTAATTGCTCACTCCCTTGATCTTTCTTACAAATAGAATGAGGAGATGTAATGCTACTTTTTTCAATAATGTGAGCAGTTTTTTTGTCTTTGCGTATGTCGTCTACTAAAATTAAAAACATTATGGTAATATACATAAATGTAGTTAAATAAGGTATTGGTCAGTCGATGTACCTAAACACTAATCTAAGGCTGTGGATCAAGGTTTAAAGTTTAAAGTAGTTGTGACACTAGTCGGCTAGAGGCCTTTGCACACATATGGGAGGGTGCATTTTAAACAAACCAAAGTAGTTTCCCTGAAGACCACCCTATAAAGGAAAAGAAAGCCTTTTTTTTTTTTTAAATCAGAAACTCTTTCTTACGACATTTTCACTTATTTTAGCAAGAAAAACTTCTGGCCAAATTCCCACACGTTTGCAGTCTACTATTTACCTTGGGCACCTCAGTTGTCTTGTGTAAATGAATCACTAAGAGAATGAATAAATGATTTTCATCATATTTTCACAGTATAAATAAAAATATACATCATGGGTGGGTTGGAAAACACCAAGCTGCTTCTCCAACCTGGACAGAAATTTCCACTATAGCCAGACTGGGCCGGAATCACCTGGAACAGCGCCATGCAACTTTGCTGTCGGTTAGGTACACTGGAAAGACGACAACTGGCAAGTTTCATGGCATGTGTCCCAATAGCCAGCTGATCATAGCAGGTGGTGTTAGTTAGCTGCCAACTATACGATGAAGCCGTCTAGCTTGGTATCTTCAGAAAAGATTTCAGAGGAAACAAAAAAGAAAGAAAAAGGGTGACCGAGCAAGATCCTGGGCATGAGTGGCTATTGGACTGGGATGCAAGACTGATGGTGACCTGGCCTTGCTGCTGTTGGACTATCAAGTTTTTCCTTTTTTGCTTACCCTCTGTTTTTAATGTTTTCAAATGAGACAAAGGCAACTGAATTCACTGCGTTCTTATCCACCAGCCTGTAATCAAATCCACATGATTCACTGCAAAAGACCATTACACTTCACAGCTGTAGGGGCACCTCAAGAGCAATTCTTCCATAATGTTTAAAGAAGGGGGAATAGATGCGGAAAATGACCGTCCTCTGTCTGTCCAACTACTCATGATGAGCAAAACTGAGTTAACTCCTGACTATAAGCAATTTAGTGCATTACTAAAGGGGTACTGAATAAAACTGCAGCCCTGAGTATTCCTACACTCACTGCTTCACACAGTCTGATCAGACATCGGTAAGCTGTCTTCATCTGTGTGCTGTCAGCTTGATACACTGTGTGAATAATAATGTTAAATGTCCTGGGAATGCACAGTAAGAGACTGGTGAGTATTTCTGGAGCCTTACTATCTCCTGTTGTGTGCTACATGTGAGAGAGGACAGCGATATCAACAGACAGTCCCAATATTGTGGCTCCTACACTGATGTAGGTTGAAATTAACATTTTTAGAAAGCTGACTACTGATGCTGCCACGGATGAGTTATTGTTGCTACAGGTGATCAGTGCCCTATTTTCACCTTTGATTTCCTGTCGTAGGACACCTGCAGTGAGAAAATGGTAACGGTAAAAGACGTTGCCACGGTTAAGTATTATATTTAACATCTTACTGGTGTTCAGAAAGAAATAAAGCCACAACTAAACTCCTTGTCATCTAGTTAGAAAAGGAAACACACTTCCATTCTATCATTTTTGCCCACCACCTCAGATATTTTCAGTTTTGGAGTCTGAGACCACGCAAGCATTCGACCACATGGTGGGCCGTGAAAGGTCACAGTTGGCTGGGTCACACAACTGGGCTTCTACGCCACATTAAACAGCTGCTACCGCCTTCAAACTCACTGTAAATCAACAGGGGGCTCCTTTGAAATAAGGCCCCACAGTACATAGAGCATCTGACAGCAGTGTAAACATTTTATTTAAATTCAAAGACCTAAAGTGACACTTAGCGAGTAATTTAAGGTTATATCAAAGCCCA
The DNA here is from genome assembly GCA_020510985.1 of Pholidichthys leucotaenia. Classification (NCBI taxonomy): domain Eukaryota; kingdom Metazoa; phylum Chordata; class Actinopteri; order Cichliformes; family Pholidichthyidae; genus Pholidichthys; species Pholidichthys leucotaenia. The sequence continues at coordinate 197,533,867 of CM035847.1, read as the reverse complement.
TATTAAAAAAAAAAGTCTGTAGTAAGGGTTCTATAATTAAATAGCTAAAACCAGTCTAAGTATCCCTCCATTCAAGGTGCAGAATGACGGTTCACAGCATTAACAGTCTGACAGAAGATGACCATACAGAGATTAAACTGTAGGTGAAAGCATACATCACAGTATCGTTAATCTGCCTTTGTCTCAGCAGCAGGGGGCACTGCTGCTGCTCCTGCTGAAGACACCAGCCTGGCAGCTCCATCCTCGGCCTCCACGGGCCCCTCCCCACCTCCCTCCTCCTCTTCCTTCTCCAGGTGTAGTGGAGGCTGTCTCTGTGCCAGTGAGTGCCTGGAGCGGGCTCTGTGCCTCCGTGGGTGGAGGAAGAGAGCGGGGTCCGGCATGGCTGTGGGCTCTGCAGGGCCCGTCACTTTCTCAATCGGCACACACTCTCGGGCTCGCTCAACCCTCAAGGACGCCCTCGCAGTCTTGCGCTTGGGTTTCACCACAGGAGAGGAAGGGGAGGCTCCGGATAGCGTCTGTGGAGAAACCGAGTTCTGCTCAGCACCATACTGGGGCCCCTGACTGTTGGCTCTGGCGAGGAGTCCCTGCCTCTGTTGCATCCGCTGCTGGTGCAGTTTCTGCCGAGCAGCGTGCAGCTGGAAGGACAGGTATGCCGCTGCCTCTGTTTGCTTCTGCAGTTCCGTGTTCAGGATGGTTGAACAGTGGCTGCGGTTCTTAAGCTCCTCCAAAAAGTGGCGCTCCTTTTGCTTCAGATTGGCTCTGAGAGCTCCCACCAAAGCCCCTTTGTGACTCAGCTCCTTACGAAGCTCTCCCAAGTTACACTCCTGCTCTGACAGACGGTTTTCCAAATCCCGACAGCGAGCCTCCAAGAGCTCCTCTTCCTCCTGCAATTCTGACAGAGGCAGACCAGAACACATATGTGACCCGTCATATAATGTACTGAGATAATATCATAAAAGTATTAAACATCATGTGGGAACTAATGAGCAATTAAGCTCACAAATTGCTCAGGAAAATATTTATGAGAACCAGAGGTGCTCCTGGTGGATATTAGACAGAATGCAGGCTTACAGCACTACAGCCTTGGCTTCATTTTACATTTAACACGGATGCTGCATTATTAATTTATGCATCCACGTTTGAGATTTCTACATTAATGGTAAAGAGATACAACAACTCAGTCAATGACATTTATACCAGAATTACATTAGCAATGCTTGAGGAAGAAGTATAATAAACTTTTGAATTTTCATTATAAGCAATAAAACATGATGAAAATGCAGCCAGACAAGTGAAACACAATATATAATCTGTGTATTACTGACATTATACCAATTGTAGCATTTTTGTTAGTGCAACACCACTAATTTGGAAGTTTAGACTTTTTGGCCCAAACAAAGATTTGGCTGAATTTTTGAAGATTTGGCTGAACTTTTGAAGATTTGGCTGAACTTTTGAAGATACAGTTTATTAGTTTATCACAGTTAACTAAAACCCAAACTAAATAAATGAAAGCACCAAGGTGTAGCTACCTCAGTGCGACCTCTACTGGCCCGGCCTAGTCATTACAGTACCTTTTTTCACGGCTCCATTGAGGGTTTAATGGTGAGTTAAATTTGTGTTTATTTTGAAAACAAAGGCTTATCTCGAAATTGTGGCAAATTAAAAGTCGAGAAAATATGGCGATATAATGATACAAGCCTTTAGTTGCACTTGATTTTGAGCGGGCGCGCTGAAAAGCTGGTAACAGGCAGACAGATACACACAACCACACATCCACACACAGACACGTTGAGTGATTACCGTATGCCTCCATTGTACCGAGGCGTAAAAAAATAAATAAAAATTTAAAAATAAATAAAATTGTTGTGACAAAAATATTTTAATATAGGCTGTAAACTGGACAGTGTGCTCCAGCCTCTTTTTCCTTAGTGAGTTTGATGTCCTTGAGCTGAGAAGCACCTGCTACAGCTTCAGATGATTGGGGAGGAAGTGCAGAAGCTCCTTTTTCCACTGAAAAATATTTTGGTATAAAAACAACAGAAATGATAAAGGGCAACAAAAATCAAAACAAACTAAAAAATAACAAATATCCTGGGACGTTTACATGTTGGTGACCCTTCTGCCTTCATAAAGCCTGGAATTTTTATTTTAATACCTTTAGCAAATTTCTTCAATACATAATAAACATAACCCTGATAGTTTATTAAAGTTACTACTACTACTAACAATAATAATAAAATAATCTGATTCTTAACCACTAAAGGTCATGGGGGCGGGGGTGGAACCTGATAATACTACTACTACTACTAATAATAATAATAATAACAAACACTAAAAGCTAATAAAAATGTACAAATAATAGTTGAGGTTTACAACTGTATGCATTTTAAATACATAACAAATTTCCATCTATTTGGATTTAAGATTTTTCACAAGACATACTTATAAAGTGGATGTGATGACTATTTGTCAGTGAAATTAATTGAATAACATGTCAATTATGCCGTCCATCTCATGCCGCTGATCTGGGAGTCTGCGACACAGGACCAGCAGTCCAAGCAGAGAAAATATAGCATTCACATCGCACCATGACTCCCATGATCCCTTATGCAGGTGGTGAGCTGTTTGCCATGGGAGACCCTATTAGAGGACAGCTGCCCCCGAAAACATAGCTCCTGGGATCATTAGGAAACGTAAACCCCTCCACCACAATAAGGTGGCAATCCACAGAGGAGATGACAACTATGCAATACCACTAATAAAGTTAGGGCAATTCAAATTAACAGTAACAGGTATGTGTATAAATCAGTCCAATTTGCTTCAAATTTATAATTAAAAGAAAGTAAATTGATCTGGCTTGTTTCACAGTATTCCATATTTAATCCTGTTTAATAAATTCTGACAGATTGGCAATTTATGCATTTATCCTACTTCAAAACAACAAATAAATAAAATTCTAAAATATGGCAATTCCCATCGGACTGTCAATGATGAAGTAGCTCATTCAGGCCTGTAGAAATTCCCCAAGGAGTGCTCAGATCTCCTGACTTTTGACCTTGAGGACAACCTGGATGAAGACCCACCTCAGGATCGTTGTGCGTTTAGTGAGCATCTGTCATGGGCGGCGAAAGCGACCCCCCCCCCCCTCCTTCTCATTCATGTCTCCGCTGCTCATCAGCACACCTGAGGGACAGGACACACCTGCGCCCTCTAATCAGCCGGCGTATTTAAGGAGGCATCCTTCCGTGACTCAGTGCTGGCTCGTCTGGGTATACTGCCATAAACAGACAGTAAGTCAACACATACACATCAGTTAAGAAGTTATTAATCCGTGTGCTTTTTCTCCATGGCGCAGGTTGCTGCCATCGTGCAGGTGTGTCTCGGAGGGCTGCGCGTGCTCTCCTGCCACAACTTTTCCCACGACGGCGACCTCCGCCCGGTCAGACTCCACCAGCAGTCTCTTGCCCTGCTGGTTCGTCTATTTCCCGCTGGAGTTTTGCCAACACTCCCTCGGAGCCCACGTAAGTGGTAATTTGGCTCGCCCATTTTCCCCTATCTCCATTCCTCAGCTTACAGCTCTCATCATCTCTCCACAGGCCCATTCCTCTGGCGAGAGACCGTTCTGTAGCAGTGCGAGTTTTGCTATTTAATAAAACATTCAAATGTGTATACTGTTTGATTGTCTCCTTGTCGCTGCACCTTGCACATGGGCTGAATAATCTTCTCAGTCATGACAGCATTGGAGAAACTGCCTAGGAGGAGCAGCGATTCTCTTGAAATATGGATGGACGGACGGACGGACACCACGTCATCGCGTTGGCTCCTTCTAGTGTCGCTGGAATGAGCTAATAAAAAATTATTCAAATACTTAATAAATAAACTATGTCTAGCACCTAGCACTGTATATACTGTATGTTTCACTTGGCACTATTAACAGTTCTCACCAAAAATGATAATAATCACAGTGGTAGTCACAATAAAGCTCCTTTGACGGAAATGATGAGTTGTATTCAGCAACGGTGGCCCCAGGCCAAACAGGGAGCTGTAATTACAAACTGAACAGTCAAAAATTAATTAATTAATAAAATAATAACACTGGTCAACACCAAATTTATAGGGTTTTTTTTTAGCTGATTTAGGACAATTTTGATGTGCTGAATCCAAAAATCACATTGATTTTGCTCAATCAGGTCAACTTTTTGAACTACGGCCACATGTTTTTTTACGTTTTTGTTTACATGTACGGGTATTTTCGCTTTATATGATGCAAAATTCTTTTTTAGCTCTTGAAATTCTCTGAAATTTGAACAATGATGATGTAACATTCAATTTACATGTACTTACCTTTATCAATGTCTACTTTTCAATTTACTGTACGACTGCTTACAACTTAGCATAAAAACCTGACCTGATCGAGAGAAACAGATGTCATTTTCAGATTCAGCGGTGCAAAATTGTCTTAAATCAGTTGAAAAAATACAGACAACTTACAAAAAAAAAATATTTTTATGTTGTGTAATCTATGCCACAAAGTATTTTGGGTGTAAATACCTTATTTTCCAACTACTAAAATTTGTGCCAAGGTACTACATATCAGAACCACTGTTGATAATGGTATTGCATTCATTATTTGTCCATATTAGGGGACAGACTATATGTTACCATTAAATTTGTTATTTATAGCGCTTTATGTGTTGCCAGACGCTGACTGATGATCACATTCCGTGTTTTTTTGTGTTAAAGAAAGGGAGAGGAATAAAAGACAGTACAGCTGACTTAACCTGCTTTACTTCTTAACATAAAGCCAAAGACAATGCTGCAGCATAATCCTGTCTACCACACTTCAGCACATTTATACAGATCTTACAGAGACAGAGCACCACTCCCAAAAGAGCTACATGGTCAGCCCTTCTCTCTGACAAAATCAGACAAAGCACTGTGTATTTCTTATTATTCTGCTTTTTCCCCCTCTTTTGTAGACAACCTTCGAGGGCTTTACTGCGGTAAAACTCCCCAGAGGGATGAAAAGCCCTGAGTCGGTGTAGCGACCCTGGGGCCGACTGAGCTGGAGCTAGCCCGAGTAGGAGGAGACCACTTCCACTAACCTGTCTGCCTAGAGGGAGATCAGTTTGAATTTCTGAGCAGGAAAGTTCTCTTAAGGTGGGTCATATATTGATAAAAGCTTTAAGACCTAGGTTAAAACTCCTTTTTGCCCTTGTTGCATCACATATTTTCCATTTGCTACATTTGTTGTCTTTTTACTCCATTTTTTGTGCCCGCATCACTTACTCCCTCAATGACTTCATATTTCTGTTCACTGTTCTATCGTGACCTGATACAGTAGGCACTGGGATTTCTGTCACCCATCACCACACCCGGGCTGAGCTCATATGCTAACTATAGACTACCTAAATTGATCCTAACATCCCTCCATACCCGTCTCTCTGCCTCCAAGTCTGCAGCCAACCGCATTCTGCCGCCTCGTCTTTTTCAGCCCTTAATCGCCCTCCTCTCGACCTCCCCTTCCTCTCCCTTTTCCCAGCCCTACATCTCAGCAAAGTCTGTAAGCAGACACCCCCGCTGGGACCTCGAGGAAAAACTGAAGAAGAAAAATAGGATGGATCAATTTGCTGGGGTAGCGGTGGCGTGAGGAGGAGGAGGCGGAGGATAGAGGGCTGTGCCGCACTGATGGACCAGGAGGGGGATAACCTGCCCTGGAAAAGGAGATGGGAGCTAATGGCTGAGTTATGCAGTCAAGCACGACTCCGCCTGACTCTTTACAGGCACATTCACTGCTCCCTTTAATTCGCTGTGACAAAATGGTGCCTATCTCCGCATTGAGGCGCCACAAACAGCCGTCAGCAGTGAGCCAAATATCTTGAGGCAGATCTTTTCATCTTTATCTGAGCAAACTCACTATTACCACCCATATGAAAACAATGATACGCACAGAGGGCAGTATGAATCTGCTGAAAATGCCCTGTGTGCTGTCTGTGGAGCGAAGGTGCGAGAGGGACGAGGATCTGTCCCCTGGGGGATGGGAGAGAAGGACAGAGGGACGCGCACAGCCAGAGAGAGGGGGGGGGGGGGTCAGCTGGGGGTGAAAGCTGAATATGGTGACGAGAAGTAGCTCAGGAAACTGTAAACACACTTCTGCCTTTGTGTGTTCTGTGTTGAGAACGGTCCCAAGAGGCACAAATAGTCGGGCACAGACATGGCGAGGAAGACGAGGAAGAGAAACAGCTGTTAAAAAGTGTCGGGGTGTGAGCACTGAAGGGGGTTATTTATTCAACACACCTATCTGACTCCTGCCAGCGGGCTTCACCTTCAGCTCGCTTGTCAACTCTGAAAAAGACAAAGAAAAGGAAGGAAATCATACAGTTAGAGATTAAATATAGAGGATCGGCAGCGCTGAGGAGTCTGTGCGCTGACATCTTCTGTTTGCCGCCGCCGCTGCTGCTGCTGGTTAACATAACAGATGCCAGATGCAGTACATTTCCAGTGAGCTCATGCATAATTTATGAAACAAAATCTGAAACTTTACATCAAAGACCGGAGAGTGTCACAGTCTTGCTGTCACTGTACAGAGATATCAGCATTATTAGCATTCTTTGCTGACATCGATAAAGGCTCGAATAGAAATTAGTGGCTATAAAATCTGGCTGAAGCGGAAATGCAAGCCACCCTGGAAAAGCTGAGCAAAGATCTGCACCAATAAAATGGCTGATTACACTGTGTGTTCATGATGTCTGGAGATACTGTTGGCACAGGACGTCTGCAGCTATTAGGAAGTTCAGTTTAAGAGGTTTTAGGAGTTTTTCAGGCCACTTGATCAAATTTAAACCCCCCACATTTATGACGTGGCAAAACGTACCTGACCACATTACAATGATCCATATAAAGCCAGTTATTCACCAAAACTCAGTCCAGCTCATATTAAATTTACACTTCATCAGGATGAATGTAACCATTAGATAATTATGCTATTCAACTAATTTTGGCAACCTGAAACGAGCCCCTACCGTCACAACCAAAAGTTGCAACTCAAAAAGTAACAAAGTTGGAAAAAGTCATAAATTCTCAAAGAAGTAGTTACAACATGATGGGGAGAAAAATCACACACTGAAGCTGGAAATTTATGAAGAATAAAGGTGCAAATTCACATGAACTTAACAGGAAAAAAGAACAGTCTAATTTATGAAGAAAAAGTCAAACTTATAAGGAAGGAAACGGTCACAAAATTACAAGGAAACAAGTAACAAATTTAGAAGAAAATGTTAAACATTTCTCAGGAAAAGAGATGCAAATTAATAAAATCCAGGCTAGCCACAGACAACGTTAGAAGATTGCAGCACGTTATAGACAACATTAAAGACATTAGCTCCCCTGCTGCGGTTCTTCCTCTAGATGCTTGCAAAGCCTTTGATCGTCTTCAGTGGACTTTTCTGTGGTCAGTGCTGGAGTCTATGGGTTTTGGTCGGACTTTCATTGATATGATCAAGGTCTTGTACAGAAATCCAGTGGCCGCAGTAATTACTGGCAGATATAGTTCTCTCCCATTTGCGACCCCAAGAGGATCAAGGCAGGGATGTCCTTTAAGCCCCCTGTTGTTTGCCCTTTCCTTAGAGCCACTAGCGCAAACCATCCGCTCCTCCTCCCTGTTCTCTCCGATATGTGTCAAGGGCATTCTTCATCATAGTTCACTGTATGCGGAGGATATATTACTATATATTCCTACCCCATCCCAATGCATACCACATATTTTATCTATCTTCGAGAAATATGCCGAGTTATCGGGGTTTAGAATAAACTGGCAGAAATCAGTGTTGTTACCCTTAAATCAGGAGATGCGTGAATGCCCGGTTCCTCCTCCCATGCCAGCTGTGGAAAGCATCATCTATCTGGGCATTAAAATCTTTCCAACTATTCAGGCAATTATTAAACATAACTCTGACAATACACTTGCTAAAATAATTGCAGATTTGGAAAGATGGTCTAGTGCGAAGAACTCTCTTCACAGCCACATTTCAATAATTAAGATGAGCATCTTGCCAAGGATCAACTTTGTGAGCTCTATGCTTCCTCTCCCTCCTCCACCTCTTTATTGGTGCAAACTGCATTCTGCGGTGTCTAAATTCATCTGGCAAAATAAATGACCACACAATGCCCCGGGAGAGGCGGTCTGGAGGCCTGTCACTCCCTGACTTTGAACTCTGTAACTGGGCTTTTCCTCTCAGGCCTCTACTGAATTGGGTGCAACACGGCTCTTAAGTATCCTGGTGCGCTGTAGAAGAAAAGATGATCGCCCCTCACTCTTGTTAATTTTTCTTAAACTTGCATCTCTCCACTTCTCGCTCGGTCAAAAACGGCACGCTTACATCACACCTGGCCTCAGTGTGGAGGAAAGCAGAAAAACTGTGTGACTGTTCCTTCCCATGGGACCCAGGAATTCCACTATGTAATAATGATAGATTATTGATTGACGGCCACCCCATAAGCTTTCCCATCTGGGAAAAGAATGGTATCTCCATTTTGAATGTTATTTCTGGGAAGAGTGGTTTACTATTGTTTACAGAGTTGGCTACAAAATATAACTTACTGCACACTTTGTTTTTCTTTTATCTTCAAATAAGATCTTGTCTTAAAGCTAGTGGGATCTCATTACAGGACCCTCTCAGGCCACACACGCTTAAGAAGGTGTTTTGTTCTGTGAATAATTTGAGCGGACTGGTCTCTAGCCTTCATCGGTTATTGTTACAATACTCCTACAGACCCCTGGCACTGAACGCCCTTCGAAGAGCAGACATTCCTGATCTGTGCCCTGATTTTGACTGGGATAATGTGTGGGACCATTAATATAGCTTCTAAAAATCCTGACAATCAACAAATTCATTATAATTCTGTACACTGAGTATATTTAGCACCTAATAAACTTCGTGTAATGAAAATGATTCCAGACCTCTACTGTACTCTCTGTTCTCTGAAGGCAGTTGGCACGTATTGGCACATGTTCTGGGAATGCCCTCCGGTGGCCAACTTCTGGAAGAAGGTTACCTCAACTCTCTCTAAACTGTTCGGGGTCACAAGCTCTTGTTCTCCTATTATATTCCTCCTGGATGATCAGACTGATGTGCATCTGATCCCCACAAAGAAAACAGGGGTTTTAGCAGGACTTACAGCAGAGGAAAAACTGGCTGCTACTCGATGGAAACCCCCTCGTACTTTATGCACACAAGCTTAATTTTCACTTTCTTGGACATGGTTTATTTAGAGCTATCCACAGCTTGCGTACTTGGGGCCAGGAATTCTACACTCGAGGCGTGGTACCTACTTGTTGCAAACCTCCAACCTCTCTGCACAGATGATAATTAAGATTACTGGATCTGGGTCCCCTCTCTCTCTTTTTTCTTTTCTTTTTTAAATTTATTTTTCCTTTTCCTTTCAGAGGCATTTGCATTTCATATGGTTTGAATGTGAGCCTACTTTGGTTAATGTTATTGTTTTGTATATCTGTCATTTTATGTTTTTCAATCCATCCATCCATCTTCCACTGCTTTTCTGGAGGTCCGGGTCACGGAGGCAGCAGCACAAGCAGAGAAGCCCAGACTTCCCTCTCCCCGGCCACCTGCTCCAGCTCTTCAGAGAGGATACCAAGGGGTTCCTAGGCCAGTTGGGAGATGTAGTTTTTATGGTTGTTAAAATAAATAAAAAGTTGGCCTCAAAAAAAGAAAAAAGATGCAAATTTACAGGAAAAAAGTTAAGAAAAATCAAATCTGTGCTACTGTTGAGACCTCTGAAATGCAGTTTTTAGGATTAACTGACACTTTTAAGGAAAATCAAGACTTTAATGTTGGATAAAATTTTTTTGAAGCTTTTTATGACTTTTTCGGGAATCTGCAGACATAATGTGGCATTATTAAGGTAAGATAAGCCTTTATTATTACTGAGTATATACTGTAAGAAGCAGTAAGGCTCGTTATAACCTCAAAGCCAAAGCTTAAAAAGGATTACATAAATTGTGATTTATGTTTTTATTGGTAGGTATAATTTCAGAGTTTTTATTGACTGACCAAGCTGGCACCTTCACATATGTTTGGTACTTATGTCTAATTTTTCACAAACTACTGTGTCAAAAATGAACTTTAAAGTTTGCTAAAGTTATTGTCCTTATTGTCCTTTTTAACAAAGACTTTATATTTTACCTGGGTTATCCTTGGGGAATTATCCACCGTTAACACAAGGAAATAGTTTCTCTAAAAAATAATTATTTAAAAAAATAGCTACAATAATTGTCATTATTTGTATGTTTTATTAATCCCAGAGGGGAACTCAGGGCATCCACCCGGATGGATGAGGCAGCCACGGTGCGGCGCTATCCCTTCACCATTCACACACACATTCACACCTAAGGCCACTTTAGAGTCTCCAATTAACCTAACTTGCATGTTTTTGGGCCACGCAGACACGGGGAGAACATGCAAACTCGAGACAGAAGGGTCACTGATGGCCAGGGGGCGGGATCGATCCTGTGACCTTCTTGCTGTGCTGCCACAGTGCTAACCACTGTGCCACCGAGCTGCCCGGTGTACTGGGGACTTGGTGTAAGTCTATGTGTTACATAGTAAGACTTGGTGGACGTCTACTTGGTATGAATTCTGCTGCAATGTGCATCACACGGTAGATGGTTGTCAGGTCCCGCATTAGTAGTTGGCCTTTAAATCCATTTTACTATTGCCATCAAGAGCCTGACAATAAAACTAAAAGTAAAATCAGAGCCATTATTGTACTGGCCTTTTATACTGATGGAGGAAACAGGAACATGGTGGTGACGCTGGTGAATGGTGCGAGTGGGAAGTGTTGACCAACATTAACTATATGATGTCACATTTTTAGTTGGATTGCATCTCATTTGAGCAGTTTTTCGGGTTTGGTACGGCTGGTTCAATAGCGACTTTAGGCGCTGGACCATTTCTCTACTTGGGGTGTTTGAAGTGGGTGTGGCGGGTGGTTGGGGTGCAGACTACTGGTGGTTTCAGACCTGTCAGTCACCTTGATGGTCATTCAAGCGGCCTGACTACAGCGGCAGAAAAATTTCCACATTCAGCACACACCATAACGCAACCACGGCTGATCAGGCAGCTTTCCATTCATTCCATTTTCCCAGATCTCCTGATGTAACTCCAACTAACTGAGCACTTTTCATTTGAGTTTTTACCACTTAAGTTCATACTGTAAGGTGGAGATTTTTGGTGAGATATCAGTGAAATGTTTTAAAAGGTCCCACAGTGTGCAAAAATTGTGTTTTTGTAGGTTATCTTATCTTAGGTAATCTTATAAAACACATGCATGGGTCTCATGACCACCGTTAAAATGTTAAAACGCTTATTTCAGAGAAATGCACGCAGCCTTTATTTAGTTAAACTCCTAAAGAAGTGAGTGAGTTGTGCTTCCCGAGTTTTACAGCGTCACAAGTCAACAAGCTCTGCCTTCAGTTCTCTAATTCAACAAAACATACACACCTCGACTGTCTCCGTCATTATGATTGGCCCATGCAGAAAACCTTCACCCAAGATTAGGAGCTCATTAATATTAATAAGCTGGCTGAAAAACTGCTGTTTCAGACGGAACTTTAAAAAGCAGCTTTTTTGAGGAGCTGTAAAACAGCACAGAAATTACTTTTGGTCTTTAAAACAACATACATGTCCTTGAACATGTCAATCTGAAGCCAGTCCCTGCAAACTGCACAACATGGGACCCTTAAGGAAATTTTTTGCGACACTTAAAGATGGGCATCACTTGTGCCAGGCCTCTCTTTGCCTCTTGCTCTCTGTGTCACACCCTTTCTTCCTCCCTCTGCAGTCAGCATACTGTAGCACGCCCACCCATGCAGCTGCCATGAAGACAGAAAGACAGAGAGGGAGGAGAGGGGAGGAAGAAAGACGGCAGCAGAGATCCAGCTCCAGAAAGAGATACACTCTCTGATTGCCAGTTCAGTATTCATCTGCTAAATGTGAGAAATTTTCTGACCGCTTGTTTTCCTGTTTCTCATCTAAATGTAGGCAGCAGATTGTAAGAAGCGCTCTTGAAACAACAGTCGAGTATTGAGAAAATGAGGCACTCAGCACATTGCAACATCCACCATGTGCAACACTTTGTAGGTCAGGCTCTCTTGCAGCCTAGCAGAGCATCCAAGGTTTTTATTTGCAAGGTTCAACCTTGAACGCTGCAATGATATCTAGAAGGACAAAAGCGCCCGCCTGCTGACTTCTATTATGCACAATAAAGGCGGTTTATTAATTAAACGGGCACCATTTACAAAAATGAAATTCGCTTAGAGCTGAAACGGACAGAAACATCAGTGCTTTCATGCTGATGGGGAAACTCTGGGACTTCAGGACAATTAAAAAAAAAGAGGTCAGCAGTATAAAGGCAGTACCCTTCCAGGCTGCCCATTAATGGTAAATGGCATTCACTTACAGTACTGTATACAGTGCCTTTTTTTTTTATTCATCTCTGGATGACCAAAGTGCTTTACAGATCCTGCTATCCACCCATTCACACACTGATGGCGGTGGAGCTGCCATGCAAGGTGCCGGCCTGACCCACTAGGAGCAACTGGGGGTTCAGCGTCTTGCTCAAGGACACCTTGACATGCAGAATGCAGAGAGAGCGGAACTGAACCACTGACCCGCCGATTAGTAGTCGGCCACACTACACCTGTGCCACAGCCACCCTCTCAACTGGCAGCAAACAACTATCACACCTGCAAACTGGAGCAGCCACATTACTATTACAGAAACAGCTAATTTTCAAGTGTTGTGTGTGCATCATTCACGCTGACTGCCAAGTAGGATTTTCAGGACCTTCTGTGTATATATTCGACAGGGAATGCTAATAATAGCACCGGCGTTAGACACAAAAAATATTCTCCAGCAGCAAAGCAGGAAAGAAGCAGACATGTACCTGCAAAGCTGCTATTTTTTTATTTTTTTTTACCTTTCCTTTTGATCTTGACTGAAACAGATGCTTACTTGAGAAATCTTTAAACAGTTTTCCCACTTTGGTATGAAAATACTGCAAAAAGATTTAGAGCTGCTCAGCACTAACAGCAGATTTTAGGCTGATGTGTGGTTTTGGTGCGTTATGGTCCTGTGCATATGCACATCTGTGAAGAGCTGGAGCAGGTGGCTGGGGAGAGCGAAGTCTGGGCTTCTCTGCTTGACCTGCTGCCCCCGCGACCCCGACCTCCGGAAAAGCGGTAGAAGATGGATGGATGGTTGTGCCATGTCCAAACAGCTGCCCTGAGCAGATGTGACTGTGCGGCACGGCCACAAAATGATGGACGAGGTCGTTATCTACACAACTGGCCACGCTGGCACCGAGCCACGCACACACCTCCCCCTACTCACTTCCTTTATTTGTGCAGCACAATCCTCCTCACATGGATTACTAAAACTATCGGATGTACGGATTAACCAAAACAGACGTGTCTGCAAGCATTTTTCTGAATATTAGTTACATGACAGTTAAAGTGTGCATTTCTTTTTTTAGCTTTAATTTATACACTACACAGCAATTCATGTATATGCTTAAAACAAATAAAAAAATATGCAGAACATCCTCATAGTAACACATGCGCGCACACACACACACCTGTGTGTGTGTGTGCGCGCACATGTGGCACAGCTGCATGCTTGATTAAAGAAGAGGCACATCCATTAGGCACCAAATAGGAAATGATGTAATCTACAGGAACTGTAGCATGACATCACCATGTAGCCACTGTCTGGCACAGACTGATGGCTGTAGACACACACTGGATGAACAATGAAGACCCCCCACCCCCACCCCACCCCCCACCCTCCTTCTTGGTCTTGGGATGTGTAGTTACTCTGTTTAAGAACAATCACAGCCCCTCTGCAGATGGTAACTAAACACATGCTCACAAAAGCAGCTTAGCCCTCTTGCAATGTAATATTGTGGTTCAGAAAAGGGAACGCCATATAATGGCATTAAACTCAGCCTGAATGAAATCATATGATTATTTTGGAGCAGTCTTGATGGGTTAAAAGCCCGTCAAAATAGGGCCACGGAAGGTCTCACCCACCAAGCCTGTTATTCAGAAATCTCTGTAAATCCTTCCTCTGAGGGTGGAAGGCCAGTGAGAGAGGAGCTCTTTGCCGATTAATAAAGGGCTGCAGCTGCTAAAAGGAAAATGCAAGGAATGCCAGAGGAGGATCAGCCAAAGCAACCTTCATTTAAACGTGCACTCTTCACCATGTGTGACAGTCACAGCGGTGTAGTGGTGTGGCGGCTGAGCATTGAGGAAACGTGACATCATTTCAGAGAAGACGACACACAGACAACGTCGTAAACGTAAAGAAAAGTTTGTGTTGTGTCTGACTGATGTGGAGTCGCCGAGCAGCAGCAGCAGCAGCAGCGTGTGCCTCACCTGAGCATCTTTTCTGCAGGGACAGGATCTCCAGGTGAAGGCCATGGAGCAGAGAGAGGTGCTCCTGCCTGAGGAACACCATGCTCCTCTCTACTCTCTCCATCTGCTGAGACAGCCTGCCCTCCTCAGCCATAGCTGAGTCTGAAAAGACAGACGGCAGAGAAATGACACTGGGGTGTACTCACCCACCATCTTACTGACTTTTGCAACTTTAAATCATATCGTATTTCTCAGACTCGGTTACTAAATACAACTTTACTGCACAGCGAGCGAGACCCGCAGCAGAAAATCAGTGTCTTCTGGATTGAGGTCATGCTGGAGCTATAAATAAGGTATTGGTGATCAGCAGAAATCAGTAGAAAAGCGCGACCCTATCCAGCTGAGATGCGATCAGATCAAGTAGCCACAGAAGGCTTTACGTGCGATAACAAGCTGCTTACCCCTGAATTGATATCAAGTGCAAAAAAAAATTAAGAAATATGATGTGCAGGCGTTATAAAAACGTCCTTCGCTGGGGACATGCTTCTCTCGGATCCAAATCCTGCAGGCGTTCACCCAAACACATTTTATCGGCAGAGTTAAAGTGCTCTTAGGTTTCAGCGGCATGTGACGCCGTTTGATTAGACGAGGAAGGAAAGGCTGGAGCGGGGCGCTGCGTAAAAATGCAAAGAAAAAAAAAACACCCAGACCCCACGAAGCGCGGACCCACACCGCTCCCCGCTGCAGCATCCGCGTCAAGCATCAGCGGCAAGAGGATGTGGGGATAAAAGCCAAAGTGAAAAGCCGTGCGCAGGCCATTAAAAAAAAAATAAAATACGTGCGCGCCCTTCTTCGCCCACAGACCGACTTTTCACTGCCGACGGAGAGGCGCTGGAAACAAGGTGCCACACGGCGCAGAACACGCGAGAACAGCGGCAGGGTCAGCCCGACCGCTGATTGGATGGATCAGCACATCACTCAAGTCACAGCACCGTGGGAGTGTAGCGGAAAACACACAAGTTTATATCGCGCTGAAAAATGAAACCACAAAATTCTAAGATCACTGCCTGCACATATCAGCTGTTTCTTCGGCGCCAGCTGTGATGCCAGCACCATGGACAGAGATACAACATGGCTGCTGCCATGGACACGCGAGCACGCAAATGAAGAAAAAATATGGATATTCTGTGTCCTGAAAATTACATTTTTGATATTTAAATTGGGTATCTAGGAGAAAAAAAATTCTGTTATAAGTGCGACATTTTTGAAACAAATTTTACTTCTTCTTTCGGCTCCTCCCTTTAGGGCTCGCCACAGCCGATCATCTGCCGCCATCTCTCCCGATTGTTGTGTATGAGGGACTGGAGCGAACCAACCTTTATTGAGAACACAGAACTATATAGACAGAACCACCGTGCCCGCCACCGTGACGTCATGTTAGGGGTGGGTAAGGCAACACACACACACACACACACACACACACACACACACACACACACACACACACACACACACACAAACAACATTCCCTCCCCCTTACAAAAGTGTAAAACCACACACACAATCGAGACCCTCCCCAATTTAGGACCCGAATCATGCACTAAGAAAACAGGGAATCATGAACTGTAATAGAATAGACTATCGCATTCACACACAAAAAAACAAAAACTCAAATTGGACCATGTTTCTAAAAATAAGTAAAATAATTCCAAATCATACATACTCACATGCACACCAGCAGAGTATATATATATACATATATATA
The DNA here is from genome assembly GCA_020510985.1 of Pholidichthys leucotaenia. Lineage (NCBI taxonomy): Eukaryota > Metazoa > Chordata > Actinopteri > Cichliformes > Pholidichthyidae > Pholidichthys > Pholidichthys leucotaenia. The sequence goes on along the minus strand of CM035847.1, from coordinate 197,517,668 downwards.
TATACATATTTACATCAACAGTATTTAAGTCACACCTATGTCCACCAGCAGCCAGAGGTACAAGCAGCCCGGGGGCCCAGGGCAGCCCCAAAGCATGCACACCCTTGGCCGCCGAAGACCGGCTCGGAAGCCCCGGGCAGCCCCATGACATGTGCAACCCTGGTCGCCGTCTGCCTCCGGGATCAAAACCGTCCTCTCCTGCGAAAACATCTCTCTTCACCACTGACTGCCTCATTCCTCGGGACCCGCAGTGCTGCTGTCCGGCACACCGTCCCTCCGAGCCTGTCAGTCCACTCCCAGCCACTTTCAACATCACCATCATGGCTCCAAACATTTGCCCCCTGCGGTTGAACTCTGGGAAAACCCTAAGCCTGCTCGTCGGCGCCGCTCGCCGACTCAGGCGACTCGCCGTAACACCCAGGACCCTCGTCCAGGCTGGCCTGAGCTCCGGCAATGAGGCCCTGCTTGACCTCTACGGTGCCCGGCACCTTTTCTCTGTCATCCGAGGCACTCAGCTGCACCCAGCTGCTGTTGCTCACTCCCAGGGTTCACAGCATCACTTTCGCCGGTGTCGTTCACTGACCCAGGCACCTCGCCGCTGCTCCCAGTACCCTCGTCCCAGGCGCTCCACTGCGCTGTCTCCATGCTCGGCTGTAACTGCTCTCTCCTGGAGCTCTCAGCGTCCCTCTCGTCAGTGTCACTCTCCAACCCAGGCGCTTCATCTCTGCTCCCAGCACCCTCGTTCCAGGTGCTCCGCTGCACAGTATCCATGTCCAGCTATTGCTGCTCCCTCCCGGGGCTCTCAGCTTTGTTCTCATCGGCGTCACTCTCCGACCCAGGCGCTTTGTCGCTGTTCTCAGCACCCTCGTCCCAGGCTCCCCGCTGCGTCATCTCCATGCCCGGCTGTAGCTGCTCTCCCCCCGGGGCTCTCAGCATCACTCCCATTGGCGGCACTCTCTGACCCAGGCGCTTCATCGCTGCTGTCAGCACCCTCGTCCCAGGTGCTCCGCTGTGTCATCACTATGCCCGGCTGTCGCTGCTGCCTCCCTTTGTTCTCAGCCTGCATGTTCCCGCTCTCCCGCTGCCTCGCCTCCAGCTGTGGGGATGACTCCTGTCGCTGCTCTCCCTCTCCGCTGTCATCGCTCACCGTACCGTCAAACTCACCAGCGCTACGGTCCTGTACTGAGCTGCGCTCTTTGGCTGACCCGCCATCTTCAGTGACCGGGGACTCCTCCACCCGTGGCCCCGGTCCCACCTTGATGCCTAGCTGGCAGCCTGGAGCTTGCTTCTGACACGCAGTTAGCATTGTGGCTAACTTGCCTATAGACACTGAGTGGGCCGTTAGCTTCTCCGAGCTAACTAGCTTAGTTCCATTTGGCACCAACACTCCTGCTACCCACAACTTCGTGGTCCTTGTGTGCCTGTCGAAGCACTTGGCCAGCCGCTCGACAGCATCCTTATAGCACTCCGTTTCATTGTCATGAATCGCCCCACGGGGCAGAGAGGGAAACCCACGCACTGAACTGTGAGTTTGTGAGATTTATTAAAAACAACAAAACATAAAGTCCAAACAATGCTCCAAGACAAAATTCAAACAAATGAGTAAACTTACGGATTAGCGCACCAGAACGAGGGCTGCGTTCTGGTGGAGATGAGGAAAGGGAAACTCAAGACTGTGGCAACGGGAAATGAAAATAACTGCCCTTAAATAGGATCAAAAACAAATCACATCAGTAACGACAGGTGTGGGTCTCATGGGCGGGCAGAAGGAAACAATGATTCATAATTGGACCAGCTGGGAGCAATGAGAGGGGAGCGACCGGAGCTGACAGTTGACAGGGCGACACCCACACAGAGCACAAACCAGGAAACGCCACTGACAGCTGTCAACCCAGAGGGAGAACACAACAGTAAGGATATAAAGAATAAAATATCAACAAATGCAGACTGAGATAAAAATACAAATGAATACAAAATAAGAGCATGACAAAACTAAGATATAAACAGGAAAATGGAAAACAGTACGAGAATAAGAGAAACCAAAAAGCACAAAATACAACAAATATATCAATATAGAGAAAAAGCCATGAGACTGAGCATGGCGAAAACCTCCAGTGCTCAGCTCATGACATTCATCCAATGTACTGAGAATTCTTCGGCCTTCCGTGCCGAGATGGTGGACCAGAAGTGCAAGTCTTCGTCTCCTGTCAAGTCTACTTAGGCCCAGTTTATTTATTTAGCGAATGCAAAGTCCTTAAGCCAAGCAGTTGCCTCCTGGTTTGCTGTATGGAGGGTGTGTAATCCTCCTTCCAGTCTTTGGAGCGGGCAGGCCTCTATGATGTGTTCCATTGTTTGCTCCTCTCCACATGCGCACAGTGGGCTAGGGCTACTGCCCCATCTGTAAAGGCTGGCCAAGCAGGGGCCATGTCCAGTCCTGAAGCGATTGAGTGTAGACCACTGTCTCCTTGGGAGGTTGGTGCCCGGGACCTGTTGGTTGGGGTTTATCACCAGCTGTTTGTTTGGGACCTCCTTGGTCTCCCATTCCTCTTGCCAAGCTGTCTGGATGGTAAAGTCAGCTGGGGGAGGGTTTTTCCAAATCGGCCGTCTGGATGAAAGTCGGGCAGTGGGTGGAGTGTAGATATCTGCATGGATTGGTAAGTGAGGAGAATCTTTAACTTTTTGGAGCATCCTTTGAGTTAATGCTGCTCGCCGGATGTGTGGAGGGGCTATGTTTGACAGTACAGAGAGCCAGGGGAGTGGTGTTGAGCGGATTGTTCCAGTTATAGTTCTCATGGTTGTGTTGAGCTGGGTGTCCACATGGTGTGTGTAAGATGACCTGGACCAGACAGGGGCACAATATTCTGCTACAGAGTATGAAAGGGCCAGTGCTGAGGTGCGCAGGGTGGAGACTGCCGCCCCCCATTTTGCACCAGCGAGCTTGCAGAGCAGGTTGTTTCGTACCTTCACCTTAGCAGCCGTCCCCTTTAGATGTTCCTTGAAGGATAAGGTCCTATCAAGGGTCACTCCAAGATAAGTTGGATTTGGGGCATGCTTAAGCTTGAGTCCGCTCAGGTGGATGTTTAGTTCTCTGGCAGCTTTTGCATTGTGGAGATGGAATACACTGGAGACGGTTTTTGCTGGGCTTGGTTTTAGGCGCCAGATTTTGCAGAACTGGTCCAGTTTGGCAAGATCTTCCGTGAGCACCCGTTCCAGTGGTTCAAAGTCTGGTGCTTGGAATGCCAAACAGATGTCGTCTGCATAGGTGAATTTGCGGGATTTTGTAGTAGGCAGGTCGTTTATGTAGAGGTTGAACAGAGTTGGAGCTAGAACTGAGCCTTGTGGGAGTCCGTTTTTCTGCATTCTCCATGCACTTGTCTTCTGACTGAGGTGGACTCTGAACCTTCGGTTGGTCAGCAGGGTTTTTATAATTGCTGTTGCCCAAGCAGGGATCGCCTTTATAAGTTTCAGGAGGAGGCCTTTGTGCCAGACCGTATCATAGGCGGCTGTAAGGTCGAGAAACACAGCCCCTGTCTTCAGTCTGCTCTCGAAGCCATTTTCGATGAAGGTGGTTAGGGCCAGTACTTGTTCTCCTGTACTGCGGTCCTTGCGGAAACCTGCTTGATCCACACTTAGAATATCCTCTACCTCTGGGGAAATGCGTTGCAGAATTAGGCGCTCCATGATTTTGTAAGGAACGCTGAGTAGGGAGATTGGGCGGTAGCTTGCTGGTAATTTGTGGTCTTTGCCAGGTTTTGGGATGGCAATGACCTTTGCTGTCCGCCATTTCTTTGGGATCGAGTTTGTTTGTGTGATCCTTGTGTAGAATTGTGTCAACCAGGTTAGGGCTCGGGGGCCAAGATTTTTCATGAATTCTGGGAAGATGTTATCGTATCCTGCTGCCTTTCCACATTTCAGGCCCTGTAGGACTTTCTCCAGTTCAGCAGCCTCGAAGGGTTCAGGGTTCGTTTCCTCTACAGGCATTTTTTGGTGTTTTTTTTAGCTCAGTTGTAACTGCTCTTTTGGTGTCTTTGTCTTGGGGTGCTTTGGCGATAGTCAGTAGGTGGGATGCGACTTGGTTGGGTGTGACGGATGCTCGGCTTAGGCTAGGGGGCTTCTGTGCAGCTCCTAGGCGACGGATGAGGCTCCAACATTTCCTGCTAGAGTGGGTAAAGCTCCGGTCAGCAACTGTCTCCTCCCATTTCTTTCGCCGAGCTGTATTTAGCGATTCAATGAGATGGTCTGCTATCTCTGGGTCCCCTGATGTTTGATAGGATTGTAGGAGGGCAGCACTTTCTCCGTCCAAACATGGGACATAGAGGGGTCGGTAGCCTCGTGGGATTGCAGTATGGGCAGCCTTGAAGATTGCGCTGCAGAAGCGGTTGTATGCTTCATCTACAATGATGGTGTGGAGTGGGATGGTAACAACGCTCCGGTCCAGAGTTTCACTGAATTTCTTCCAGTTGGCTTTGCGGAAGTTCCAGCGCATCTTCCTTGGGCTGTATATGACTGGAAGTTGTAGGCCAATGTGTACAAGCAGGGGCCGGTGTTGGCTGTGTGGAAAATCATCAAGAATGAGGATCTGTGTAGGATATGGCTCCCCATTCAAAGAGCTGACCCAACACAGGTCAGGAGAATAGTCCTTCTTCCACCTAGCAGAGTGGAAGGTTCCTCTTTGTTTGGGGTCGTATATCAAAGCGAGGTCATTTCTGGATGCCCAGTCTGAAAGTGCCTTCCCATCACTGTCCACTGCTGGGTACCCCCAGTCAGGGTGATGGCTGTTAAAGTCCCCCACATAGATGGCAGGGTGGGGTAGGGTGGGTAAGACCTGCAGATCCCAGTTGGCATTAGGGGGCTTGTACACATTGACAATATGGAAGCCACCAATGATTATGGTGTCTGAGAAATGTGTTGTTATCAGGTGATTTGCTTCAACTATGTCAGAACGCACATAGGTGGCACGTCCATGTTTAGCATGGAGAACATAGCACAGGAGGTCAAAGCCTTTGATGGTGAAGCGGCCAGCTTCCTCTGTGCCAATATGAGTCTCTTGGAGGCAGATTACATCAATCGAATGTTGGAAGGCGAGGACTTCGATAAGGCTTCGCTTGGCTGCAGATAGGCCTTCAACGTTTAGTTGTAATATGCGAAGGGCCGATCCTACCACAAAGTGCTCTTGGGGCTGTTTGCTTTCGGCTTTAGGACTGTGACTAGGATTCTTCTTTGACTTGGCACAGAGGCGTCGTCTCTTCGAATTTAGTCTGCTGGTAGGATCATTAGCTTCCCCAGGCGAGCCCGGGTACTGGCGGAGGGCGCGACGAGAACGCTGATCCATTGCCCCCCACTTAGGCCCAGTGCCCTGATGTAATCCTCAAACACGGCCACCGACTTAGGCCACAGGATCGCTGGCTCTCCTGTGTACTCCAGAAACGGTAGCAGGGATGGAGGTAGCCAATATGCTCCCATAATTTCTCTCTCGTCGCCAAAATGAGGAATGAGGGACTGGAGTCTCTTCTGTCATGCAGCGAACCAACCTTTATTGAGAACACAGAACTATATATACAGAACCACCATGCCCGCCTGACGTCACGTTAGGGGCGGGTACGGCAACACACACACACACACACACACACACCACATAACACCTATCTCTTGCATCTTCCTCTGTAATACCAACCCTCTCCATGTCCTCCTTCACTACATCCATGAATCTTCTCTGTGGTCTTCCTCTTTTACTCCTGCCTGGCAGCTCCAGCTTCAACATCGTTTGTCCAGTATTTCCACTATCCCTTCTCTGCACATGTCCAAACTATCTCAGTCTTGTCTCTCTTACTTTGTCTCCAAACTGCTTAACCTTGAGCTGTCCCTCTGATATGCTTATTTTTAATCCTGTCCCTCCCTGTCATGCCCAATGAGAATCTTAGCATCTTCAACTCTTCCACCTCCAGCTCTGCCTCCTGTCTTTTTGTCAGTGCCATTGTCTCCAAACCATACGTCACAGCAGGTCTCACTACTGTCTTGTAAATCTTCCCTTTCACTCTAGCAGCTAGCTTTCTATCACAAATCACCCCTGACACTTGTGTCCACCCACTCCAGCCTGCCCGCACTCTCTTCTTCACCTCTCTTGAACATTTACCATTGTTTTGGATGGATGACCCCAGGTATTTAAACTCAACTACTTTCACTACCTCTACTCCTTGCATCTTCACCATTACACCTGCCTCCCTTTCATTCACACTCATGTATTCTATCTTGCTTCTACTGACTTTCATTCCTCTTCTCTCCAAAGCATACCTCCACCTCTCCAGGTTCTCTCCCACCTGCTCCCTACTCTCACTACAGATCACAATGTCGTCCGCAAACATCATGGTTCACGGAGACTCCTGCCTGATCTTGTCTGTCAGCCTGTCCATCACCATGGCAAACAAGACAGGTCTCTCTTGAAAATGAGACCTTGCTTCTCAATGAGACTACCTGTATAATAAAGGTTAATAAAATAAGGGGCTCAGAGCCGATCTCTGATGTAATCCCACCCCTACCGTGAATCTCACTACAGCACACCTCACCACCGTCTCACTGTCCTCATACATGTCCTGTACCACCCTCACATAGTTCTCTGCCACTCCTGATTTTCTCATACAGTACCACAATTCCTCTCTTGACACTTTACTTTCTCTAGAGCCACAAAGACAGTGCAACTCCTTCTGATCCAGCTCACTGTGGGAGCGTGCCTGCCTCACTCGGCTAAAGCCGTTTCTTTTCAGATTCTGACAGGCTGACGGCTGCTTTTGAGCAAAGCAGACGTAACTTTTTGTCCACACAAGTGGCAAAGGTATGTCTGAATATTTAATGCAGTGAGGGATTAGTCATAATTTTAGAACCATGAGTTTTGTGTTAGAATAATATGACATTTTATCCTGTTGCAGCTTTTAATGTTTTTCCATATGTTAAGAAAAGTGTGCTGAAATTAACGAAATCTGTGTATAGCAATGTAGAAGTCAAAGCTCTTCTTTCCCGTTAAGTGTTTTTGCATTAATTGCCTCCTATAATTATATATTGAAAGTAGAATCCATAAAATAGATGCTTCACCTGCCAAAAATTGAGTGTTGTTGTTGATTGAAACAATTTCCATGCTTTAAAACTGACTTGATTTGGTTCTTTAGGGGTAAACTGCAAATATAGGACTAATTTGTTCTGTCCAACCTGTGAAATAGTCTCAAAGGACAAGAACTCTATTTCACCTGCCAAAATTGATTAAAGGTCTTAATGTTGATTGAAACAATTTCCATGCTTTAAAAAGGTCATGATTTTTAGCTTACAGCTCATGTGCAGAGTGCAACAACAACGAAACAACCACACCGGAGAACACGTTTGAGGTTGTTGTTTTTTTTTAATTAATTTCAAGAAAAAACTGGAACTCTGCTACAGAAAACGTCACTCGCCAGAGGAAGGAGTCCTGTGGAGACATGAATGAGAGCAATGTGAGAAGAAATGGAGAACAGGGAAATGGTTGGCCAAATTACCACTTATGTGAGTAAAACAAGAGCACTGGCAGGGACCTCAGTGGGGAGAGACGAACTAGCAGGATGAAGCGGGTTGTAGGGAGGAGTGACCGGTGGTGCCTGACTGGGTAGAGAATAGCTGCTGAGGAGTGTGGATGGAGGAGTAGGTGAGCGCACGCAGTCCCCGAAGATGCACCCGCACAGATAGCAGCAACCTGAGAACAAAGAGAGCACACAGACGGTGAGTACAAACACTTCACCAACTTATAATAAAGACGTTTAGCTCGTCTGGGTATACCCAGACGAGCCAGCACCGAGGCATGACAGAGGCAGCAGGTGCGTCCACTCTCCCAGGTGTGCTGCTTGCAGGAGAGGACAGACATGGGAAGGAGGGGGCGAGCGCGCACCAGACCATGACAAAAAATGACTTGATTTGGTTCTTTAGGGGTAAACTGCAAATATAGGACTGTAACTTGTTCTGTCCAACCTGTGAAATTTTCTCAAAGAACAATGACTCTGTATTTCACTTGCCAAAATTTTTTTAAAGGTCTTAATTGATAAAGGGTCTGGAATTTCTCCATTGTGGGACTAATAAAGGCTTATCTTAATTTGGATTGAAACAGTTTTTATGTCTTAAAAGTTTTTGGTTTGTGCCTTCTGGGTTAAATTCTGAAGACAAACATCAAAACTCGTCTGTCCACCCTCTTAAAAACGTTTCACTGTGCTTTATAACCCTTATTTGTATAAAGGTTTATTCATTCATTCATTCATCTTCTTCCGCTTAATCCTTTTCGGGTCGCGGGGGGGGCTGGAGCCTATCCCAGCATCTTTGGGCAAGAGGCAGGGTACACCCTGGACAGATCGCCAGTCCATTGCAGGGCCAACACAGAGAGACAGACAACCATTCACTCTCACAGTCATACCTAAGGACAATTTAGAATCCCCAGTTTGATGTCAATTAGGTTATAAAGGTTTATAAGCAGTTTAATTTTTCATCTTGCATAACTTTAGAAAGATAACTTTCAATTTGTATATTTTACGCAGCTTTTCACTTGAAAATTTCCTATCATTGGCAGATTTTATATAAAATGACTGAAGTCATTGGTAACCGTCTAATTCTAAGGACAAATTTCATGAACAATCGAAAAACAACAATTGTTCAATTGTATCTTTCATTACATAAAATCTTAACTTCAATTTAATGACTGAGGTTGAATTCATTTGTGGCCAACATCTCACCGTATAAAAATCATCATTAACTAAAAAAGCACTCAGAGGTTGCATACCTCTGCCAAGGCTCTTTCAGTCTCTCATAGATTACCTCCAAAATGTAATGGGTTTGTGTGCTGGCCTTGATGTTATGTATGGTTTTACCCTGGTTTACAGATGAGGCGAGGTGACTTATAGAACACAGCTTTATTGAACACGATGAAGTTGGCGGTCACAGGCAAGGCACCGGCCAAGGCACAGGCGAGAAAGAGACCGTAAGATGGCCGACCCCGGCCCTATATAGGGTGGTGCGGTGACGTCACTGGAAGTGTGCGCCACCACCCCGCACTTCACAATAAAGGTGCCATATAACATTTTCCATCCCCTTTAAAAGTCCAAAACCACTCACACAATCGGACCCCCCCCCAAAAAAAAAAAAAAAAAAAAAATTTTGGACCCGAACCACACACTAACTTAAAATGAAAGAGAAGTGGCCTAACACACTCACACATCATCATCATCACCATCATCATAGCAGTCTGTCGTGGGCGACAATGACTGTTTCATTTAGATCTGATCAGATTCCTCTACAAAACTCTGTCCTTAGCCTTCCGCTGCCAGGAACTCCTGTCTATGTCCAACTTTTTCAAGTTTCTTTTTACAGTGTCTTTAAATCTGAGCCTTGGTCTACCCTGATTGCGTTTGCCCTCACATAACTGTGAGTAGAGTAACTGCCGAGGGAGACACTGGTGGCCCATCCTCTCAACATGTTCGAGCCATCTCAGGCTCATCTGTATTAGCATGTCCTCCATTGATGGTAGACCAGCTCATTTCAACACTTCTGTGTTGGTTATCTTGTCTTGCCATGAGATGTTCATTATGGCTCGAAGGTGTCTCATCACGTACGCGTGGAGTTTCTTTACCTGCACTCTGTAGACAGTCCAAGTTTCAGCACCGTACAATAGAGTAGCCAGTACTGTCGCTCTGCACACTTTGCATTTCACACGGATAGACACATGTCGATTGTTCCACAGTCTCTCCCTCAAGTTTCCAAACACAGCGCTTGCTCTTCCCATTCTGAGAGACAGTTCATCCTCCAGCCTCTGAAACAGTGCTACCTAGGTACTTGAAAGCCTTGCACTTGACTAGTGGCTCTGTACCAATGCTGATCTCTTCTGGTAGTGATGATGATAATTGGAACTTTGGTGGCTAATAAAGGCACTCTGTCTTCTTGATGTTGATTTGGAGGCTGAATTGGCTAGCTGCTCTTGCAAATTTCTCCACTAAAGATTGCATATCTTCCACGCTGTGTGCAACTAGAGCACTGTCATCGGCAAAGAGCATTTCTCTTACTACCTTTATCGATGTCTTACTCTTGGCTTTAAACTGTGCCACATTGAACAAGTCTGCTTCTTTCCTTGTTTGAATGTATACTCCTTCTGAAGTGTCTTTGAAGGCCACCTCAAGCATAGCTTCCAGATATAGCGAGAAGAGTGTAGGTGCCAGCACACACCCTTGTTTCACCTCATTGCTTGAGGCGAGGTCAGTTTCTGTAGTGTAGTGGTTATCACGTTCGCCTAACACACTCACACAAACCAACTAAAAACAGGGCTGACGGGTGGACTACCGTGCAGCCCGCACGGCAGGTTGGCTTATTCTGCCACCCCTAACTAAAGAAAAAGTCCATTGTTAAAATAAAATTGTGCACCGTGCTCCTAAACTAAAGAAAAACACAAAATAATCCCATATATATAACATTTCTACTAATACCAGAACTTTAATATATACTATTTACAACCCAGTTCTTTGGGTGAAAGGATAGAACTGGCATGGGGGCCCAGGACAGCCCCTCAGCAGATGTGCCCCTGGAAACAGCCGGCCCCGGGGTGATGGCTGACCCTCCGGATGCTGAAGCCACTCCTTCTTATCAACCTCACCCCACATCCAGCAATGTCTCCCAGATCCTTATCCCGGACACGCCGAAGCCAATTTGCATGCCACACCCACCCGTCAGACAGCCTAAAGTACATTGCTCCCAGTTTGGCCACTATGTGCAGACACTCCCAACGCTCCTGAGGTTGTCGTCTGGCCCATCTTTGCAGCAGACATTCCTCACCTCGAATCCGAACCCAATCCAGGACCCTCAACGGGGCCCAGGTCGGCTTGAGATGTTGTTGTCGAGCATGCTGATCCTCTGTGCTTCTCGGTCCTGCCCCATCCTCTTCTTAGGCTGTTGTAGTGTGTGCCATCGTAGCCGCAGACCCCCCCGTCCCATTGCGACCAAACTCTGGAGGCATCCGGGGCTAACACATTGGTGCCACTCGCCAGTGCAGGTGCTTCATCGTCGCACTCAGTGGCTCCCTCCGCCATTTCCTGAGTACCGGGACAGACCCCCCTGCGCCGGACCTGAGCAAAACTGTTCCTACTTGACCGCCATAGCCTCCGTTAGTTCTTCATCCCACACCACATCCTCATCGATTGCCAGAATCGGAGGGTCCCACAGGTCAACCACTCGTTCCCAGCAGCGTCTTTAATGGTGAAACCCAGTCCGTAAACAAAATCACAGCCCATGATGTTATCGCCCCATGCTGTCACGTGGAACGTGAAGTCAGTCACCATCACAGACTTGCACCAAACAGTCAACTCCAAAGTCCTGACCGTGCCCAGTCTTCCACTTCCATAACCGTACAACGGCGCTGGGTTACCGCTAATCCTGTGGTGGCGAAAAAACTTCTTCACCGTGGCCCAATTCAGCAACAACCCCTCTGCTTCCATGTTGATCAACAGCGGCACTTCCGCGTCGTCCAGCCCCACTGTGTAAAACGTATACCCATTCGTGTTGGGAGACACCGTGTGGATGGTTGTCGGGGGCGGGCGGCGCAATTTATTCCATGGGCTCTCCATGTTAAATTCATGGCACACCTTGGCAAAATGGTTCAAGTGACCACGTCTGTTACAATGTGCTCCTCTCGCAGGACAGTCCTTAGCCTTTTTGTGGTGCATTGCAGACCCACAACCCATGCAAAAAGGTTTTCCCGGGGCAGACCTTTGGCTGGTAGCATTGGCTTCTGTATCTTCGTCGTCCAAGCTATCTTCACTATCCGGGTCTGCGACATTTGCCGTGACAAGAGGCTCCAGCGACTGCTGTGACTAGCGCCCGGTTAGCTCCAGAACCAGCTTGTCCGTGGCTTCTATTTGGAGAGCTAGCTTGATGATTCTGGCTAACGTGAGGTCACTAGATGCCGTAAGTATCCTTGCCCATAATGCAGCACTGCATGTATGTTTCGCCAGCTGGTCACGAATCATTTCCTCCTCCAGTGTCCCAAAACGACTCTCGCTAGCTAGCTGCCTCAAGTCGGCGACAAACTGCTGAATGGGTTCACCTACCCGCTGATGCCGCTGCCCAAAACGGATCCTCCGGACAGTCACGTTATCCGGGGTGTGGAAGTGGCCAGCTAGCAGCTCCACTACATCTTCATAAGTGTCTGAAGCACTGAGCATTCACAGGACTCGCTGGCCCTGTATACCCAAATTGTGAACCAGAAGTGCCCAGGCCCTTAGCTTATCGAGCTCACCGAGTCCCAGTGCGGCAATATAGGTCTTCCCTAAAGAACCAAATCAAGTCATTTTTAAAGCATGGAAATTGTTTCAATCAACATTAAGACCTTTAATCAATTTTTGCCAAGTGAAATACAGAGTTATTGTCCTTTGAGACGATTTTACAGGTTGGACAGAACAAGTTACAGTTGTATATTTGCAGTTTACCCCTAAAGAACCAAATCAAGTCATTTTTAAAGCATGTATTTTGTTTCAATCGACATTAAGACCTTTAATCAACTTTTGTCAGGTGAAGCATCTATTTTATGGATTCTACTTACAATATATAATTATAGGAGGCAAATAATGCAAAAACACTATTCACGGGAAAGAAAAGCTTTATGATGTTTACATCATTGTACACAGATTTTGTTAATTTCAGCACACTTTTCTTAACATATAAGGCAAAACATTAAAAGCTGCTACAGGATAAAATGTCATATATTATTTTAACACAAAACTGATTATTATGAATGAATAATCCCTCACTGCATTAAATATTCACAGACATACCTTCTGTCATGACTGGCCCCTCCGGGGCAAAGAGACAGACCCATGCGCTGGACTGCAGTAGTTCTGATTTATTGACAAAAGACAGACACAAAAACAAAACAGTGCTGGGAACACAAAAATGCAAACGAGAGGAAACTATAAAAAAGGCACTCCAGAGCCAGAATTGCCCTGCGAGTGAGAAGAAGAACATACAACTTACAGAGAAATACTCCAGAGCCAAAATCGCTCTGCATGTAATAGTCCTTAAGTTTTCAGTCATCAATGAGTAGTCATTAATACTGCCACAGTAAGAGGATGAGCTGGCAGTGTATAAATAGGTGAAAACAAATGAGCAGCAGATGTGGGCAGCTGAGCGAGCAGGTGACCTAATTAATCAACTACTCACAGCTGAGATGGCAGGGGAAACAGAGTGAGTAGCAGGTGGGAGTGTCTGGGAAGGAAGGAGGGCACTCAGTCACAAAACCCAAAAATAACACAGAAACAGACAAAATAATCATAACAGACATAAAATACTCAGCCATAAATTGAGAGTCTGAGCTCAGACTCATGACACCTTCGCCACTTGTATGGACAAAAACTTACATCCGCTTTGCTCAAAAGCAGCCGTCATCCTGTCAGAATCCGAAAAGAAACGGCTTCATCTGAGTGAGGCAGGCGCGCTCCCACAGCGAGCCAGTCAGTTTTTGGTGGTCCATCACTTTTTGGCACGACACCTGATCCCTGAATAAGCTGAAGAAAGATGGATGAACATCCTCAACAATATTGGGATTACAAATTTACAAGAAAAAGTTATAAATGTAAAAAGTTCAAATTCACAAGAGCACAGTAAAAATTTACATGGAAAAAGTCAAAGTAATGCACAAAAGTGGCAAACTTACAGGACAGTTACAAATTTATGAGAGAAATATGAAGACAAAATTGCAGATGTACATGAAAAAAGTCACCAATTATGTGAAAAAGTGCACATTTATGTAAAACTTGTAAATTAACAAAAGCCACATTTATTTTAAAAAAGGTTGCCAATTTACAAAAAAAAAGTAAACAGACATCAGCCCACCAAGGTGCTGATGCCTCGGTGCCTGTGGCATGGTAGCATGGGGGGCTGTACAAAAGTCAGACTGCCACTTCTAGTGGGTGCACATAGTTATTACAATATCTTTTTTTGCAGCTGCATTGATGGTAAAGGTTAATTGTAGGTAAATTTGTGTTTATTTTGAAAACAAAGCCTTATCTGTAAATTGTGGCAAATTAAAAGTTGAGAAAATATGGCGATACAATGATACAAGCCTTTAGTTCCAGTTGATTTTGAGTGGGTGTGTCAGGAACCGAGCCGGTTTTGTCTTTTAGGCTCAGTTCTGACCGTTCTCTGTGGCTCAGGTTTGTCTGTGTATTTGTGTACTGTGTTATCTTTTGAGTTCTTGTAGTTTCTTTGTCACTAGTTTTTTCCGTACTTGTAGCCACTGTTCTGGCCGGCAGCTGTGAGGCAGCCTCCTTTGACCTACATTCTTGTGGGCGCTGTCTGACACTTGCCGGTCCGACCATGCCCCCTCTCTCATGACAGCCAGCTGGGTCTCCTTCGGTGACTGCTCTTCCTGCGCCTCGCACAGGTGTTCCAAATCTGTGTTGCCTACAATGCTTGCACTTAAGCAGGCGTTTGCCAGTCAAGCATTGCTGGATAATTGTGTATTGTCACTGAGGTACGTTCTGCCACAGTTCACTGTGGTCTGCCCGCTGCACGTCTGGTGTGTGAGCTGTAAGTGAACATTTGTCTCCTTTTTGTATGTCAGCTTTGTGTTTTGAACTGTTCGTTTTTTGTGGCCACTGTACACTGTGGTCTGCCCACTGCACGCCCATCGTGTGAGCCCTTAAGTGTACCCTGTTCCGTTTTTCAATTCAATTCAATTCAATTCAACTTTATTTATATAGCGCCATTTCACAACAACAGTCATCTCATAGCACTATCAACTGTAGGGGGAACCCCCACAGTTGCAGAAAGACCCCAGCAATCAGGCGATCCCCTGTGAGCAAGCACTTGGCGACGGTGGAGAGGAAAAACTCCCTTTTAGCAGGAAGAAACCTCCAGCAGAACCAGGCTCAGGGAGGGGCAGTCATCTGCTGCGACTGGCTGGGGGGTGAGGGGATAGAGAAGAAGAAAAGAACAGACATGTAGAGAGCAAACAGCACGATGGGGACTCAATCTATGGGAGAGAACAAACAAATGTTAATGACCAGCAAAAAAAATATTTCATTGAGAGTGAGAAAAGGAGTGAGGCCCAGTGCATTACTGGAGGTCCCCCGGCTGACTAAACCTATTAGCAGCATAACTAAGGGAGGGTTCAGAAACACATGATCCCTCCCTAATTGTAGGCTATATCAAAAAGGTAGGTTTTAGCCCTATTCTTAAAAACAGAGATCGAGTCTGACTCCCGAATCCAGATTGGCAGCTGATTCCACAGGAGAGGAGCTTGATAACTGAAGGCTCTGCCTCCCATTGTACTTTTGGAGATTCTAGGTATTACAGGTAATCCTGCATTTTGGGAGCGTAGTGCTCTGTTAGGATAATACGGTAGTATCAGATCTTTTAAATAAAAAGGAGCCTGATTGTTTAGAGCTTTGTAAGTAAGAAGAAGGATTTTTAAACTTAATTCTAAACTCTATGGGAAGCCAATGAAGGGAGGCCAGAACCGGAGAGATATGATCTCTCTTTCTAGTACCTGTTAAAACTCTTGCTGCAGCATTTTGGATCAGCTGAAGACTTTTTAAAGATGTTTTAGGACAGCCTGATAATAAAGAATTACAATAATCTAATCTCGAGCTAACAAAAGCGTGGATCAGTTTCTCAGCATCACTCTGAGACAAGATGCTCCTAATCTTGCCAATATTACGCAAATGATAGAAGGCAGTCTTAGAAACAAATTTAATATGTGAATTGAAGGACAAATCCTGATCAAAAATAACTCCAAGGTTCCTCACAGAGCTATTAAGAGAAAGAGTAACCGCATCCAAACTGAAAGTTTGATTTGGAAAGGAATTTCTAAGGTTTTTTGGACCAACAAGAATGACTTCAGTCTTATCTGAATTTAATAGCAGGAAATTACAAGTCATCCAAGCTTTGATTTCCTTAAGACAGGCTTCTAACTTGGCTAATTGATTACTATCATCTGGCTTCATTGACAGGTATAATTGTGTGTCATCAGCATAACAATGAAAATGTATACAGTGCTTTCTAATAATGTTGCCTAACGGAAGCATATATAAACTAAAAAGAGTAGGGCCTAGCACAGATCCCTGTGGAACTCCATGACGGAGCTTTGAGTTGAAAGAAAACTCATTATTTACATGAACAAACTGGAACCTATCAGATAGATAAGATCTAAACCACTGCAACGAAGTTCCATTAAGTCCAACATAGTGTTCTAATCTATCAAGTAGAATATTGTGATCGATAGTATCAAAAGCTGCACTAAGGTCTAAAAGGACAAGTACAGAAACTAGTCCATTATCAGATGCAATGAGGAGGTCGTTAGTGACCTTCGCTAAGGCTGTTTCAGTACTATGATGGATTCTAAACCCAGACTGAAACTCTTCAAGTAAACCATTTTCCTGTAGGTGGTCAAATAATTGCGTAGCAACAACTCTTTCTAAGATTTTTGAAATGAAAGGGAGATTAGAGATTGGTCTATAGTTAGCTAAAGCTCCTGGATCTAGTGTTGGCTTTTTGAGTAAGGGTTTAATTACAGCCGTTTTAAAAGCCTGCGGTACATGGCCTAAAGTTAATGAAGGATTGATTATATGAAGAATAAGGCTACCAATAAGTGGGAAGACTTCTTTAAATAACCTGGTAGGAATAGGGTCTAAAAGACAAGTTGAAGGTTTGGATGAGGAAACTATTTTGTCTAACTCACAAAGGTCGATTGGAGTAAACTCATCAAGACAGACATCAATAGAAGGAATTGTAGTAGTTATGTGGGGAGCCTTGAATAACGAAACCGAATTGCATTTAATTCAAGTTTATTTCAAGCAATCATTCCCACAGTCTGCTCTCATTCTTGAGCAGCGAACAAAGAGGAGGAAACACACCAAAGTCCTCACCTTTAAACATTCTCACATCGAAGCCTCTCCCTCGCAGGGGAGGTCACACATCTCTATCATAATCCTTTTATTCACATTCATCAACTCTTTATTTACATTACTCCCCCCTCTCTCCTCTCAAGCCTCAGAGGTCAGGAAGTCTTCTGTCCACACCTGTGTCTTCTCTCTTTGTCCTCCGCAGGGGGCTCAGCCTCTGCATCGCAGGGGTCTCAGACTCTGCGGCTCCTTCATCGTGAGGTTAAATCACATATGCATGTGTCCAACATATACATGTACAACTACACAGCCATATAACCCCCCCCAAACGATGAAGAACGGACTATTCCCTAAAATTCAATAACATCTTACTGCCTACTGTATAATCAACACCCACATTCAGTCTGTGCGCCGCCTGGGCTTCAACCGTCTGCTGAATCTGCTGTGAGTTGGCCCCGCCTTGCCTGGGGCGCCTTTCTGCTCCGGCTCTGTTGACTGAGGGAGAGAGTGATTATTTGCCCCCTGTGGGGGCTTGCCTTGTCGAGGCACCACTGCGACCGGTACAGACCCGTCCTTCATGACAAAAGCAGGTTTTAGTCTGTCAATACTGACTGTCTCTTTTCTGTCTCCAAAATCTAGCACAAATTGCTTATCACCTGCCTCCAGCACTCGAAATGGCCCTTCGTAAGGTGGTTTGAGTGTTGCTTTTAGGGCTTCGCGCCTGACAAAAACGAAATCGGCATTTTTCAAAGCCTTGGGGACGAAAACCCGTGGAAAAGCGTGATGAACCGGACCCGGAAGCGTGTCTGCTCCCGTGCCAACTAACGGTCCCAGAGCAGAGAGAGGTGGGGGCTCCGGGTGCTCTGGTAAAAACTCGCCTGGCAGCCTAAGAGTTTGTGCGAATACCAGCTCCGCTGGGGAGGCGTCTAAGTCCTCTTTGGGCACAGAACGCAACCCCAATAAAACCCATGGTAGTTTATTTACCCAATCTGCATCCGTGAGCGACGCTCTGAGTGCTGCCTTCAAAGACCTATGAAAACGCTCGCATAAACCATTAGCCTGAGGGTGGTAAGCCGTAGTGCGGTGAATTTTGGCTCCCAAGCTGTTGGCCATCGCTGACCACAGCTCAGAGATGAATTGAGGTCCTCTATCGGACGTAATGTCTGACGGAACCCTGAAGCGCGCCACCCAAGCCGTTAAAAAAACGCGAGCCACCTCCGCGGCCGTGGTCGTCGCAAGCGGGACCACTTCCGGCCAACGTGTGGTTCGGTCCACCATTGTCAAAAGATGCGTGAACCCCTGTGATGCCGGTAGGGGGCCCACAAGGTCGACGTGCACGTGGTCGAACCTTCTGGCTGGAATACGAAACGGTTCTAACGGGGCTCTTGTGTGCTTGTGAATTTTGGCCCGTTGACAGGAAATGCAGGTTTTTGCCCATTCCTTCACGTGCTTGCGCAGGCACGGCCAAACAAACTTTTCCGCTACCATTTTCACCGACGCGCGCACCCCCGGGTGCGCCAGTGAGTGGACCGAGTCAAAAACACGGCGGCGCCACGTGGCCGGAACCACCGGACGCGGGCGCCCCGTCGACACGTTGCAGATCAGGGGGGGCATACCGGTTTGTAAACACTTGCTCTCCAGCCTTAACCCTGTTGGTCCAGACTGGAGCGCGCGCACGTCCGCGTCAGCCCCCTGGTCCGCTGCCATGGCTGCGTAATCTATACCCACGTGCACCGGGGCTGCACGCGCCACCGTGCCGCTCTCCTGTGGCGCGGTCACGGTGGCCCGTTCTGCCTCTGCGCGTGGTGGAGTCGTGAACGCGCGCGAGAGACAATCTGCTACTACATTGAATTTGCCCGCAACGTGCCTAATGTCAGTGGTAAATTCCGAGATCACGGCCAGCTGCCTCTGCTGCCTGCCTGACCACGGATCTGAAATTTTGGCCATGGCGTATGTGAGCGGCTTGTGGTCCACATAAGCGGTGAAGCACCGTCCTTCCAGCCAGAACTGGAAATGACGAATAGCCAAATGCAGCGCCAACAGTTCTCTGTCGAACGTGCTGTATTTTCGCTCAGCCGCGCTTAAGGATTTGCTAAAGAAAGCCAACGGCTGCCAAACCCCGGTGACCCGTTGCTCAATAACGGCTCCTATGGCTAAATCTGAAGCGTCTGTCGTCAGCGCGATACGTGCTGCCGGGTCTGGGTGGGCCAGGAGCGCAGCGTCAGCCAAAGCTTTTTTAACCTCTGTGAACGCGCGCTCCCGCTCCGGGGACCATTCGACCGCCTGGGTTGGTTTTTGCTTTTTGAGCGCGGCATATAACGGTTGCATGATTTGAGCTGCGTGGGGCAGGAATCGGTTATAAAAATTCACCATCCCCAAGAATTCCTGCAGTGATTTGACCGTTTGTGGCCGGGGAAAATCCGCTACCGCGCGTACTTTATCTGGTAATGGAACCGCTCCCTCTGGGGAGACGCGGTGACCCAAAAAATCGATCCGCTCGACGCCGAACTGGCACTTGGCTGGGTTAACTATTAAGCCGTGCTCTCCCAGCCTCCTAAAAACTGCTGTGAGGTGCGTTTCGTGTTCGTCCTCTGAAGTACTCGCGACCAAAATGTCGTCGAGGTACACAAACACGAAAGGGAGATCGCGTAACATGGCATCCATCATCCGCTGAAACGTTTGCGCCGCCCCTTTGAGACCAAACGGCATGCGTAAAAATTCGAAAAGTCCGAATGGGGTTATTACCGCTGTTTTAGGAATGTCCTC
The DNA here is from genome assembly GCA_020510985.1 of Pholidichthys leucotaenia. Taxonomy (NCBI): domain Eukaryota; kingdom Metazoa; phylum Chordata; class Actinopteri; order Cichliformes; family Pholidichthyidae; genus Pholidichthys; species Pholidichthys leucotaenia. Next base: position 197,498,016 of record CM035847.1, on the reverse strand, counting down.
CGGTTGGACTGGGACTTGGTGATAGCCGCGAACCAGATCAATCTTTGAAAAAATGCGCGCCCCCGCCAGGTGCACCAAAAAATCCTGAATGTGCGGGATGGGATAACGATCGTGCGCCGTAGCATTGTTTAGCCTGCGGTAATCGCCACACGGTCTCCAGGAGCCATCGGCTTTCGGTACCATATGCAGCGGCGAAGCCCACGGGCTTTTTGACCTACGAACGATGCCTAGCCTCTCTAGGCTGGCGAACTCCTCGCGCGCAATGGCGAGCTTAACTGCATCCAAGCGCCGAGCTTTTGCAAACACGGGAGGACCAGATGTAGGGATAAAGTGATTCACCCCGTGCTTCGCGACTGTCGCTGAAAAAGTGGGCACAGTGAGCGCTGGAAATTGGGTGAGGAGTGTGTGAAACTTACCACCTGCTGTAGCGACGTGGGTCTGTACTGGTGGCGGGGACACTCGAGCTGAACAGGGGAGAGAGTAAAAAGAGAGTGCATTTACCAGCCGTCTATTAGCAAGATCAACTAACAGATTGTGTGAGCACAAAAAATCCGCGCCCAACATGTTGAAACTCACCGCCGCTATTACAAAAGTCCATTCATATGTGCGGCCATGTAAGCATAAAGGCAAGGTCCTTTTCCCGTAGGTGTTGATGCTCGAGCCATTTGCCGCCGTAGCTCCGCTACCGCGGGGTCCAGCCACCCGGTCCGCGTATGTTGGGGTGATGAAGCTCACTTGGGCTCCGGTGTCTATGAGGAACTCTCGTCCGGAGCGCGCATCCGTGATGTAGAGCAGCTTGTTGCCTTCTCCGAGAGTCGAAGCTGCTAGCGACCCCCAGTCTTGCCGTTTCCCGAACTCCTGAAGTTGCAGGGCGGCACACACCTGCGTGCCCTCTCAGCGAACCTCCGATGGTAAAAGCAGAGATCCTCTCCTCCGCTGTGTCGGGGCCGCGCCTCTGCCACCGGACCATTGGCTCCACCTCGTCGCGGCCGTGCTGCCGCCGTCGTCGGCCAGCCTGGGTCTGCCGCCTGGGTCTGCCGCCTCTGGCTCCCCGCTGTCTTGGGTCGCCGCAGTGGTTGCTTGCCCGCCGCAGGCGTCCAGAATCCCATCTGCTTCCTGGGCCAGCTCCCGGAACTCCTCCAGGGTGTGACACTTCTTGCCGGCCAGCGTGCTTCTCGCATGCATCGGGAGGTTGGAGAGGAGGATGAACTGGAAAAGGAAATCATCGTTGTCCAACCCTCTCAGCTGTATCATCTCCTCCATCAGGGCGCTCGGCCTGTGTCCTCCTTGGTCTAGCAAAGACAGGATCCTCCTCGCCCTCACTTCGGCCGAGGGGGTGAAAAACTTAATGAGGGTGGATTTCAGCTTGTCATACCTGCCGGTCGTGGGTGGCTGCTCCACCAAACTCTGCACACACCGAGCTGTGCTGTTATCCAGTTTAGCGATGACATGGTGGAACTTAGTGTCATCCACCGTTACTCCTGCGAGCGCGAACTGCGACTCCGCTTGCAGGAACCACGACCGTGGGTTATCCTGCCAGAAATCAAGCAGCTTGACGGCCACTGCGCTCGCCAGCTCTGAACTCTGTGAGTCCGGGACCCTGAGACTTTCTCCGGTCATTCTCAACGTCGTCAGTCACCAATGTGGGGAGCCTTGAATAACAAAACCGAATTGCATTTAATTCAAGTTTATTTCAAGCAATCATTCCCACAGTCTGCTCTCATTCTTGAGCAGCGAACAAAGAGGAGGAAACACACCAAAGTCCTCACCTTTAAACATTCTCACATCAAAGCCTCTCCCTCGCAGGGGAGGTCACACATCTCTATCACAATCCTTTTATTCACATTCATCAACTCTTTATTTACATTACTCCCCCCTCTCTCCTCTCGAGCCTCAGAGGTCAGGAAGTCTTCTGTCCATACCTGTGTCTTCTCTCTCTGTCCTCCGCAGGGGGCTTAGCCTCTGCATCGAAGGGGTCTCAGACTCTGCGGCTCCTTCATCGTGAGGTTAAATCACATATGCATGTGTCCAACATATACATGTACAACTACACAGCCATAGTTACAGCATTTAAGTTAACTGTGGGAAGAATCTGATTGATTTTATCTCTGATGGATGAAATTTTATTATTGAAAAAGTTCATAAAGTCCTGACTAGTAAGCTCTAAGGGAATGCTAGGATTGACAGAGTCCTGACTCTTTGTCAACCTGGCTACAGTACTGAAAAGAAACCTGGGATTATTCTTGTTCTCTTCTATTAATGCAGAGTAATAACTCGTTCTAGCTTTTCTAAGAGATTTTTTATAAATTAAAAGATGATTTCTCCAAGCTAAATAGATTTCATCTAAATTAGTGGAGCGCCATTTTCTTTCTAATTGACGAGTCTTTTGTTTTAAGCTACGAGTTTCTGTGTTGAACCAAGGAGTTAGAAATCTCTGATTAGACTTTTTCTTTTTTAAGGGGGCCACCAAGTCTAGAGTCTGATGCAGAGAAGCTGAAACACTATCCACCACGTTATCAATTACAGGAGCAAGCTGTCTATAGCTTATTTCCGTTGTGTTGACACATGGCATAGAGGAAACAATCTGCATAAATTTGGTAACAGCATCATCTGAGAGGCATCTACTGTAATAATATTTTTCTTTAGGAGCCAAATAGTCAGAAATAGTAAAATCAAAGGTTAACAGACAATGGTCTGACAGTACAGGGTTATGAGGAGACACTACAAGATTTTCTATTTCTATGCCATATGTCAGAACAAGGTCCAATATATGGTGGAGGTAATGAGTAGAATTTCCTACTTTCTGAGAAAACCCAATCAAGTCTAATATTGAATTAAATGCCACATTAAGGCAGTCACTATCTACATCCACATGTATATTAAAGTCCCCTACTATAATTATTCTATCAGATTTCAGCACTAAATCAGCTAAGAAATCAGCAAATTCGGATAAAAATTCTGAGTAGGTTGATGGGGGACGATAAACTATGGCAAATAAAATTGAGTTTAACCTAAAATTGCTAAAGTGCCCAATACTGAGGACCAGGCCCTCAAAGGAATTATAACACGTTTTTTGCTTTACATTAACTAGTAATTTGGAATGGTAAATTGTTGCTACTCCTCCTCCACGACCAGAACTTCTGGGATTTTGACAGTTTAAATAACCAGAGGGAGTTGATTCATTTAAACCAACATAATCCTCTTGCCCTAACCAAGTCTCTGTAAGGGAAATTAAATCAATCTGATGATCAATTAACAGATCATGGACTAACAGAGACTTGGGAGTTAGAGACCTAATATTTAATAAACCACATTTAATTTTTAAATTATGAGGAGGAACAGAGGCCAATTCATTCAATTTAGAGGCTTTATGTTTAATTTGAGTTTTACCAATATTTTGCTTTATCACTTTGGGATGCTTATGCATTATATTTTTATTTACTTTGGAGGGAGCAGACAACGATTCTCTGATGGGGAAGTCAGGGGCTAAGCTGAGGGGTGGCGGATGAAGAGGAGCTGCAGAGAGGCGTGTAAGACTGCGACTCTGCTTCCTGGTCCCAACTCTGAGTAGTCAGGGTTTTGGAAATTTGGATAAAAAAGATGCCAGATTGTTAGATAAATGAGAAGCACCATCCAAAGTGGGATGAATGCTGTCTCGTCTCATAAGACCAGGTTTTCCCCAAAAAGAGCTCCAATTGTCAATGTAGCCCACATCATTTTTAGGACACCACACAGACAGCCAGCGGTTCAAGGATGACGAGCGGCTAAACATGTCATCACTGGTCAGGTTGGGGAGGGGCCCAGAGAATACTACAGTGGCAGACATCGTTTTTGCAAAGTCACACACCGATTCTACATTAAGTTTCGTGGCTTCCGACTGCCGGAGATGGATGTCATTAATGCCGGCGTGAATAACAATTGTGGAATATTTACAGTTACTTTTAGCCAGCATTTTCAAATTTGACTCGATGTCGCCTGCTCTGGCCCCAGGAATGCATGTGACTATGGCCGCTGGAGTCTCTAGGTTCACGTTTCTGACTACAGAGTCGCCAATGATCAGAGTTTTTTCCTCAGCGGGTGTGTCGCTGAGCGGGGAAAAACGATTAGAAACGTGAACAGGTTGGTGGTGTACCGGGGCTTTGCGACTAGGCTTCCTTCTCACCGTCACCCACCCAGTCTCCTCGCTGCTGAGGAGAGCCGGGGGACCGCTGACAGGGGGGCCTAAGCTAGCTAGCTCCGCTGCAGCTAAGGGGCGTCCATCGAGATTAACTGGCGCAGACGGTGTTTCAATGCAGCGGAGCCGGGATTGCAAATCAGACAACCTCGCCTCGAGCGCCTCAAAAAGACAACATTTATTACATTTACCGTTATCACTAAAAGAGGCAGAGGTGTAGCTAAACATCTGACAGAGAGAGCACACCAGAGGAGGAGAGGAAAGAGAGCTAGTAGCCATAGCTAGTGGCTGGAGAGCAAACCACACAGGCAGACAGCAAGACAGGAAGTGACGATACGTTACCACAAGGAAGTGACGATCCCAGATCCTGTTCTTTCTGAACAGGATCTTGTATGTCTCTAGTTTGGAAATGTGTGCCCCTTTTGTTAATAAATGTGTTTGTGGTGTAACCTGCGCCTAAATCCATCATTCCTCCTCACTCCTCCGTGCGCTGCGTAAAAGTGCACGGGGAGGGTCATGACAGGGTGAGCTAAAAAGCTACTAACAGACAGACAGACACAGACACATAGAGTGATTACCATATGCCTATGTTGCCTTTGCACCGAGGCATAAAAATAGAGAAGCACAAGAATAAAATTAGGAGCACAAAGAAAAATGCTGGAGTACACATTTTATTAATTGAATGCATGTATAGCACACACACAAAGCCGTACAATAGCAGGTAAACATATCAAAATGTCCAGAAGTAAAAGCATAATTATGAATATTAAATCAGAATGGTTTGGAATGTTTCACACATGTGTAAAGTATGGAGCTATTATTATTATCTATTATTGTTACTATTTGTAAGCGTTTGCACAGTTCCACAAATGTGTGCAAAGCTCCACAAATGCGTGCACAGTTCCACAAATGTGTAAAAATATTTGCAAATGTGTGCACAGATCTACAAATACATGCAAAGCTCCACAAATGTGTGCACATGTGACAGAGATCATCCTGCGCAGTTCGCCCCACACGGGACACGAACCCGCGACCTCTCAGTCAACTACACAGTTCGAGCATGGGAGACACAGCACGATCGCGCTGAGCTAAAGGTCCAACCGATAGCTCAGCGCTACCGATACTGTATGAGGCTTTGGGAGGGAGGTTTACTAACGTTCTACGCCGAACAGTACTAGTTGGCATCCGTTACACTCTCCCCCCTAAACCTCACTCCCATGCCGGGTTCACGGCACCATTGTGACAGAGATCATCCTGCGCAGTTCGCCTCACACGGGACACGAACCCGCGACCTCTCAGTCAACTACACAGTTCGAGCATGGGAGACACAGCACGATCGCGCTGAGCTAAAGGTCCGACCGATAGCTCAGCGCTACCGATACTGTATGAGGCTTTGGGAGGGAGGTTTACTAACGTTCTACGCCGAACAGTACTAGTTGGCATCCGTTACACACAGTTCCACAAATGCGTGCACTGATCTGCAAATGCGTGCACAGATCTACAAATACATGCAAAGTTCCACAAATGCGTGCACTGATCCACAAATATGTAAAAAATATTTGCAAACGTGTACACAGATTCACAAATATGTAAAAAGATCGAGAAATGTTTAAAAAGATAAAAAAAAAAGATTTTGTATTTGTGTACTTAGTTAAAAACAGCTTGAAAAGACCACAGCTGTGTCTCAATTGGATGTCAAAGTACATGTGACTTGCAAGAGCTCTGGGGTGTGTCTGGATCTGCAAATGTGTAGAAAGATCTACAAATGCCAGTAAGCTGGGTTTTTGTTACCCTGAGCTCAGCCTGACAGGCTGCCTGCAGGACTTCGTTCCTTTCTGCCTTTGACTGTGCTCAGGAGCTATTGCTATCTTTTACCACTAGTTGGCAGTAGCATTCTTTGTCTATTGACAAAACATAGGCTGTGTTTCAGTTCAGGTTCTGCGTCCTCCCAGTGCACATTTCTAGGCCAGATACTGTGCTGCATCCAAGACTGTCCCATTCTGTGGGCTCTTTCACATGCAGCCAACAAATGTGGCCTTCAAAACCCCGAAAAACAAGGATGCATGAAGAGTATCCTTGTGGCCTTAACATATCCCAGCATTCAGCACATGGCTCAGCCTGGCTTTTTTTTTTTTTCTCAGCTCAGGCCGAAGCAGAACAAAGTCAGAAACAGTTCAAAGTAAGTTTTTTGCTTGAATTCTGCAGCGGTTTGAATGTAAAAATATCTGTCTGTGGGGTGGATTTGTGGAACAGTCTGGAGCCGGAACTGAAACTATGTACAAACAGAATTCAATTCAAAAAGAGGTATAAACATTATTTGCTGAAAGGATATATGTTAGAAGGGTAGTATTTATATGTACGATTCACTATGCTCACTCTGGGACATTATGGGACACTATGGAACGGTGGGTGGGACAGCACTGTGTATATCTGTGTTGTTTGAGGCTGGTTTTGATGTATGGACATCAATGTACGGTAGGATGGATGGGTGTTAATGCTGATATGTACAAAATACAGTAAATTGTTTACTTGGGGTCTTAAATGTGGTAATTTGTATATAATTCACATGGGTGTATTTATGGAAAAGAGGAGATGGAATTAATAAGTGTTCACTTCTTCCTTCTCCCTTTCGAACACTGTATACTGTTACTTTATTGCATTTGTCATTTGTTTTGTTTTTGTTATACTTTTTTGTTCGAAATAAAATATCTATCTATCTATCTATCTATCTATCTATCTATCTATCTATCTATCTAAAAACAGCAACAATCCAGAAAACAGCAACATCTGATTATTTAAGCTCATGTTACCTGACATTATTTTTTTTTCTGATGTGCTGTATGCTTCACTTTAATGTATAACATGTTGAACTGTTATTTTTTAAATGCAGTAATATAAAAATATAGTATGACGTGGCTGAAATAACTTGCTTTAAGATAATTTTTAAAGTCCCATAGAGACATCGGGAAGTTGATGTTATTTATTTGCTTCTGTGGTGCTGTAAAAAACCCACACACCTAAGGTTATTTTTAGAGAAAACGGAGCAGTTAATGAAGCTGTGGAGGGCATCTGTAATAATTTGATTATGCTGATATTAAAAATATCTCATCACATCTGAAGTGATAATCATATTTCTCTATTTTTTCCCCTTTTTCTGGTTTATTTCTGAGGTCCATGGTGGTGAACCTGCAGGAACCGAGGGTCAGCTGTGAGAGAACGGGCTGGACTCAACATTTATAAAACTGATATCTGTGAATGAATGAATGAATGAATGAATTTTATTTCGGATAATACAGTACAGGTTAAAAGAAACTGTATAATATAACAACAAGGTCAAATTAGACAAAGACTCCTTCTACTAAACAATTCCACGTGAGTTATCCGAAATGGGTGATGGCTGAAGCTGCAGCTTATATTGCCCACCCATATTCCATCCAAGAATTCAAAAGAAAAAAGAGTAAACAAGACAAAAGTGATTACAATTTAGAACAAAGCTAAGACAAAGTGTGACTGAGAGAAAAAAAAGGAAAACTAAGCTAAGCTAAGTTGAGCGGTTACTATTCAAGACAAATCTAAGACAGAATGTCACAGAGAGAAAAAAAAAAAAAAAAGAAAAACTAAGCTAGAACACAACGCAGGCTGGATATGTCAATCCTTATGTGAGTTTACATGTCGTCTTGTAAATATGTTTGGAGTATTTCTTCCTTTAGTTTTTGTTTAAATTGTCCAAGCGTTGTACATGATTTTAATTCAGGTCCATAATCGTTCCATAATCTGACTCCTTGCACTGAAACACAGTGTTGCTTGGTGGTTGTTCTCACTGTAGGCTTTTGAAATATACATGTTCCTCTGAAGTGATATCGTTTCTCCCTTGTTTGGAACAACTTTTGGATATTTGCGGGCAGTGATAAATTCTTTACTTTGAACATTATTATTGCGGTTTTAAAGTCAACCAGATCTTTCAACTTGAGAGTTTTTTGTTTAAGAAAAAGTGGGTTTGTTGGTTCCCTGTAAGCTGCTTTGTTTATTATTCTAATAGCTCTCTTTTGAAGCATAAAGAGTGGATATATGTTTGTTTTGTATGTATTTCCCCATACTTCATTACAATATGTCATGTATGGGAGTATTAATGAATGATACAAGGTGTATAGTGTGGGTTGATTCAGCAAATATTTCACTCTGTGTAATATTGCAATTGATTTGGAAACTTTACCTTTAATATAATTAATATGTGACTTCCAACACAGTTTGTTATCAATTATTACTCCAAGGAATTTAGTTTCAGATACCCTTTCAATCTCTACACCATTTACACTGAGTTTGGGTACTGGATTGTTGTGATGGTTGTTAAAGACTATAAATTTTGTCTTACTTAAATTGAGCGTTAATTTGTTTGAATCAAACCACAGTTTAAGCTTTTCTAATTCCTTCCCGAGTGTATCCATAAGTTGTTCCAAATTGTTTCCACTGCATAGCAGATTAGTGTCATCGGCAAACAATATTAAGTCCATTTTTTCTGAAACTTTATATATATTGTTTATATACATATTGAATAATAATGGTCCCAAAACTGAACCCTGTGGGACTCCACAGGTGACCTTCAGCAACTCTGAGTTTTTGTTGCTAACACATACATACTGATATCTATTCTTTAAGTAACTACTTAACCAGGACAGTGCTACCCCTCTAATACCAGAATTTTGTAGTTTCTTTAATAATAAATTATGATCTACTGTATCAAATGCTTTTTTAAGATCTAGGAATACTCCAACTGAATACTCTTTATTTTCAATGGCTGTTGATATTTTTTCTGTAAATTCCATTAGGGCATATGCAGTTGTCCTCTTGTGTCTGAACCCATATTGCTGCTCACATAATAAATCATTCTTCAGTATGAAGTTGTCAATTCTCTCATAGAATATTTTTTCAAGTATCTTGGAAAATTGCGGTAATAGTGAAATTGGTCTATAGTTTGAGAGTTCCCCTCTGTCGCCCGTCTTGTATATCGGAATTACTTTAGCTATTTTCATTGCATTGGGAAATATACCTGATTGGAGAGACAGGTTGCAGATATACGTCAGTGGTTTTACTATGCATTCGATAACAGTTTTGACTAGTAGCATGTCAATACCATCACAGTCAGTAGATGTTTTACTTTTGAACGATTTAACAATTTCAATGACCTCTCTTTCGTCTGTGTTCTTTATGAAGATGGAGTCTTTTACAGCAGTGTTATTGCATATTGTATCACCTGTTGGCACCGTAGTGGGTATTTCTTGGGCCAGTTTAGGTCCAATGTTAACAAAAAAATTATTAAATTCATCTGCAGGTGAAGCAATATTCACACTCTGGGTCGTTTTATTATTTTTTGGAATGTTAGTTGGGTAGCTTGTATTTCTGCTTTTATTTCCAAGGATACTGTTGAGTATTGTCCATGTATTTTTAATATTGTCTCTGTTTTTCTCCAGTTCTTTACTGTAATAGTCACTTTTACTACATCTTATTATATATGTTAACTTATTTTTGTATGTTTTATACCGCTGCTCTGCGTCTTTTGTTCTTTTCTTTAGGAAAGCTTTATATAATAAATTTTTCTTTTTACACGCCTTTTGTAGTCCTTTGGTTAACCATGGCTTGTTAGCAAATTTGTGTTTAAGCTTTTTTATTACTAATGGGCAGTTTTTTTCATAAAGAGTGGTTACAATATTTATAAATGTGTCATAGGCTTCATTTACATCTGATACATAGACTTCTGTCCAGTCTTGCTTCAGCAAGTCCTCTTTAAGAGAACTGATTGCATTTGGTGATTTGTGTCTGAACGATTTTGAAGTTTTTTCTGCGTTGGGCCCCGTGTGGCCATGGATAAGTGCAAAGGTTGGCAAGTGGTCACTTATATCATTTATCAATAATCCACTTTCTATTTTCTTATCGAAAACATTGACAAACAGGTTGTCAATAAGTGTAGCAGAGTGAACTGTGATTCTACTGGGATGTGTTATTGTGGGATATAGACTCATGCTGTACATAGAGTTCATGAACTCTGTAACTACATTTTGTTGATGAGGATTCAGTAAGTCAATATTGAAATCTCCACAAATTGCTACCATTTTTTTACTAGTAATATTATTGTACAGCTCGACTAATTTATCTCTGAATGTCTCAATGCAAGTTCCCGGCGTTCTATATATTCTATATATATCTGACTGAAATAACCAGAATAAAAGAGATTTGATGAATTGTTTTATTGATTGTGATTTTTTTTAGCAGTTTACTTTGCAAACTGAAACACATTTACACATTTCTCAATATTTTTACATATTTGTGAATCTGTGTACACATTTGCAAGTATTTTTACATATTTGTGGATCAGTGCATGCTTTTGTGGAACTTTGCAAGTATTTGTAGATCTGTGCACGCATTTGTGGAACTGTGCACGCATTTGTAGATCTGTGCATGCATTTGTGGAACTTTGCATGCATTTGTAGATCTGTGCATGCATTTGTGGAACTGTGCACTGTTATAATAAACAAATAGTGAAGATTAGTTAATTGGATATTACACAAAGTGCTTGCATACACATATCTTTTAGATCCACACATACACTCATACACACAAGCTCACACACATGCACACATTCACATACATGTGCACACACATACAAGCTCCACAGGAAAGTCTCTGTTCCTGTTTGCATATATGGGCATGGGGGTCGTGTAGGACTAAAGAGGAGACATCTGGAGAGACAGGAACCAATAGGTTGGAAGTCATAAAGAGCTGAGATGACATCTGAAGCCATTTGGACACTGAAAAGCCCATTTCAGACCAGTCTGGACAACGGCCAGCGTATTGTTGGAAAGTTACTGGGAAACGCCCAGTAATTTGAAGCCTATATGTAGCTGTGGACTTCTTTGTTCTAGGCCTTTTCACCAGAGGGGGCTGGGAAGGACCCACAGCCGTGTTCACTGACTCCCTGCGTGATTCAGTAAAAGATAAGCTGAGAAACAGTATTTCTTCTGTGATTATTGGTTGGTTAACTGAAAAGATTCTGCTAACTGTCCAAAATAAATTTTTACAGCACGCATTTGTGGAACTTTGCATGCATTTGTAGATCAGTGCATGCATTTGTAGATCTGTGCACGCATTTGCAAATATTTTTTACACATTTGTGGAACTGTGTACGCATTTGTTGAACTGTGTACGCATTTGTGGAACTGTGTACGCATTTGTGGAACTTTGCACGCATTTGTGGAACTGTGTATGCATTTGTGGAACTTTGCACGCATTTGTGGAACTGTGCGTATGCTTACAAATAGTTTTGCAACAATAATAGCTCCATAGTAATGAATATTGAGAGTTTCTTAAATAATCTTGCAAAAACTGTTTGTCCAAACATTAATTTATTGAAATACAGTAGTATTTTCTGGTATAAACAGTAAACATGTAATATTCTTATTTCGCTTCCAGCCCATCATCTTCACAACTGCTCTGACTGCTCACCCTCAGGTTCACCACCGAAAGAAAAAAAAAAAATGGGATTAGTGTTACAGATGTGATGTATGTGTGTGTGTGTACAGTGGTGTGAAAAAGTGTTTGCTCCCTTCCTGATTTCTCATTTTTTTTTATGTCTCTCACACTTAAATGTTTCAGATCATCAAACAAATTTAAAAATTAGACAAAGATAACACAAGTAAACACAAAATGCAGTTTTTAAATGAAGGCATTTATTATTAATGATAAAAAAAATCCAAACTTACATGGTGTGATATAGTCATTTATATAGTTCATACTATGTGTTTATGTTTGGAGCTCTTATTTGTGTGTCATGGGGTGGTGGCTCCACCTTCCGGTTCCGCCAGCCCCCATGGCCATAAAAAGGGCTGCAGGTAGGAGGGCGGTCTCTTGGCCGTTTCCTCTGCTAGCGGTTTGGTGTGGCTAGGTTGCACTGCCCTATTTTAATAAATGTGTGTTCGGCTCCACAACTGCTCTCCTCCTTGGCTCCAACATCAGATATAACATTTGGCAATGAGGACAAAAGCAGATAAAATTGAAGATATGGAACCATGTGGTGCACCAATTCGGCCGTTTTTGGAGCTCCCAGGTGAGCCGCCTATTCCATGGCCTAGGTGGTACGATGCCTTCAAGATGTATATAGTAGTGCTGGACATGGGAAGGATGGAGAAATTAAGGGCGTGTGCGTTGCTTGTGCATAACCTGAGAATGGAGGGACAATGGATTTTGGGCACGCTTGGTGACGCGGACGATTATGAGGAGGTGACTGAGCTAATGGGGCGCCATTTCAGGGCTCCAGACAACATCATCGTCTGGAGAATCAAATTTCGACAGCACCACCAACAGATAGGAATCCATCCAACGGCTCGTGTCAGACTTGAAGCAACTAGCCGCCGAGTGTCAGTTTGGACTGAAGAGATGGTTCGCGACCAGTTGGCAGAACATACCAACTGTGCTGCGGTCCGGTCAAAGCTGCTCACATTTCTGGGTAAATTGATGCTGTCCAAGACCGTCGAGTTGGCTCTCCAACTGGAAGCAGCAGATAAGCTAACTCGGGAGCTGAGTGAGCATCTATCACCACGAGAGTTAGGATCCCCCATGGCTACACAAGTAGTGGACCTGGACAGCGATGGGAGCGTTGAGGATGACACGGAAGATGCCAACGCTGTAAGGATGGGGTCTGCCCCGGTGAAGCCCAGATGTATAGGCTGCGGGTCCACGAAGTACTGCTACAAAGCCAGAGAGTGTGCGGCATGAGGGAAGCACTGCAGCAGGTGTGGCCGTCTTCACCACTACGCGAGGGTGTGCCAGTTAGCTAAACAAGGAAGCCTGCATAGGAGTCCAACCCCTCCCGTCCCGACAGTGATCCATATTGTATCCCCGAGCACCAGTGGGCGCACATATTGCACGGTGGAGTTGGATGGAATGGCGGTGCCGATGCTGATCGACACTGGGGCAGAGAGCTCCTTGCTGAACTGGGCTACAGTGAGGCAGTTTTTTCCCCACTATTTTTTTTTTTGTTACTTATTTGTACCCGTAGGTAGATTTGTTTCGCAGTCTGGTGACAAGCCACCAGCTGCCGGTCGCTGCGTGCGCGAGCGCCCCGTATCCCTAACCTGCATGTTTTTGGCATGTGGGAGGAAACCGGAGAAATCCCGAAGTAAACCCACGCAACACGGGAAGAACATGCAAACTCCACACCGATCACTGTTGGTCGGGGGCTGGGATTGAACCCACGATCTCATGATCCCCGCGATCCCCCGGCCGAGGGTAAACTGTGCTGCCGCAGTGCTAACCACTGCGCCACCGTGCAGCTCACACTATGGAGTTGGAGGTGACCCAGCGCCGCTTTGCGGCTATGGAGGAGGATGGTTGGCCATGGTGGGAACCATCAGACTGACGGCTCGGTATAAGTCGACGGAGATGGCTGATGTGGAGCTTGTCGTGACGGCCCGTGGCACAAACATCATGGGCTGCAACCTCTTCTATGGCCTCGGTTTTGCCATTGAAACTCTGGGGAAGAGTGGTCGGGCTGCGGATTGTGGGACCGACTGGTTCCGAGAGCACAGGACGATGCTGTGTGGGATGAGAGGTTGATCGGCACCCCGGAGAGTGGACAGGCCTTGTTGCGCTCAGGGTCACTGCAGGAGGGCCCCAGTGCCAGAGCATGAGTCGCCCTGGAGGATACTGGGCGGCACAAGGGAGCACCTGCATCGACGAGCGATGCTGAAGGGATGGTCCCAGGTGTTCCCGGAGCTCAGCTGAAGTGGGCCAGCAGACATGGGACCACATCGTCAGGGCCCACAGTGAATTTAGAAGAGGTCGGGGCAAGACCGATTGGCACTAAGAGGACGAGAGCCAGGCAGAGACCCTGCAAGCCGAGCAGAGCCCTGCTGGGAGTCGTGGACTGGTTTCGGGCTCGAGCGGAGGCGAGATCACGGCGGGTACGGGCCAAGCAACAGATGGAGGAGCACCAAGGTTGGCTGTGGGTCGTGACCTAGCTGAGCGATGCTTATCTCCAGCTGTTAGATGGCTCGTTGTGGGACCCGAATGAGCTATGGCATGCCCCGGGGAAGGCAGTGAGATGTGGCCCCGGATGAGTGGAGCATCCGACTCTGTGGAGGAGGAGGCGTACCGAGGTTGGGGTGACTACCTATGGCCCGGGAGGCGAGCCACCTCCAGGGGCGGACTGAGTAAAGAATGGCCCAGGGGGCTCACGGGGTCATCCTCCCCGAGTCGTGTGTATATACGTTATTTGTTGTGCTTGTGTTTAAGTGTTTTAGTGTATATATGTATTTATAGTTCTGGGATTGTTTTTGTGCTCTGTCTAGATTAGGAAACATGGTAGTAATTTTCTTTAATTTATACATGGACTTTTACTCAGTACAGGTAGCAGAATAATCTGCCTTGCCGTGTGCGGGAGTAGGACGGCAGTCCACCTGTCCTTCCTAATTTTAGTTGTTTTGGTGTGAATGTGTTAGGCCCCTTTTGGCGATTTCTGTTTAATTTATTTAGTGGATGATTCGGGTTCCAAATTGGGGAGGGTTTTGATTGTATGTGTGTTTTGGACTTTTCTATGGGGGGTGGGGGGGGTGATATAATCATTTATATAGTTCATACTATGTGTTTATGTTTGGAGCTCTTACTTGTGTGGCACAGGGTGGTGGCTCCACCTTCCGGTTCCGCCAACCCCGTGGCTATAAGAAGGGCTGCAGGTAGGAGGGCGGTCTCTTGGCCGTTTCCTCTGCTAGCGGTTTGGTGTGGCTAGGTTGCACTGCCCTATTTTAATAAACGTGTGTTCAGCTCCACAACTGGCCTCCTCCTTGGCTCCAACCTCAGACACAACACATGGCCCTGTGTGAAAAAGTGACCCCCCCCCAAAAAAAAAAACATAAATTAACTGTGGTTTATCACATCTTTGGAAAGCTGAGTTCAATTTCTCTAGCCACACCCAGGCTTGATTACTGCCACACCTATTCTCAATCAAGAAATCATTTAAATAGGACCTGCCTGACAAAGTGAAGTAGACCAAAAGATCCTCAAAAACTAGACATCAGTGCTGTGAGCCAAAGAAATTCAGGAACAAATGAGAAACAAAGTAATTGAGATCTATCAGTCTGGAAAAGGTTATAAAGTCATTTCTAAAGTTTTGGGACTCCAGCAAACCACAGTGAGAGCCATTATCCACAAATGGTGAAAACATGAAACAGTGGTGAACCTTCCCAGGAGTGGCTGGCTAGCCAAAATTACTCCAAGAGCATAGCAATGACTCATCCGAGAGATCACAAAGAGATCACGGGCGGGAAACATCTGTGCTGACCCATCACACCCCGGCCACAAACTGTTTGAACTTCTATCTTCTGGTCGTCGTTACAGATCACTGAAGGTCAAAACCACCCGTCACAGGAACAGTTTCTTTCCTCAAGCCATCACTCTGATGAACTCCTAACATTCACCTAGTCCTACCTGTTGCTGTACTCATGACTTTTCATCCATTATTACATTGCACATAACTCTCACACTGCTTTTTACTTCATTCACATTATATCACTGAATCTGAGTCCACATTGAAATACTGTGTGATTGTATATTTTTTCATATATTTCTGCAAAGTGTGGTTAGTCCGAGTAAATAACTGCATATATTCCTGTATATATTTGCATCCTTTTATAGAAATGTGGACAGACTGTAATTTACTGTACATACTGTGGTTGTCATTGAATCCTTATTTAAATCCTTCACCTGAACAACGAGAGCAAGTTTTTAGCCAAAGTCAAATTCCTTGTATGTGTTGTGCATACTTGGCCAATAAAGCTGAT